>CM058044.1:2601176-3156235 GCA_030169165.1 Centaurea solstitialis | reverse complement strand
TTACTAACAAACCCAAGCAGCAGTTAGAATATAAGAAGTATTAACTGAAACTAGAAGTACTAACCAGCAGTAACAACTAAGTAACTGATAGTAGTAATAGTATGCAGTAATAACTCCGAAGTAATATCCATTACTACTGTTGGTTGTCTTCAGTCTTCATCAGCAGTAGTATCATTTTGTTCCAACGACAATAACCAATAAGATTTCTTTTTGAGCTTCATCAGTAGTAACCAACTTTCAGCTTTATCATTCTTCACCTTCAAACCCAACAATCTCCCCCTAACTTAACTTCTTCAATCTAGGAGTTAAGTTTCCTCTTTGGGCAACAGTTTTCAAAATTAACTCACCTCCCATCTTGAGTCAAGTTTGCACATCAATCTTCTATCCAACATCCCTTGTAATCTTTCAATACTGAGATTATAAGATCTTTCAACCAAATAGTATTCTATTTGATCACCATTTATTGTTAGAACATATATTCCATTATGCTCATACAGCTTCCATAGGTTGACAGATTCACATGGTTGGTTGGTCAGATAGCTTACCCTTTCTGGTTCAAAAGCATACACAAATACTCCAATACAAATTTGATCTTCTTGGTCATCTCTCCTTCCAATTCTTTAACCTCCAACATGGATCCATAAACATGCATACCAATTTTGTACATCTCTTGTAGGTTTGACCTTGAACAATTTTCAACCACATGGGAAAAACTCTCTATAATGTTCTTACTTCTTCCTTCCCTTAAAATCTTGTAATAGAGATCATGATTAATCTCTACTATACACCAACTAGTAATCTCCTTGAAGGGCTCTTCATCTTCTTGTTCCTCCTCTATCTCTTCTTGAACAGTCTCTCCTTTAGCAATGTCAAATTCTCTCTTTTCTCTCCCTCACTCTTCTCAGAAAGTCTTTCTCTAATTCACTGAGCTTCTTCTTCATTACTTTCTTCTGCAGGATCCCATCTAGATTTAGATAGCTCAAATCATACTCCTTCTCTAGTAAGTAATACTCTCTGTGTGCATTAGACAGAGTGAGCATTAGAACTCTGCATTTTGGATAAATCATCCAACTAATAACAGATTCATTCTCAGTCTTGGACTTTTCTAGATCAAACATTAGTTGTAGTTGCTCTAAAATCACACTTGTTTCCTCCATTTCACCCTTCTGAAGTTTATCACTATGCACCTCCATGCCCACATTGTACATCTCCTCCAAATCCCTTCTTGTACACTAAGCTATAAGTACATGAAAGTTTGGATAAACTTCAACCTTGTGGTTTTCCCTTTGCAGCTTCAGAAATACCCTGTTGTTATCTCTAAACAAAACCCACATCAAAATCTTGGGTTGATTCGTGCTTACTGGAGCTGCATCCACTGGAGGTCTAGAGCTTTCTCCCACAATTTTCTGCTTTTTGAGTGGCTTTTTATGTGTAGTAGACTTATTTCTCTTTGCAGCCCCAATCTTCTTTGCTAACTCTTATGTACTCTTGACAACTGATTCATCTTGCTACTGTTCATTCTGTTGATCTTGCACGGGTGCATCATGTTTTTTCTTACTTCTCTTTTAAATTTCTACAGTTTCACTCTAATCACCTCGCAATTTCTCTTGTTTTTTCTTATAAAGATCTTTAATCCTTTGATAAGACCACTTTGCATAAGTTTCTGCCTTTCCTCCAACATTTGCTTTCTAGAAATCAATCATCCTTTTTCTAGCTTGGTTGGCCAAAATAGTCTTAGATGGTTGCCTCACTTTCTTGGTCACTTTGTTTGCTTGCTTCCTCAAAGATTTGGTGACATCTGCATTGATCTTCTGCTGGTCCTCTATTGATGGCCAATAAGATAAATTGTATTGTAGAAGGGGGTTGAATACAATCAACACTGTTTCTTCCACTTAATTCAGTCCACGACTCCTATGGAGTCTTTGTGTGAACTGAAGTAGATTGTTTGTTGAAAAGGATCAAGACTTTGTCAGGATCCAAAGAATCTTTTTAAGTATTTAGACACACAGCCTTTGCTTATGCACAACGCAAGAATTAGAAGAGATAGAAAGAATTAGAAGATAGAAATAAGAAAGGATTGGGGTATAGAAGATGGACCAAAGGTTCGTGTTTGAAGAACACACTATGTTCATATCTATACCCCATGCATTAAATGCATGCCATCCCCAACTTTACACGTGTCAGGTAATGGTTGGGTTTGGTGTACTATTGTACCATAAAATAATGCCCATGCTTGGTAGGGTCATGGCCTATGGTAAACAGTTGCCTTATGGGTGACAAGTAGAGAGGGAACAGTAAAGAGACATCCCTTTTATACTATTGTCAGAAAGGCAAATTCAAATCCTTTTTGTGCATATAGGACAAGAAGACAAATATAGTATTCTTAAAGTACAAGTCACTGATCAGGCCTTAGAATTGCTGATCCTTGGGAAGGATCAGGGAGGGACTGTGACTTGTTTTCTATGGAACGTCATGTAAGTGTAGTCAGCTAGCTGTCATTGATTTCAACTTCAGATCATTAGCATCGCTGACTCTATCATCAGCTTGCATCAATAGATGGTGCTGATGGTTTTCCTAGAGACATGACTATATGTGTTCAGAGAACACTTAGCAGTTATCAGCTATCGCTGTCACTGAAAGGAGTCAGTGACAAGCTGTCGCTGATATCATGTATGAACCATGCTCAACAGTATGAACCTTCAGCAAACAGACTCGCTATAGTTTCCTAAGCATATGTGTTTTGCTAAGTATTCTAAGATATAAGATAAAGGATCATTGATATTTCATTAAGTCTTAGGAAGAATGGATCAACAATCTCCCCCTAAATATCAATGATAAGACAACAGAGAGGTTGCCTTGATTCTAGTAACTTAAAAAAATTTCTACGTCTAGATTCAACAGTTAGGAAATAAAACAGGTGAAAGGTACTTGTATTATTTAACTGTTAGAAGTGATCTTTTTCAGTGATGAGAATTAGGGATAGAAAGATACTTGTATTTCATTTAGTTTCAAAGTAAGAATTACAATACAGAAAGAAATAAAGTTACAAGTCACTGAAAGAAACAACAATAAGAAAATTACATAGATCAAACTAGTCTAGAGATTCTTCTTTAATCAAGCATTGATCCAAGTTTTCTTCTCCATTACGTCTTCTCTTTCTCAGCTAGTCACTGGAAGCAAAGTCGAGAACTCCGCTGTTAAGTGTGAAAGAGGCATTCAGGGAGGACATATTAAGTTGCTGATCAATCTTCTTCAGCGAAGCTTTGCAATGTCCTTTCCAGTGAGTCTTCTCTTCCTTGGAGAGTCTTCTCTTCATTTGAAGTGAAGACGAGAAAGAGGCTTATCAACGAGACAGAGGCATTCAACCAGGAGACATTCATCCCCTATGTTGAATACAGATCCTGTATGGATGGATCTTAGATCTTGTCTCGATAATGTACGAAACATCAGCAATCATCACCCTTTTGAGGTTCTGATCACTGATGTTTCTCCCCCTCAGTAGGTGCACATCCAAGAAATAAGAGGTTTACTTGGAATGATGCAAAGCCTACATACCAAAAGACTTGCAGTTCTCCCCCTCAGGATGATAACCTTTCTAAACCCGAGACATGGGTTGAGGAGGGAGGAGAAAGGAACCTCCTTCGTCATAAGGGAATAGTCCCTTATTAGAAGAAGGTATCCTGCAAGTTTTGGGGGAGGGAGAAGGTATCCTGCAAGTATTTCTCGCCCTCAGATACAGCACTTGGTGCTGTAGATGAGAGGTAGGATCCTCCTTCTTTGGCCTAGCAGAGATGTTTTCCAGAAGAGCGTATAGCATTGCTGCAGAAATTTGAGAGTAAGAGATATTCTGCAAAAGAGAAAGAGAACATAAGTATAAAACAAATAAGTGAGATAAGAGGAGTCTTTTATTGTTTTAAGTTCTTATGCTTGAAAAAGATGAACCAGAAAAGTGGTTTTCTTTCAGGATTGAAGATGAGAAAACAACCTTAGATTAAAGTTTGTTAAGAAGAGATTTGAGAGTTATACTTACCAGTCGAGGAAGAAGATCTTCTAAGGAAGAAGGAAGATTTGAACACATGACGTAATGCAAATCTTGGAGATATAGAAAAAATGGTAAGTGTGAAGAAAGGAGTAATCCAAGTGTGGATTATATAGAGATGAGGAATACCGGAAGGTGCAATTTTGGCGCTCAAAAGAAGATGGGACGTGGAGCAAGTTTCAAGATGTAATTATGCGGTTATTTAATTCACGCCGTAAAAACGTAACTGTTCATTTCACGCGCCCGAAAGTGTCTTTTCACTTACTGTCACGCGCCTAACATACGTTAGGAGGTAACGTATGGTGCCAAAACGTCAAATCTACTAGATAGAGTTGGTGGTTGATAAGTCAATTCAAAAAGAGGATCTTATCTATTGTGATGATTATCCTTAAACATGGGAATGTGAAAGGTTATCAGCAGGAGGAAAAGTCCTCTTATCACATTTAATGTGTTAAGGTAGATGAGATCACTGACATAAGAAAATAAATGCAGTGTCTCAGCATCAGTGACTTAAAGATGATCAGGGAGATCAATTCATTTCATTAAAGAAGAAAGATACAGTACACTGAAAAGAAAATACATAGATTATGTACAGAAGAAAACTAGAACTGCAACATACTGATGATCAAACATCAGGATTTAGCATTCCTAGCTCGCTGATGAGTTGGTTGAACCGTTTGTCGTCCAGCGGTTTAGTGAAGAGATCAACGAGTTGATATTCAGTGGGAACGAAATGAAGTTCAACATCGCCATTCGTAACATGATCTCTGATAAAGTGATATCGGATCTCAATGTGCTTTGTCTTCGAGTGAAGGACAGGATTGTTAGCGATGGCGATCGTTGAAGTGTTGGCGCAGTAGATGGGTATCTTTGATAGCTGAAACCCATAGTCCAGAAGTTGGTTTCACATCCAAAGAACTTGAGCGCAGCAGCTCCCAGCAGCAACGTACTCTGCTTCAGCGGTTGATGTGGACACTGAATTCTGCTTCTTGCTTGTCCAACTCACCAACTTACCACCAAGTAGCTGACAGCCACTAGTGGTGCTCATTCGATCTATTTTACAGCCTGCAAAATCACTATCTGAAAAAGCAGTTAGATCGAACCCTGAGTCCCTGGGGTACCAGAGACCAAGGTTGGGAGTCCCCTTCAGATACCTGAAGATGCGCTTTACAGCTTTCATATGGGACTCTTTGGGATCAGCTTGATATCGTGCGCAAAGACAAGTAGCATACATGATATCAGGTCGGCTCGCTGTAACGTACAGCAGTGAGCCAATCATTCCTCTATAGAGAGTAACATCAGCAGATTTCCCTTCGGAATCCTTGTAGAGTTTTAGAGGAGGTGCCATTGGTGTTTTCATTTCAGAGCAGGTAGTAAGTTCAAATTTAGCAAGCATCTCACGAACATACTTACCTTGGGAGATGAAAATACCCTTTTCAGATTGTTTAACCTGAAGACCTTGTTGATCCAGCTCTCCTAAGACCTGATGAAATGATAATGATCCTGAATCTTTACTTAGTGAATAGGTTTTTACTTCTGTTATAGCTTGAGGAATTATCACTGAGATTGTTCAGTGTTATTCCATGTTACTTATGCTGTAACTTATTTTTATATTGATCAGGATCAGGATCAGGAGACAAACGAGCCTGTTCTGCAGTCTACTGATCCTGTCCACCGAAGTAAAGACCTCCTGAAGACATTAAAGTCATACTCAAAGAACCATCAGCGAAGTCGAAGAATTAGCTGATGACAGGACCAGCATGCTCGTGATCTGAAGACGGAACTCAGTGATAGCAGGCTGCTCAAATTCGTATGACATCCTGAAGACGCATCAGGATACAGTGACCTCTGATCATCCTCAGTATCAGAGCCTTCCTCACTGATCAGTATCCTGATCCTGAAGGATTAGCGTAATGTCTTAGTCTAATGCACAAAAGGATTATCCGCCTTTACTGACACAAAAGTACATAAGGACAGTCTCTTTTCTGTTCCCTCCGTACTTATCAGACCTCAAGGCAACTGTTTACTCACATCCTCTTTTGCACACCATGCAAAGGGTATTTGTTTATAGTAAATAGTACATAGGACCACTTAGATTGTGACACGTACACAAAAGTGAGTCTGCATGCATTTAATGCATTGGGTATAAATAGGACTTGAAGAGATGTTCTCCATACTACTTCTTCATCCTAAAAATACCCTAATCCTTTCTTTCTTATTCCCTCTAGTTTATTTCTTCTCTTATCTTCTCACTCTAGTGCATAGTGAAAGAACTTAGATTGTTTAGTTTAGACTTGTAGTCTTTTCTATTTCCGCAACAATCTGTAAATTCATATTGTTAATACAACAAAGAATTTAAAAGTGAAATTTGTGTGATTATATTCAACCCCCCTTCTATAATCCCATATACTATCCTTACTTGAAGGTCACCTCATTGGGACCAACAAGTGGTATCAGAGTAGATACAAGCTCTCATTTTCTTCTCTTAGAAAAATCTTGTGATCCTCTCTCTCTCTCTCAATCCATGGCTCTTCAAGCTAAGGATAACTACTTTGATACCGGTTCTGCTGGAAAACCTCCAAGGTTTAACATAGACAACTTCTCTCTTTGGAAAACCAGGATGGAACTTTTCCTATCTGGTTCTGATCCCCAGATTCCATATTTTTTGGAAAATGGACCACATGTGCCTACACAACCTGTCCATGCTGTGCCTCCTGCTGGTGACCAACCAGGAATACCCGCAAGGGAACTGGTTAAGCCAGTGACGGATTGGAATGATGAGGACAGACGCCTTGTCAACATTAACACTAAGGCTAGGTCTCTCATTGCCATGTCACTCCCTGATGACGTCTTCCACTCTGTCTGCCACCTTCGCTCTGCCAAAGAGATTTGGGACACCCTCTGTGTTCAATACGAAGGTACTGCTGTTCTCATGGAATCAAGAAAGATTTTCTTGGTTCGCCAGTACGAAAGCTTTATTCATCAGAAGGATGAAACTATCTCCCAGATACATCAGAGATTCAACTGTCTCCTGATCGACCTGAAGACTATTGGTACTATCTATCCTAACTCTGAGGTGGTTACCAAGTTCATGGAAGCACTTCCTGAACATTGGGAAACCTACACCTCCTGCTTAACTATGTCCAAAGACATAAAGACACTCACATTAAGTGAGCTGTACGGTATTCTTCTAAACCGAGAACAACAGAAGAAACTGAAAAAGAATCTCATAAGAGATACTAAAGATTCCAAAAGCACCTCTGTCGCATTGGTCTCTGATTCAGTCCCTACTGTTGCTACTCCTTCTTCAGTTACCATCACTGAATTAGAATCTTCTGAGTCTGACATGTCTGACTCAGATCCTGATTTTAATGAATCTCTTGCACTTCTCACTCGTTCCTTTAAGAAGTTTGCCAAAAAGGGAAACTTCCAAAGAAGGAAACCTCTTACTATTGCTGACAAGCCTAAAACAGAATCTGTTGATAAGGCCACTGCTACCTGCTACAATTGTCAGGGCAAAGGACACTTTGCTAATGATTGCAGGTACAAGAAAAATCAGTTTGCTCCTTCTTCTACCAAATCTTCCTCGAAAAACCCCAAATACCAGCGCCTGAAAGAGAAGTACAAAAAGATGAAATCTCAGCGCAAAGGTAAAGGTCTTATCGCAGAGGACTGCGATTGGGATGATGTCTCCTCTGATGACTCATCTGATGAGGAAGATACTCAAGTGGCACTGATGGCCATTATTGAGGAACCTACCTTAGCTCTCATGGCTAAGATAGAAGAGGTCCCTGAAGAGGCTCCTACTCAAGCTCCTGAAGCTTCTACTTCTGCGACTGAATCAGCCAGTCAGGTACCTACTCCTGTTGTTCCTCTTGAAAGTCTAACTCAACTAGACCTTGTAACCCTTGATCTCTATAAAGCCCTGAATGGTAAAATCTCTGCTGAAAAAATGAACATTGATCTTCGTGATCAACTCAGAGAGTGTCAGGAAAAGATAAAACAACTTACCATTCTGGAAGAAAGTTATAAGGATCAGGTCACTGTTAATCAAATTCTCTGTATCGACAGAGAAAAGGCTCTTGCTGCTAAAGAAAGAGCCTTGGCCGAACTTAATGCTGAAAAAGTCACCATCAAAGGATGGAGTGACGCCTCTGAAAAAGTTGATGAAATTTTAGCCTCAGGGAGAAATGTTAAAAACAGAAAGGGTCTTGGATTCACTAGTGGATGTACTAGGCCTGATCGTTCCATGCTTAAATTTGGAATGTTCGTTTCTTCTATCCCTGATCCTAATGCCCCTGAAAACATCCCTTCTTCATCCAACACACACACTGAAGGTGCTCCTAAGAGCAAAAAGAAAACAGCTAAGGAAAAATCCAAAACTGTAACACCTTCAAAGACCAAGAATCCTAAACCTAAGAACAAAGTTCTAGGTGGTGGTCCTTCAGTCTCAGGAACAAAATCCTTTTCTCAAAATCCTGCTCCTAGACTGAAGATTGACCTGAAGCAAAAGACACTGGAGAAGAAACCAATTCCTCCTCTGTCCAATGCTAAAGGCATACTTGGTACTGGTCCTGCTCATCTGAAGTTCAAAGACTTCCTGGACCCCACTAAACGCTTTCAATATCGCAAATGTTATCACTGTGGATTTAATGACCATATTGCGAGTAAGTGTCCTGATGCTACCACAACTGAAAAATCAGCTAAGGTAAAGAAAATTCCTAAGACTGATAACTCAGTCAAAGAAAAGAAGGTTGTCAAGACTGTTCCTTCAGTCAAGACTCCAGCCTCAAGAACTGATAACTCAGTTAAGGCTGTCACTAACTCCACCAGTCCTACTGATAATTCTGGATCCATAGTTCTATGGGTACCAAGAAAAACTTAAACTCTAAATTTTACAGGACAAGGGCATCTGGTACTTGGACAGTGGATGCTCTCGACATATGACTGGTTCTAAATCTGTCCTCTCTAACTACCGTGAAGAAAGACTGTGTGATAAGAATCACAAAGTCTCCTTCTCGAAGAAAAAGTGCAAAGTCAAGAACAGACGCAAGGAAGTTATTCTCACTGGTGTTAGACATGCTGATATCTACATCATCAATATGAATACTTCCACTGACAACTTCTGTTTTGTATCTCGTGCTTCCTCTGATACAAATTGGCTATGGCACAAGCGTCTCTCTCATCTCAACTTCAAGACGCTGAATCAACTCTGCATCAACAATCTTGTTGTTGGTCTTCCTGACTTTCGCTATACAAAGGTATCTCTTTGTTCAGCATGTGAGAAAGGAAAATAGACCAGGGCTAGCTTTAAGTCCAAGCATATTTCCTCCATCAACTCTCCTCTACAACTTCTCCACATGGATCTCTTTGGACCTGTCAATGTCCAATCCATTGCTGGAAAGAAATATACTCTGGTAATCGTTGATGAATATTCCAGATATACTTGGGTATTCTTCCTTCGATCCAAGAGTGATGCTCTTGAAGAAATCATTCTGTTCGTCAAGAAGATGGAAAGGCTCAACAACCTTACTGTTCGATCAATCAGGAGTGACCACGGAACTGAGTTTAAAAACAGTACCCTGGAAACCTTCTTCGATCAGAAAGGTATCTCTCAGAACTTCTCATCTGTTAGAACTCCTCAGCAAAACGGTGTTGCTGAAAGACGAAACAGAACTCTGATTGAAGCTGCACGATCTATGTTAAGTGAAGGCAACCTTGCCACTCAATTCTGGGTTGAAGCCGTTAACACAGTTTGCTATACTCAGAATAGATCCCTGATAGTAAAGCGCTTCAGAAGAACCCCTTACGAACTCTTTCGTAACAGGAAACCTTCAATCGAACATCTCCATATCTTTGGTTGTGTCTGCTACATCCTGAACAGCAAAGATAACCTTGGAAAGTTCAATTCCAAGTCTGATGATGGAATCTTCCTTGGATACTCCTCTATTTCTAAAACCTACCGTGTGTTCAACAAACGAAGACAAACCATAGAGGAAACGATTCATGTCAAATTTGATGAATCGGGTCCTACCTTTCCTCACCCTCATGATAATTCTGAAATAAATCAGTGGGCTGACTCTTTCTTTCAAGTCCCTGATGTTCCTACTACTGATCCATCTCCTCAAGACCTTCCTGATGGTTTTGAAGAAAATCCTCCTACTCCACCCACTCAAATATCCATACCTCCTATAATAAATGCCACCCCTATCACCCAAGTCACACCACCTGAACCTGATCAACCCACTAACAGTGAAGACTTTTCTCAAACCACTGTTAGTGAACCTGCTCCTACTAATCTTCTTCCTGATCCATCAGTGAATGAAGCCTCTACTTTAGGACAAGTGTATCAACCACCTGCTCTTCGATGGACTAAAGATCATCCAATTGATAAAGTCCTCGGAAATCCTTCCTCTGGTGTTAAAACTCGACGCAAATCTGGTAACATCTGTCTTTATGTTAACTTCATCTCTGAAAATGAACCTAAAGAAATAGATGATGCCTTGCGTGATCCTGCCTGGGTCTCAGCCATGCAGGAAGAGCTAGCAGAGTTCATCAGAAACAATGTCTGGCTTCTCGTCCCTAGGCCTCGAAAACGTACAATCATAGGATCCAAGTGGATCTTCAGGAATAAGCTTGATGAGATTGGTACGATTATTCGAAACAAGGCTCGCCTTGTGGCTCAGGGATACAGGCAGGAAGAGGGCATTGATTACGATGAAACTTTTGCTCCTGTTGCTAGGCTCGAAGCAATTCGACTTTTCCTGGCCTTTGCAGCACATATGAACTTCAAGGTTTATCAGATGGACATCAAAAATGCCTTTCTGAATGGAAAACTTAATGAAGAATCTATGTGGCTCAGCCTCCTGGCTTTGTAGATCCTAAGTTTCCTGATCACGTCTACAAGTTAAACAAGGCTCTCTATGGGTTAAAACAGGCTCCTCGTGCCTGGTATGATACCCTCTCAACCTTTCTTCTCTCTAAAGGTTTTGTTCGTGGTAAGATCGATAGCACTTTATTTCTTAAGAAATATCCTAAGCATATCCTTCTTGTCCAGATATATGTCGATGACATTATCTTTGGATCAACCAATCCCAAACTCTGCGAAAAGTTTGAGTTACTCATGAAATCTGAATATAAAATGTCTATGATGGGTGAACTAACATTCTTTTTAGGACTTCAGATCAAGCAATTTGAAAAGGGAATCTTTATCAATCAAGGTAAATATGTACATGAGATGCTGAAGAAACTTGATCTCACATCATGTACACCGATGAAGACTCCAATGGCTCCTCCTCTATCACTTGACAAGGATTCCAAAGGGAAACCTGTTGATGTGACCCTCTATAGAGGAATGATTGGCTCACTGCTGTATCTTACAGCGAGTCATCCTGATATCATGTATTCTACATGTTTATGTGCTCGTTATCAGGCTGAACCCAAAGAATCCCATCTGACCGCTCTAAAGCGAATTTTCAGATATCTAAAGGGAACTCCTAATCTGGGTCTTTGGTACTCGAAGGACTCAGGGTTCGATCTAACAGCTTATTCTGATAGTGACTTTGCAAGATGTAAGATCGACAGGAAAAGCACCACTGGTGGGTGTCACCTACTTGGTGGAAAGTTGGTGAGTCTGACTAGCAAGAAACAGAACTCTGTGTCCACATCAACTGCTGAAGCTGAATATGTTGCAGCAGGAATATGTTGTGCTCAAGTCCTGTGGCTGAGAAATCAACTTCAGGACTATGACATACAACTCTCTAAAATTCCTATATACTGTGACAACACTTCAGCGATAGCCATCGCTAACAATCCTGTCTTACACTCCAAGACAAAGCACATTGAAGTGAGATATCACTTCATCAGGGATCATGTGATGAATGGTGATATTGGACTCCATTTTGTTCCTACTGAATATCAGCTTGCTGACCTCTTTACCAAACCACTGGATGTAACGCGCTTTAATATGCTCATCAGTGAACTTGGGATGTTAAATCCTGACGAATGATGTTTTTCAGGACAAACAGTTGTTAAATCCTATAGAATAACTTTTCTCAGGACTCTTTTCTTAACAACTCCTGAATAACACATCTATCAGGAGATAACTCTATTCAGTACTTACAAAATCTTTGTTCAAAATCCGAATACTGATGATTCTCAGGTAAGTAATTCTGTTCCTGAAACCTTATCGCATTAAATGTGATAAGAGGATTTTCCCAAAACAGTACTTATCTGATAAGTACTCTAATTCCAAGAAAATTCTTCTTTCATCAAATTGGAATTATCCCCTGAAAAGGTGGTTTTTAAGCTTTTTGAATAAAACAAACTTCTTTTTTCATCATTACATTTGAATTTAGCCGCTCTTTTCTGTCTCATCCATTTTCTCTCTCCTACCACGAGGTATAAAAACCTCACTCGTAATCCATTTCACTCTTTACGCTTACATTTCTCTCTCAAAGAATTCAAAGCAAGAAAAGGATTTTACTCTCGAATCTGCATTCTCAAGAACACCAAGAACACACACTCACCACATTCTTAACAGAATCATCGTAAGTGTCTCTATATTCTTTGTTCTTTCTACAAACTAAGTTGATCTTCTTCCCTAAAACAACTTATTTTGATAAACGTTTTTCCAAAAACCCTAAGATCACTTCGTTTGATCTTAGTTTTCCTAAAATCTTCTTAGATTTTTGTTAAAACAGTTTATGTGATTCTTCTTATTTCTTTTAAGAAAAATCATCAACTCCTATTTTGATATAACTTCATCAAAATAGAAGTTCTCTTTAATACCAAGACACATTCCTTTTGTGAATTTTGGTATCCAATCTATTCCAAGTATAAAGGATTTCACCACTTTTATGAACATATTCTGTGTTCATTGAAAAGTGAAGAAAAATGCATATTTTGGATTCTTAATCATCCACATATGTTATTTTTGTTTTTCACAGGATGGCTGCTACTACGTCCACCTCACTAGACGCCCAGCTCTCCTCTGAGGCCACCACTCTGCTTACTGCTACTGGAAGCCTTCCGGTTGTCATTTCTCAGCATGACATCCAATTCAAAGGCAACAACCTTATTGGCCTGTTCGACATACCATCGAACAAGGCATATCTGACGCTTTCCAGGGACTTTCTCCTCAACAGTCCCTTGAAGACGGCCTTCACCATCAACCCCAGGCCAAACAAGCCCTTCTTCTCCAACTCTGGTCAACTGCCACTATGGCCCAGGAGAGGAACTCCAAGGGCAAGATGCACGAGGTGATCGAATTCCAGATAAAGGAAGATATCATCTCCTTTGGAATCGGGACTCTCAGAAACATCCTTCAGATCTCCAAGAAGAAGAGATACCCTCCTCCCCCATCTGTTGAAGAAGTCATCGCCCTGCTGGATGACATTGGCTACAGATGGCCAGAGAGGGAAGGCGTCCCTCTAACCAAGACTGCTGCTACTGTCCACAAGACAGGGCTGAACGCGACGTTCTACTACATTTGGAACCGTTCGGTCTCTGTTTGACAGGGAAGACGGGGAGTACTGAACAGTTCCCCACTGTTATCCAGAACATGGTCTACTCCGCTATCAAGAACCGGAAGTTTGACTATGTTCGCTGCATCTGGGACGACATGGTGAAAAAGATCAAGAACAAAAACCGTGTGGTCAACGTCCCCTACACTCGGTTTTTCTCTGCCGTTCTTGAACTCCACATGGGTGATGCCTACCCTAATGAAGGCAACATCAACAACTACGCGTTAGGCGCGAAGTTCCTGGAACAGGTTCCTTCTCGTCCTGATGACGTACCACTCTCTGCGGTTCTGGTTGTCCCTGAACCCAACCAAGAAGCAGATGAGCAGGTCGCCTCACCTCCTGCCCAAGGTATGTCCTCTCTATTCTCATCCAAACCATCTTCTTCTTTTTCCCTGCATGCTATGTCAGTAGCTAACCCCTTACTGACTTCCCCAGCTGCAACAGCATCTTCTGCGCTCCTGAAGCGCCCACCTCCTTCTGGTTCTACTCCTCCTCCCCAACCCAAACGCGCCAAATCCAAGGTGCAGAAGAAAAAGAAGGCTCCTGTTGCTGGTAAGAAATACTATCTTACCCTGCCTCAAATTTTTAATAGACCTTCCCCTTTATCTAAAACTTCTTTACCTGCAGATACTCCTGCTCCCCAACTCCAAGAACCTGAGGTTGTTCTACTCGAACACTCAGAGAATGTGGAGGGCAATCGCTCTGATGCCCTCCTGACCTCAGGTAATATTACTAAGCATATTATTGCCATTCCTTCTTCTGAGAAAGCTATTGAGTCTTCTATTGCTCATTTAGCTCCTTCTGTTACAGGTTCTTTTGGAGCAGCAACATCAATTGGACATTCTCAACCTCAACAGAATGATCCCTTTGATGAGTTCGTCTTCACGGACTCCGAACGACAGCTACGTCGTCAGTCCGCTGAACGACAACTTTAGGAGGCCCGCGCAGTACTCCAACAGCAGGAGGATGCGCACAAGGCTCGTCTCCAGGCCTTGGAGCTGGAGCTTGCCTCGGCGAAAGCTGCTACTGCTGCTACTGAAGCCGCCGCCGCCGCCGCCACTGCCACCGCTGCTGCCACTGCTGCTGCTCCACCACCAACGGGCGTAGTTTTGACAATACCTTGTCTGGATAATATCCATGACAAGGTCTCCCAAGTGGCCTCTTCCTCCAACTCCCTTCAGGCATCCATCGAGGACCTGAAGGCCACTGCCCTGCCCGCTCTCTCCACTGCTGTCAACAACAGCTCCAACTCTCTCACCACTTTCCAAAGTGCAGTGGTGCAGAGATTGGATGCTCAGGAGGCAGGGCTCCGAGCACTTCAGGAGAAGGTGACGGATCTCTTCACCACCGTCAACGCCATCACCACTGCTCCTCCTCCACCACCAGCGTTCTCCAACGCTGACAGGGACTTACTTCAGTCCCTGGTCAGCTCCTCCATCGTCTCCGCCAAACTGCAAACGGATATGGCCTCTCTCCTCCAGAGGTGTTTATCAACAGCTGCCTTTTCCAGGGCACCTGTTGAGGGGGAGAGACAGCCTCCTCAGAAAGACCATTCAGTTTATTCCCCCTCCACCAACTGGAGAACAACTGAAGAAGGGGGAACAAACGAGGATGATGATGATGATGATGAAGATGATTATGAAGACGACGATTTCATCGTCGAGAAGATTCCTGTTTCAACGCCCACTCCAGGACCTGCACATTCTCAGGGGGAGAACCCCGGTGCACCTGGTAAGTTAACTCAACCATCCTCTCCCTCATCTTCTGATAATCTCCCCATATCTTCTCTTCTAAAATCTGAACCTACCCCTGAAACCATTACCCTCAATGACACCTCCTCTGATGACTCACCCGTAAACAACCTACAACTAGTAGTCTACCAACCACCCGAACAACCTACTCCTGAACCAACACCTCAACCAACCCATGAACCTGAAAACCAATCCGATTCTGAATGCCATGACGTCAACTTCGGTTCTGTCACTGGTGAGATTATTCGCCTTATGGAGAATAGTCCATCAGCACAAACACGAGCTGAACTAAGCAGAATGACATTCAGGATCACACCCCTAAACCAAGAATCCATTTCTTCACGACCTCCAACCCGTTTCAATTCTGAAGCCTCCTCATCCAGAACCCCTGAAATCCTAGCCCCTCCTGAAACTGTCTATCTATCGTCAGATGATGAATTCATCTGTGATGATTTCTCTACCCCTGCTACTTCTCCTAGATCTCCTCCTTCTAATTCTCCACGTTCTGAAGGAGAAAACTACCCTGACACTTCTACTGCTGTGAACAGAGATGGGCGTTTAGACGCCGTGATAGAGCGACTCGAGAGTACAAGAGTAAAAATTCCTCTTTGTACCTCTTGGGACTCCGAGTTCGCCTATCTATCACAGGAGGAGTACGACCTCGCAATAAAGGCTCAGGAGGAGCACAACAGAAAGCAGAAAGAAGCATTCCTCTCTGCTCAAGCTGCAAAGAAGCTAGCTTTTGACTTCGTTGAAGAAGACGAAGAAATAAGTGCAGATCCAATTCTTGCACAGAAGGCTGCCCTGAAGGTCTTCAACAAGAGGACAGAGGAAGAGACAGAGGAACCAGACAAAGAGCTTGACTGGTGCAGAGACCGACTTCATCTCAGGGAGCACGGTGCCAGAATAATAGGAATCCATCTTCGTCGAAACCGCGGCAAGAAAGGAGTTCCTGGCAAAACCTGGCTCACCGTCAAACGCTCAGGAGTAAAGGACGTAGAGCACACTCTGGACAAGTTAGATCGTTAAAACTTGTCAGAGTGGAACGAAATTAGAAGCCTACTTCCGAAAGCCAACAAAAACTACAGGGCTGAAGTAGAAGAAGTCATTGATGGACTTATTGCTCGAATCAGAAGAACAACTGAAATACCTGATGTCCTGCTCCAGCCTCCCTCTGCTCTGCCAAAGCCTCCAGTTCGAAGATCTGCAGGCACTTCAACAAGGAGACCCACTCCTTGCATGCCCAGGACTATTATCAAGCCACTGGATCTCTCGATGCTTGATCTTTCTTTTCCCTCAGGAGTATCTCTCTCTGAAGGTCAAGTCATCAGAGAACCTGTTCATGGTATTTGTGTAAGCGACAACTCTAAAATCCTTCGCTTTCAGCGCTTCAGCGAACTACACAAAGCACCCTATAAACACTTGGTATCAGTTCTCTTCATCGCACAAAAGGAAAAGAAAAACAAAGACAATAAAGAAATTATTCGTACTGTCAGAGCTATCCTCGATCAAAGAATTGCCTTCGGTGAAACTCCTGTACCCATTCAAGTCAAGACTGAGGTAGTTAGTGAAGACTCTGATAGCTAGGAATTTTTGTAATTTTCTTTCAGTACTTCATTTATGTACTTATGTGTTTCCTTTACTCATGTAAAATCCTATATGAGATTAATAGAAATGCAATTCAGTGCATCGTACTTTATTCCATCACAATACTGAAAAAGATCCCTCAAAACAGTAAATGGGACACGTACCTTTATGAGTTCTATTTCCTACTGTTTCATCTAGACTTAGAATTTTTTCTTAAAAATTATCTAGATTAAGACAATTCCTCTATTGTCTTATCATTATCATTTAGGGGGAGATTGTTGATCCAGCTCTCCTAAGACCTGATGAAATGATAATGATCCTGAATCTTTACTTAGTGAATAGGTTTTTACTTCTGTTATAGCTTGAGGAATTATCACTGAGATTGTTCAGTGTTATTCCATGTTACTTATGTTGTAACTTATTTTTATATTGATCAGGATCAGGATCAGGAGACGAACGAGCCTGTTCTGCAGTCTACTGATCCTGTCCACCGAAGTAAAGACCTCCTGAAGACATTAAAGTCATACTCAAAGAACCATCAGCGAAGTCGAAGAATTAGCTGATGACAGGACCAGCATGCTCGTGATCTGAAGACGGAACTCAGTGATAGCAGGCTGCTCAAATTCGTATGACATCCTGAAGACGCATCAGGATACAGTGACCTCTGATCATCCTCAGTATCAGAGCCTTCCTCACTGATCAGTATCTTGATCCTGAAGGATTAGCGTAATGTCTTAGTCTAATGCACAAAAGGATTATCCGCCTTTACTGACACAAAAGTACATAAGGACAGTCTCTTTTCTGTTCCCTCCGTACTTATCAGACCTCAAGGCAACTGTTTACTCACATCCTCTTTTGCACACCATGCAAAGGGTATTTGTTTATAGTAAATAGTACATAGGACCACTTAGATTGTGACACGCACACAAAAGTGAGTCTGCATGCATTTAATGCATTGGGTATAAATAGGACTTGAAGAGATGTTCTCCATACTACTTCTTCATCCTAAAAATACCCTAATCCTTTCTTTCTTATTCCCTCTAGTTTCTTTCTTCTCTTATCTTCTCACTCTAGTGCATAGTGAAAGAACTTAGATTGTTTAGTTTAGACTTGTAGTCTTTTCTATTTCCGCAACAATCTGTAAATTCATATTGTTAATACAACAAAGAATTTAAAAGTGAAATTTGTGTGATTATATTCAACCCCCCCTTCTATAATCCCATACACTATCCTTACTTGAAGGTCACCTCATTGGGACCAACAGACCTAAGAAGTAGGTTAGTTCACCCATCATTGACATCTTGTATTCAGCCTACACGAGTGCTTCAAACTTTTTGCAAAGTTTGGCTTTCGTGGACCCAAAGATGATGTCATCCACATAAATTTGGGCAAGGAAAACATGATCCTTGTAAGTCTTGACAAACAGCGTGCTGTCGATCTTTCCACGAGTGAAACCTTCTTTGATGAGATAAGTAGATAAGGTTTCATACCAGGCTCTAGGAGCCTGCTTTAATCCATACAAAGCCTTGTTTAGCTTGTAAACATGGTTAGGATGTTTAGGATCAGTGAAGCCTGGAGGTTGAGCAACATAGACTTCTTCAATGAGTTTCCCATTGAAAAACGCACTCTTGACATCCATCTGAAACACTTGAAACTTCATATGAGTCGCATAAGCAAGAAAGAGTGTAATGGCTGCTAATCTAGCCATAGGGGCAAATGTTTCATCATAGTCTATCCCCTCTTCTTGTCTATATCCTTGTGCAACAAGACGAGCCATATTGCGGATCACAATGCCATGTTCATCAAGTTTATTTCTAAAAATCCATTTAAGACCAATGATGGTCTTCCTGGATGGCCTGTGAACAAGGGTCCAGACAAGGTTTCTTTCGAACTCAGCGAGTTCTTCTTGCATCGCTGAAACCGAAAATGGATCAGCGAGTTCTTCTTCTATTTTAGAAGGCTCATTTTCAGATAAGAAACAGACAAAGAGATAGTGATTACTAGCCTGATGTCGAGTTTTTACACCAGTAGATGGATCACCTAGGACTTGATCAATAGAATGATCTCTAGTCCATCTTAGAACGGGGGGGGGGGGTGAGGGTCAGCCTGAAGAGGTTCAGCAGCGACTGTTGAAGATGATTCTTCAGCGACTGCATCAAGTTGAGGAGGTTGAATACAATCAACACTGTTTCTTCCACTTAATTCAGTCCACGACTCCTATGGAGCCTTTGTGTGAACTGAAGTAGATTGTTTGTTGAAAAGGATCAAGACTTTGTTAGGATCCAAACAATCTTTTTAAGTATTTAGACACACAGCCTTTGCTTATGCACAAAGCAAGAAATAGAAGAGATAGAAAGAATTAGAAGATAGAAGATAGAAAGAAGAAAGGATTGGGGTATAGAAGATGTACCAAAGGTTCGTGTTTGAAGAACACACTATGTTCATATACCCCATGCATTAAATGCATGTCATCCCCAGCTTTACACGTGTCAGGTAATGGTTGCATTTGGTGTACTATTGTACCATACAATAATGCCCATGCTTGGTAGGGTCATGGCCTATGGTAAACAATTGCCTTATGGGTGACAAATAAAGAGGGAACAGTATAGAGACAAGAAGACAAATAGGACAAGAAGACAAATATAGTATTCTTAAAGTACAAGTCACTGATCAGGCCTTAGAATCGTTGATCCTTGGGAAGGATCAGGGAGGCACTGTGACTTGTTCTCTATGGAACGTCATGTAAGTGTAGTCAGCTAGCTGTCACTGATTTCAACTTCAGATCATTAGCATCGCTGACTCTATCATCAGCTTGCATCAATAGATGGTGCTGATGGTTTTCCTAGAGACATGACTATTTGTCTTCAGAGAACACTTAGCAGTTATCAGCTATCGCTGTCATTGAAAGGAGTCAGTGACAATCTGTCACTGATATCATGTATGAACCATGCTCAGTAGTATAAACCTTCAGCGAACAGACTCGCTGTAGTTTCCTAAGCATCTGTATTTTGCTAAGTATTCTAAGATATAAGTATAAAGGATCATTGATATTTCATTAAGTCTTAGGAGGACTGGATCAATATCTTCTCTTCAATCTGTTGGGTTTTTCTGTGATCCCCGAATCAGACTGATCCAAAGAACACTAAATAGAGCGGAAGCGGTTGTGGATAAAAACCCGAACCACGATCTTTCCGTTTTAATTTTGTTTAAACAATTAATAGGTGTTTACCTGGATTGCTTGAGTAATAATCCACCGGTGATCGACCTTACGAGTGTTCCTCTAGCATAATTCAAAAACCCGAAGAATAACCGAAAAACCCGGACTCGTTTGGTTAGGAGAAGTGGCGCCGAGGAGAGAGAGGGAGAGGGAATTTCTGGTGGAAACTTTTCTGGGGATTATTCGAATGGATAAAATCATAAACCCCTAAGGCTTATTTATAGCTTATCAGATAGTAGATTCCTTATCTGATTCAGTTTCCTTATAATTATCTAAGCTTTTCTTTTTCTTTAAGAAAAGATTTTTCTAGATAATTATCTTAATTAGATTATCTATTATATATTTATTTTACTAATAAATATATAATTATCTTAATTAATTTAACAACCCTCTAACTTTGGGATTTCTGACTGAAATTACCCAACTGATTTATAATTGACTATTATAAATCCAAACTCTCCATTTCTGAGTTTTATTTATCTTACTCGATTTATAGGTCCTCACAGGTGTGACCCTCAAGTGTCTTGTAACATTGGATGTGTGATTACTGGTTTGTCAACTTCTGCACACAATTACTAACAGAGTCCCACTTGTGCAAGTTGGCAATACCGCCTTGTTCACACGGACCTAAGGAGGCCCCTAGACAGGCACTTAGGCTAACCAGGTTACAAGAACTCTTATACCCAGACAGGTGATTTAAACTTTTCCGTAAGGAAATAATATTTATGAAACAACTGTTCATAAAATTGGGTATATCTTGGCTTTTCCCTTTGCAACACGATATTCCATCTGTGAGTATGAGCCTGGATTAAGTCAACTCTTAATACTCAAGATTATGTTTCTTGACTATCCGACCTCTACTGATAGGTAAACGACAAAGAACTAATCAGTTCGTTTGGGCATGGCCATGCACTTCATCAGTCTATTCAGTCGGTCAAGGGGCCCAGAAATATCTCTCTTCAGAGAGGTGCAAATCTCATCTTGCATATCTGCATTTAACACCACGGCTTCCGCTGAATCTAGTCACGCCCTTTATAGCCACCCTGTTACGGCGTAGCGGTTGAACGCACTAAGTATCCAGCAGTCCTCATGACATCAAACCAGATACCTCAGGTAATGGGGACAACCACTGTGAGATTTACTTATGACAAAATCCAAGAAGTAATTCTCAACCGCGGATCACGTCCGATATTTGCTACTCTATCAAATATCTGTGCAACTTATGGTCTACAACACTTGTAGCTGTTATTCAGCCACTGATCATAACTACCCAGAAGCTCACAATGACTTTAACACCCTATTGGGTTCCCACCACAATAAGTCGTCACGGACAATTTTGAATAAAACTTATAAAACTAGTTTTATTCCTGGATGATAAAACATGCAAAATAAAAGGTAATAAAGAAACTAATTTTGTATAGTCCATATTACACTCTGTAATAATAACAAAATTAATGGCATTTCTTTTAATTACTTTTCCTGTGTCTATTCAACATTTGTTAAATACTAATCTAAATAAAGCATCACCTTAACTTTAATTAAACCCTTTGTTTAATGTTTACCCTCTTAATCAAAGTGATAACCAAAAACGTTACAAGTTTAATACCCACTGATATTATATACTTGTTACGGCTAATTTTGTTTTGCTAACACTATAAAACAAAAATTTAGACTTCTTTTACCATATTCCCTGTACTTGGAGATCTGGACAAACTCCAAGTTACCCTGAATATGTAAAAACTATACTGCAACTTTTCTTAGTTGCTGTGTAGATGAATGATTTCTACCTGAAATCAGACAAAATTTCCATTTACCTAGCTGGCAAATTGCAGGAAATTTAATTTGGCATTTTTAATACTTTATAGTTAAAAGATAACTCAATACCTTTTTACTAAATTATTCAACACACTTGATTATTGATTCCTCTTTAAAGTCAATCATGGCTTTATCTAGTTTCAAAGTCTTTGAATTACTGATCCACCCTTTGGACTAAAGGGCAGATCCTATATCTTGTGAATTTGTATCCTATCTGGATTATAATTCCTAAATACACTGAATCAATAATCACATCTTGTATTCTATATCTTAAACTAGATAGAGAATAAAACTGGGCTCCCACTAACCTATATGAAAACTAGCTATTACTCAAAATTCACTATTGACTTAGTCAATTCAATTTTAAGTAATGGTCACTTAGAATTTCATCATTTATGAAACTTAACTGGATTTTGCTCAAATTCTAATTCCAAAACTTGGAACCTTCTAGTTTCATAAATACTGATATTATCAACAATAACTGAGATAATATCCTAAATTCTATAAAACACATGAGTAATTAATCATTGATTACAAGTTATTTTATGTAATCTATTACTCATAATTTGTATTACTCTAAAAACACATTCCTTGAGTTTTTAGTACATAGTGTGTTATTGATAGTTTTCATATATAAGACTTTGTCAGTGCATACATCAATATCTAGGATCTAAACTTGAATCAAGTCAACGCTTGACTTTATTCATAACAAGCACAATAGATATTTCAAGACTATAAATTTTAAATTTAAACTTTAAAACCATTCAAAATATTCCCAAAATAAAATGTAATGAGTACATAATTGTTTTAAATAAATTTAAAAATAAATGTCTTGATAATTTTTCCAAAAGAAAAAAACTTGTGCTTCCAATCCTCTGCAATTCCTAGGCACTCACTTCTGACCACCTGCAATAATCAATTGCACTAGGCATCAGTATAAGTGATAAACTAAAACAATCATAAATACCTGAGGTTTTACATACCTGCTTCATGACGCTTTGGGCAGTTCTGCCTCTAATGACCGACTTCATTGCATGTAAAGCAACGATTTTCAGTTCTTGCTTTGTTAGGCTTAACTTTCTTACCCTTGCCCTTGCCTTTGACGTTCTCACGAACCTTGGGTGCACTCTGGATGGTCAGTACTGGACCCTTCCCTTTGCTGGTGCCTCCATGCCCATTTTTTTTCTTCACTCCCCCGTCCCTCACCATAAGTACATCCTTGGTCTTGCTTTTGGCTCCCATATTCAACTCAGCAGTCTTGAGCATGGAGTGCAATTCGGCTATTGACTTCTCCATGTTATTCATGTTGTAGTTGACCACAAAAGGCTTGTAGTCTTCTGACAGTGAGTTGAGTATAGTATCCGTTGCTAACTGCAGCGGAACTGGGTGCCCTAGCCTTTCCAGATGATCCATGTGTCGTTTCATCTTCATCACATGGTCACTCACTGAGGTCCCTCTGATCATCTTGCACTCGTTAAATGCCTTCGTGGCATCATAACGTTCTGTGCGAGCTTGCGTTTGGAACATGTCCCTCAACTGGCGGATCATGTCATAGGCACTAGTGTTCATGAGCCCTGTTTGAAGATCTGGGCTCATGGTTGCAAGCATAAGACAACCGACATCCAGCAAGTCATCTGAATGCTTCTTATGAGCATTCCTAGTAGCAGCTGGTGCGTTTGCTGGAGGGGCCTCTGGCAAAGGCTCTTCAAGGACGTACCACTTCCTTTCATGCTTGAGCACAATCATAAGATTGCACTCCCAGTCTAGGAAATTCGGACCGGTGAGTTTATCCTTCTCTAGGATGGATCGGAGAGAAAGATTGTTTGTGTTGGTAACAGTGTTAGCCATCTACACATAAAATTGGTCTTAACAACTTGTGAATAGACTAATTTCCAATAAAATCAATAAACCCATAAATGATTAATTATTGGACTAGGATCCTTCATTTTATACGCCTTGATGTGCGTAATGTTCTTGCTCCTCCAGGTCGTATTATTTCGGTAGGTAAGGACTTTTACCAATCATATCTAACTGATATGACTCCTAGATCTTTTAGGGACAACGGTAATTATTCGTACATGTTTTAGTCCCTCTAAGTGCATTTTGGCCCGGTACCACCCGGTAAACTTAACAGAACCAAAATAGATCTCACCATTTTGGGACTTGGACACTTTACTCTGGCCGGTACCACCCGGAAATAATGCGCAGAGTCGTAGTATCCCCTCTGGCTTGGGGTTTGAACGCGGATGCTTAAGGTGTGTTCTTCTTAGAACACCCGCGTACCTTACGCCTGAGGTGCCCCTAGATGGGTTGCACTTACTGATCTATGATTTATCGGGGTTTTAATTTTGAAAACCTTTCGATGTCCAGTTTATTCAGAAAATTGTAATTTATGAAAAACGGATTGTTTAAACAGAAAACTGATGTTTAAACTGACTGTTTCAAACATACGCTGTTTAAAAACTAGCTGTTTTAAAAGGCTCTGGCTAATTAAAACTTATTGTTTTAAAAGCATACTTGCTAATCAAAACTAGCTGTTTTGATGGCATCCTGGTTGACCAAAACTAACTGTTTTGTCAATCTTGCCTTTAAACAATCTATTTACAATTCTACAGGTTTTATTTTTTAATAAAGTCTACCATTTAAAAGGTTTTTGGAAAAATGGTGACTTTAATTTTAAAACCTACTTAACATCGTGATTTTAATCTAGTTTTAAAACTTTCCTTTATCTTAAAACTTCTAACTATCACGAATAAAATAACCACGTAGTTCAACAATTATAAACACGCAGATAACAACCACGCAGTTATAACTAATTATAGGTTTGCCAACTTTTATTCCTAAGGACCAATAATGACCTATAACTAAAAAAAGGTGCGTAGCTCCCACTGGCTTCAGCACGTTCGTCAGGATTCCAGAATTTTTCTTGTATAGCTCCCACTGGCCTCGACATCTTTGATGGAACTCCGAAAGAAAATAAGTCTATCCTAAGGTCATTATAACATAAGGGGTTGTAAGTGGCACGCAGGCCTCCCCAGAAAATATTCAAAGGACCTAAGTTGGCAAGCCATATAATGGACATATACGCAGACGGGTATATATGCAATTTTCAAGCAACCACGCATTTATAATATTAACAATATAATAAAGCGATAACCCTAGATCCGTTAAAATATCTTGTTTCAATTTTTTCAGAAAAACTGGTCTTTAATTGATTTTAAAAACAAACTGTTTTATAAACCTGAAATTAATATTTTGATCCGGAAAAAAAAGAATTTATAAACGGTCAAGATTTATAAACGATAAATTAGTTTTATAAAACCCTTTTTCTTTAAAATATTAATCTTATCCAAAAACTTGTCAATCGATCAAACCGACTAGTAAAGTAAAAAACGGATCTTGAACTGTGTCGTGATTTGACCAATTGGTCAAAAACACGGCAAGAAACCTATTTGACCAAAACGGGTCAAAAATAACTGGTTTGATAAAATGCCATCTCTTAATTTAAAAATATTTTTCCTAAAAATTAATTTGGATGTCAAAATAAATCCCTTTTTGGGCCTTAACCTTGGTCCAAAATCTGGGCTTTGGGTCCATTACCAAACTGGCAATTTTGGGCTTGACAGAGTTTTTGTGAAACAGTCGTGTGTCGAAACCCTAGCCTAGGTTAATTGCTCGGCAATGTTAGCAGTAAACGACCACCACCAACCCCGACACTGCAGTTCGCGGCGTGACTTGGTTGTCATCAACACTACTCGCGGCGCGACAACCACACCACCGCTCGCGGCGCAAACCATCACCATCGTCCACCGTTCGAATCGACACCACTCACCATCGCCACCGTGGTGGGCTCTGGTGGTTGTAGTTCGAAACGAATCGACTACTGCCACCGCTTGGTGCTGCCTGTGGTTGAAAAACGACTGTCGATGCCGCCACCACTCACTGTGGTGCGGCCGC
Source organism: Centaurea solstitialis (assembly GCA_030169165.1). Taxonomy (NCBI): domain Eukaryota; kingdom Viridiplantae; phylum Streptophyta; class Magnoliopsida; order Asterales; family Asteraceae; genus Centaurea; species Centaurea solstitialis. The sequence continues at coordinate 3,130,345 of CM058044.1, read as the reverse complement.
AGCCATTTGGGTTCATCGGTGATCGAGTAAATCTCCCCCCGCCGCCGTCCAATGACAGTGGCGATTGCCGCTGTGGCGATTCCGATTCGCAACCAGTCGCCACCACCGCGACTGTGGTGTGGTGGGTGATTTCCACAACCGACGCCGCCACCACAGACGGTGGCGCGACCATCGGTCTTGTCAGCAGTCGGCGCCGCAACCACCACTGTGGTGCGGCCGGCCATCGAGAGAGTGGTTGGTGTCGTTAGAATGTGGCTCAGCCACCGTGTAACCATCGTGGGCGTAGAAAAACGTCCACGCCTCCAACACCATTCGATCAAAAACGCCTACCACCACCGATTCGCCGCCACCACCCACTGTGGTGCGGCCTGGTGGTTGAAAACAGCAGCTGTCGCCGCTGGTGGCTGTGAAACCACTACCTCCCACTACCAATTTGGTGGTTTGCCTTGATCGTCGGAGACCACGGCCACCACCGATCTGGCGCCGCTGTGGTCAGTGATCACGGTCACCACCGTTCATCGCTACCAGCGTACTGTGGTGCGGTCTGGTGGTCGAAACCAGCATCCAACGCTGCCACTATGAACTGTGGTGCGGTCGGCACTTGGTTTGTGTGGCTAGGTCTCGCCGGTCGATCGGCCTGGCGGTCCGGTTGGCTAGCTGCCGCCGTTCCACCGCCGATTGTCGGTTAGGGTTTGATGAACACGATAAAGACTTTGCAAAAATCAGATTTTAAACGAAAAAAATTAAAACTTTTAGATTTTTTTTAACGGATCTATAATAACAATTAAAAACGGAAAAACCTGTGGCTCTGATACCACTGTTGGGTTTTTCTGTGATCCCCGAATCAGACTGATCCGAAGAACACTAAATAGAGCGGAAGCGGTTGTGGATAAAAACCCGAACCATGATCTTTCCGTTTTAATTTTGTTTAAACAATTAATAGGTGTTTACCTGGATTGCTTGAGTAATAATCCACCGGTGATCGACCTTACGAGTGTTCCTCTAGTAGAACTCAAAAACCCGAAGAATAACCGAAAAACCCGGGCTGGTTTGGTTAGGAGAAGTGGCGCCGAGGAGAGAGAGGGAGAGGGAATTTCTGGTGGAAACTTTTCTGGGGATTATTCGAATGAATAAAATCATAAACCCCTAAGGCTTATTTATAGCTTATCAGATAGTAGATTCCTTATCTGATTCAGTTTCCTTATAATTATCTAACCTTTTCTTTTTCTTTAAGAAAAGATTTTTCTAGATAATTATCTTAATTAGATTATCTATTATATATTTATTTTACTAATAAATATATAATTATCTTAATTAATTTAACAACCCTCTAACTTTGGGATTTCTGACTGAAATTACCCAACTGATTTATAATTGACTATTATAAATCCAAACTCTCCATTTCTGAGTTTTATTTATCTTACTCGATTTATAGGTCCTCACAGGTGTGACCATCAAGTGTCTTGTAACATTGTATGTGTGATTACTGGTTTGTCAACTTCTGCACACGATTACAAACACAATCTGCTTAGCATACACAAAATTTTTAGCACTTTGACTATCATTGATTGCCTTTTCCTTTGCTCTCTCTCTCTCTCTCTATCATCTCCTGAATTTCTTTCATAGACAATTGTTTTTCAACATCATCAGGAATTCTTTTTGGCATTTTTATCCGTGGCTCTTACATCATCTTCCCTTTCCCTTTGTCTTTGCTATCCACAACCTTCATTTTCTCACTCACCCCTGAACCTCCTTCTTTGATTACTACTCCTTTGGCTTTTGGAATAGTCTTAGGAGATAGATTTGGTAAATCAACAAGTGCTTCCACTATTACATGCTCCTTCTTTGTTTTCACTGCTTTCTTTTCATTACTACTTCTGGTTGTTGTGATTCTGCTTTTTTCACAACATTTTCTTTTTCCATCAATTCATCATAGTCATATCTATACTCACCACCTTTGGAAGTGTTCACCTTCTTTGATGGATCACTGGAATGTTTAGTAGAGGCTTACTGCCTAGCAGAAGCACCATATACCACCTTGGTTTCTTGGCACTTGGGACCCTTTGATGATTGCTCATCTAAGGTTGTCGTGGAGAAGGTGTTAGTGATATTCACCCTGTCTTGACTTGCACTTTGTACAGAGCCAGTAAGATGAGCCTTGCAATCCACATGCCCATCCTTCTTCTTAGAGGGCACCTTCTTAGCTTGGGAGTTGGGAGACACTCCAATAGGTTCCCATTGGATGTTCTCTAATGGAGAATGCTCTTCTAGAGGGCTTGTAGGCTTGGATTTCTTAGATCCAGAAGAGGAAATAGCTCATTTAGGCTTTCTTGTATATATTTTGAGTGAAGGGGAGCGGGTTTTCTGAATAGGAGACAGAGGGATATTTTTGGTAGAAGGTGTGGGTAGGTCATCAGTGGGTATGCTTGAATATGTGGGCTGCAAGCCTGATGCCTCACCTTGATTGGGATTCACCACCATCATTGTAGAGAATAATGGGGTGATGATACCTGTAAAGTCTATATTGGACCTTTTCATATTTGAGTAAGCTTTCCCCGTAGGTAGTTTTCTCTCATAGACTTCTTGAAAAGGGGTCAAATCCGTCAATCCCTAGCTAATCACTTCTTGGACAAACCTAGGATACTTGAAAAACGAATTTGAAGTAGATTTGGTGTCCAGGTTTGTCACAAGACCATCAAAAATCATATTTCAAAAATTAAACACTTGAGAAGTGGCTAGGCAGACCAAAGCACAAGCAATAGTACTGCTAACTCACTCCATCTAGTTGTTTTCTTGGAAAATCAATGAATAAGAATATGAACAAGAAACCTCCACTGTGGGCAAAATCTATTTTTGTAAAACTTTAGAATGTTTGTGGGGCCTTCATATCCCATATGACGCAATACATCATAAAGATTTTCATTAGGAAAAGAAGTTATACCTGCTTCATCGCTAAGTTGAAGATGAGTGCGAATTTTGGCTTCGGTGATAATGAGTTCGCGATCACAAATCTTTGTTTTGATCATTTGAACTACATTCTCAGTTTCAACAATGGCATTGGTCCAGAATTGCCTCATGTGTTCCACATAGATGGTTAGATTGACCAGAATGGCATGAGCAATGTTGGATGCTCTCAAGAAGTCGATTATTTTGTGAAATCCACCAGCCTGCTTGACCTTTTCAAGGAATCCAAGCTTGTTGTGCTCATTATAGAACGCGAAATTTGCCATTTGATCGTAAGATTGAGGTGTGATTGCAAAGATTAGAGAGAACGGGAGAGCAAAGGGTTTAGGGTTAGGGTTTCAAAATAGCCGTTGTGAGTTTGGCAGTCAGATTGGCTATTTATAGGACGTGGGTAACAGTTAAAAGCAGTAGTAACAGGTAATAGTAATGAGCAACACTAAGAAGCAGTAATAACCAGCAATAGTAATGAGAACTAGCAGTAGTAATGACAACTAATGGTAGTAATCAAATCTAGCGGTAGTAACTGTGCCTAGCGATAGTAACAATACTCTAGCGATATTAACAACCGCTAGCGATATATCAGTCTCTAGTGATATTAACAACCTCTAGCTATATTAACCACATTATCACCAACGTTGTATTGTATCTGAAACACTTTAAACAAACACATTAACTGCATCATGCTCCATAAAAGAATACTAAAAGACATAACAGAAGCGAAATATATAGAAAAGGTACAAGATGGAATGAATAAATGTTCATTCTGAGTTTATCATGCCCACACTTGTTATCAAATATGTAAATCTTCCCACATCAAATGCCTTTGTGAATAGATCTGCATACTGATTATCAGTGTGAACCTTCACAACTTGAATCAACTTCTTTTCATTACAATCTCTTATGAAATGGTACCTAATCTCTATATGTTTGATTTTGGAATGGTTGACAAAATTATTAACAATACTAACAGCACTGTTATTGTCAATGAAAAGAGGAGTGTTAAGAAAGGTAATACCGTAGTCTAACATCTGATTCTGTATCCATAGCACTTGAGAGCAGCAACTTGCAGCAGCTACATACTATGCCTCAATTGTGGATGTTGAGACTGTGGTTTGCTTCTTACACTGTCATGAGACTAATCTTGCACCCAAAAACTAACATCCTCCTGATGTGTAGACATTCTATCTAGATTTGGATCTCCATAGTCACTATCTGTATAGGCCAATAGATCAAATGGAGACTCATGTGGATACCAAAGTCCCAACCTAGGTTGACCCTTTAGGTATCAGAAAATCCTTTTAACAGCTTGAAAGTGAGAATCCTTTGGCCTAACTTGAAATCTTGCACATACACATACTGCAAACATGATATCAGGTCTAGAAGCTGTGAGATACATGAGAGATCCAATCATGGACTTGCAGTGATGAACATCTACATCCTCCCCCTCAACATCTGCAGTGAGTTGCTTATGTGTTTCCATAGGAGTGCTTGCTGGCTTTGCATCTAAATACCCAAACTTATTTAGCATATCCTTCACCTACTTGGACTAGTTAATGAAAATACCATTTTCCTTCTTCTTCACTTGCAATCCCAGAAAGAAGGTCAGCTCACCCATTGAACTCATCTTGAACTTTTTGTGCATTAATTCTTCAAATTTCTTGCACATGTCATCTTTGGTAGATCCAAAGATGATGTCACCTACATAAATCTGCATAAGTAGAACCTCTTTCTTGTCTCTCTTGATAAATGGAGTCTTATCAATCACTCATCTTTCAAGAGGTAGGTAGACAGGGAGTCATACCATGCCCTTGGAGCTTGATGTAAACCGTAGACTGCTTTCTTCAATTTGTATACTTTGTCAAGGAATTTAGGATCTTCAAATCCTGGAGGCTGACAAACATATACTTCTTCATCAATAGTGCCATACACGAAGGCACTCTTTACATCCATTTGATAAACCTTGAACTTCTTGAATGAGGCAAAGGCCAAAAACAGTCTAATTGCCTCAATTCTAGCCACTGGCGCAAACACGTCATCATAATCAATTCCTTCTTCTTGTGTATACCCTTGAGCTATTAGTATAGCCTTGTTCTTGATGACAATTCCCCTCTCATTCTTCTTGTTTTTGAATATCCACTTGGTGCCTATTGCCTTGTGTCTCGTGGGCAGATCCACCAGATCCCAAACATTTTGCAACACAAACTAAAGCAAATCCTCCTGCATTGCCTCAATCCAACTTGGATCTTTCATAGCATCATAAGCCTTTTGGGCTCAATCTATGATAGAAAACATGATAACATCCCAGAATGTGTATCTTGGCTTGCTGCAGCATAGCTTTGCTTCCTTGTAATCATTGGCGATGTTATGTCTCCAATCACCAATGTAGAAGGATGATTATTTGGTGTCCTTGTAAGATGTAGAGGTTCTTCTGACAGATTGACACCAAGATTTGTGTCATTCACCTCTAGGGACTCTGTATTCACATCTTATGATTCTAAGTGATGTGAACTTCCAATTATATCAGCCTCATCAATCTATCGATAGGGCTGGCAATGGGTAGGGTATGGGTAGGGTAAAGGTTATTCCGTTATCCAATCCATTTAAAATAGCGGGTAATGGGTAAATGGTAAAACAAAAAATTTATTTTGATCAATAAATAATATCGTTAAACCTCAAACATATAAGTAAAATATTAGTTCATAAATAATTTTTATATATGTAATTTGCTCTAGTAAACATTAAATATTACCACAAACATATTCATATTAAAATAAGTACAAATTAACATACAACAACGTTATAAAAAATATTAATTATATAATTATTATAATTATTTAATATTTAACTTTATATAATTATACATGTATATATATATATATATATCATAACGGGTAACGGGTAATGGATAATGAAAAAAATCATTTATCCATATCCTACCCATTAAAATTTCTGGTAAACGGGTAATGGGTAAGTGGATAAATGGATAATTTTTCTTTATCCATACCCTTATCCAACGGGTCGAAACGTAACGGGTAACGGGTGTACCCTTATCCATTGCCAGCCCTACTCATCATGATCAACTTGATTTGGCTCAATTGGATTCTCCACTTCAGTTGTTTGTTCCCTCTTTGACTCTGCTTCTTTCTTTTGATCCTTATTCTCCAAATTGCTGAACTCAATTAAATCAATTATAGGTATAGGAAACATTACAAATAGAGGTTTTGTTTCCTTAACCTGTTTTTGATAAGAATCTGTAGAACTGCATCACTCATACTCAAAGTGTTAGTTAGTAAATCAATATCAAATAGCCAATCAGGACCAGTACTAGGTAAATTTGGTGTGTTTTCATTGCATTTGACATTGTCATTTTCCTCAATAATTCTAGAAGAACTATTAAAGATCCTCTATGCTTTACTTTGAGTAGAGTAGCCAAGAAACCCGTCATCAGATTTGCTCTTAAACTTGCCTAAGTGAGTTTTGATATTAAGAATTATGCAAGGACATCCAAATGGTTTTAAGAATCCTATGAAAGGGTTTTTCTTTTAGAAAAGTTCATATGGTGTCTTGCCTTGAGATTTGACTACTAAAACTCTGTTTTGCACATAGCAAGCAGTATTAACTGCTTCTACTCAAAAAGTGATGGGTAATTTTGAATCAGCTAATAGAGATCTGGCAGCCTCAATTAGTGTTCTATTTATCCTCTCAACAACACCATTCTGTTGAGGAGTTCTTGGAGCACTAAACTGTCTGTCAATACCTTTTTCCTTACAAAAGTTGTTAAGATCAACATTCTTGAATTTAGTACCATTGTTAGATCTTATGACCTTTACTTTCAGATTAGCTTGACTTTCTATTCTAGTGACAAAAGATTTGATCAGTCCAGTTGTCTCATCCTTTGTTCTTAGAAAGAAAACCCAAGTAAATCTTGAGTGATCATCAACAATGACCAAACAATATGATTTCTTGCCAATACTCATCACATTGGTAGGGCCAAAAAGGTCCATATGCAATAATTGAAGAGGTGATGATATTGTGTTTATTTCTTTGGACTTATGAGAAGTTTTATGTTGTTTATCCTTAAGACAAGCAACACAATGATCATCACATGAAAATTCATTTTGTGGCAAACCTTACAAGATTGTTTTTAACAAGTTTGTTCGTATTTTTGAAATTCATGTGACACATCCTTCTGTGTCAAAGTGATAATTCATTAGAAGAAGCTTTTAAAAACAAGCAATTTAGAGATGAGTTTGATGAAACATCCTTTAAGTCCAAACAATAAACATTGTCCTTTCTTGGAGTTCTCAATAGTATCATTCTTTCATCAACTATTTTGTCACAGATCTGTGATACACTTAACAGGTTGTATCTCAATTTCTCAACATAGAAAACATCATCAAACGTCATTTTACCTTTGGAAATTTACCTTTACCACTTATCTTACCAACCTTTGGATTATCACCAAAAGCAACATGTCCTCCATCAAACCTTCTAAAGTCTTCAAGATGCGAGATGGTGTCTTTCATGTGCCTAGAGCAACCATTATCAACATGCCAAATACTCCTCCTTCTCCCTTGGTTTCCCAGCACATAAGATGAAATAGTTAGTGTCTTGAGAGAACCCAAGCCAATATGGTCTTTAGTATCCGATTATCATCAACATAATTTACTTTTGTAAGTTTTGTCTTGAATTGATGATCAGAGTTTTGAACCTTGTGACTTGAATATCTTGTCACAATTATGGGTGTTCCATGATTAAACTTTTGTAGCAATACTAACTTGGTTAGTAGTACTATTTGAGTTAGTAGTAATAGCAGTACTTGAACTGGCAGTAGTATTGCTGTCAGAAGTACTATTTGAGTTACTAGAAGTAGTATCAGTTATTGCAACTTTTGGAACCCAAATTTTGACAAATTTGTTTTCTTTATTTTCAACCTTTTTGTTTTGAACTTTCTTTTGAGTTTTAGCAAACTTATTCTGAATGTGAGGCCTAGAGATATTTTTTTCTTTTTGAAGACAGATCTCACATTTGTGGCCATATTGTTCAATTTGTGAAATCTGTTCCACAAGAGTTGAAAAGGTTGTTTTGAAAATTTGTTCTTTGGTTAACAATATTGAAATAACAGTGTTTAGCTAAATGATTTAGCTTACAACAAATGAAACAAGGCTTTGGCCTATTGATTTTGTTAAGATCAATTCCTTGTTTTTGTTCCCACTGATTATTTCTATTCCTCTGATTTCCCCTAATATTTTGACTAACATGGGACTTTTTCTGTTGGGAGTACATGGATCTACAATTGTTGTCTACATGTAGTAAACACCCTGCACTTTCTCTTTTCCTTTTCTAGAGGTCTGTACTTTCTTACTTTCTACAAAAGGTCTCCCTCTTTTCTCATTAGTAATAATTTGATTCTCTAAGGGAATTTCCTTTTGTTTCTTAGGCACACTCTCCTCTTCTTCTATCTTTACGCTATCTTTGGAATCTACTTCAGTGACACCTTCTTTCAAATCCTTTCTATCAAATCTATCTAAGAGGTCTGATGTTGGTGAAATGTAGTTGTTATTATATGGTGGTAGGGTGTTGTTATATCATATGCCTCTCTTTAGATCATCATGGACTTGGGATTAAGAATAGCATCCATTGTTGTAGAAGCTTTGGAGAACTTTTCAAGGTCACTCTTGGCCTTTTCTAGTTCACTCCTAACCTTCTCTAATTCATCCATAGATTTAGTCAATTTAATCTCATATTCTTTTTTTCCCACTTCCAATAATTTTGATCATATTGAAACTAAAGTTCATTGGCTCGAGAAGCCTTGATTTGTTCTTCTAGTTTACTATGACCAAATTAGATTCTCTCCTATTCTGTTCTAACTTCTTAAGGCTATCACACATGTCTTGATTGTGATTCCTGTACTTTCTAACAGTATCAAGACAGGCTTTAAACAGAGTTTGGATTTAAGCTCAGTGGGAATTTGTGAACTTGAAGCTTCAAAGACTTCTGCCATGAGTGCTTGATTTTGAACAGCTTCTTCTGCTTGATCACTCCAATCAAATCTCAAACTTTCTTGAGAAACCAATGCCTAGGAGGATCCTTCATTGGTGTTTCTGTTGTTGAACTTTGAAAGTTGAGAGTTGTTGTTGTATTGTTGCTTGCCTGATCCTCCTTTGCATTCCCTAGCAAAGTGTCCCAGATCATGACGCTTATATCACTTTACCTTGGATTTGTCAAACCCAACCACATCCTCTCTCTTCATGCCAAAGTTGTTCCTTCCAATTCTCTTAATGAACCTCTTGATTCTCATAGTTAACATGGCCATCTGCCATTTGATATCCATCTCTTCCAGGTCATCTGCATTAATTTGCTTTAGATCTTCATTAATTAGAGAGGACTTTACATGGCTTGCTAGGAAAGCTTCAAGCACTGTGTCCACAGATCCATCCTATTTTACAGCAAAAGCATAATTAACAGTTTCACCAGCAGTAGTATTGGTGAAGGTAGTACTATCAGTTGATAATAAAGCTGTATTGTGTGTGTATATCCTGCTGGCCTCCTTTTTGCTTCCACTTCTGCTTCAAAAAGATCATTGTATAGATCATCAAGCTCTTTGTCTTCAAGATTATCATTCTGTCTAAATAATATTGTATAAATAGTCCATTCCTCTCCAAGAGATCTGAGGAACTTTCTATTGACATCATCTCGATCCATCTTCACACCAAAGAGATCTGAGGAACTTTGGTCGTTTTGGTTTGCATTGTTTTACCCCCATTTTAGCCCATTTCTTGGTTGTTTTACTCACGAAAGCTACTGAATCTTAGTTTTGTAGGTTTTAGAGGCCATTGAACGGAAAAGTACAAAAAGTTGTGAAAAAGTGTGAAAAAGTGCAAAGTGGATTCAGAGACCCCTTCACGTTCGCGAAGTTTATAGTCTCGCGCCGCGAGATGGGTGATTTCTGGAATGTTCTTGATTTTGGTCTGTTTTGTGTTGGAGTTAAGAAGTTTAGCGCCACGAAGTAAGTGAAGACCCTTTATGGAAAATTCTAGAATGAGCAGAAAAGGAAAGATAGGGTGTCATAAGTGTTTCGCGCCGCGAAGAGGCAGCTTGGCAATCGCGAAATGAGCCGTTCACAGCTTTATAAATACAGGCTTCCACCCTTCAGTTCAAATCATCCAGTAATCAATTTTCTAATATTCATAGAGAGTCAGTAGTAGTTAATAGTAAGGATTAGAGAGTTTTATGAACGTAGAGCGTGAGTGGATTATCACCCGGAGTTGTCTTTCCGGTGTGCGATCATCTCTCGTTTCACGGTCGGTATAAAGTCTCTACCTTTGTGTTTCATTTGCTGTTTTTAGTCATGTCTAGTGAGTAGTTTTATTTTGGTACTTATTGTGGTTTCGATGAACCTTGTTGGATGATATTTGGAATTTAATTATTAATTAGTTTGGTTTGGTTTATTGAATGTTTGTCTTTAATTTCGAAGTTAATGTTTAAACTGTGGCTATCTGAAATTGTTGGTTGGGTGTATCTATTTTTATGACAATAAGATAGGTAGACTCCGTCAGGTTAATCAACCTTCCTTACCTTTCACTCTAGTGACGCGGAGAGACGTGGTGAGTGGTTTGCTTGGACCAAGAGTAGACTGAATAGTAGGATCCCACGACCTAGCATTAATTAGGGCGACTTTTACTACACTGCTTGACAACCAGTCCCTGTAATTGGGCGGGGAGACCAACCTGGTTTATAATCTCAGATAAAACATGCTAGGGTGCTTTTTAGCTTAAATTCTTACAATAACCAACTAAACTAGACTTTTGGCTTATTTAACACATCCACAAGGGGAATCAACATAAACCATAATAAGTACTATCTTTCTCCATATTTGTTTAAAAGCTTTCTTAGTTTGAGTCTTAGTTAAAGTTTTAGTCTTTTTAGTCTTTTCAAGTTACTTTTATAAAAATCCCCCTTTTAGATTGATTAAACTTTTATTAGATTTATTTTGAATAACTTGACCGTTCCCAGTGGTAAGAATGATATCCGGACTTTCCTAAACTATATTGCTTGCGATCAGGGTACGCTTGCCTGTGAGTGTGGTAATAGTGGTTAGGTTATTTTGTGGTTAAACTTGGTACTATTTTTATATATATATATTTTACCACCAATCAGCTTATTGAATCTGTCAAAGGTTTGAGTCATCGACTCATTCTTTGTTGAAGTAAAGTTCTCATACTGCTGCTTGAGAATGGCTTTTTGATTCTTTTTGGTGCTCTTAGTTCCTGAAAACCTCTTCTCCAAGGCATTCCACATGGTTTTTGCATATGCACAGTTGTAGAATTAATGTTGGTATTCATTGGGAATGGCCAAACGCAGAGTGCTCAAGGCTTTCATCTCAATCTATATGAGCTTTCTCTCTCCATCATTCTTGGGTGGAGGTTTTCTTCCACCTTCTCCAACCTCTCCTTCGCTTGATGGACCATTCTCAATGACATCCCACATGGAATAGTTTATGAGGAGAATGTATTGCCTGATTCTGATTTTCCACATGTCAAACTCATTAGGTTTGAGCATGGGAACCTTGGAAACTAGAACACTATCTTGACCTTCCATCGTGATTTCTTGATATCTAAGTTTTCCAAGCTCTGATACCACTTGCCATGATCGAAATTCAAACAAGAATTAAAAAAAAAACTCAGAATATTGTTAAAGAAGTTTGCGGAAGAACACTCTAACAATCAAATTGAAAATCACAATAAACTACAAATTACTTGTGTATTGACTAGAAATCGAATGATTACAACTAAAGCCCCAATCTATTAAACAGACTCAATAGACGTGCAATACTTCTCTAATGCAAGGATCAAGAACAATCTTGAGGCTAATTTTCTCTCAAACAAAAACTTTCTCAATTAATTTGTAATCTGCTAAACAACTATCTATCTCTATATATGTAAGGAAATAAATCTTCAAACAAATCTTATTTATCTTCGCAATCTTTTCATTTATCTTCTTAACAGAGTCCTTACCTTATCATACAACCCAAGCAATAGTTAGAATATAAGAAGTATTAACTGAAACTAGAAGTACTAACCAACACTAATAACTAACTAACTGGCAGTAATAATAGTATGCAGTAATAACTCCTTTGGCAGTAATATTCATTACTATTATTGGTTGTCTTTAGTCTTCATAAGCAGTAGTATCCTTTTGTTCCAACAACAATAACCAATAATATTTCTTTTTGAGCTTCATCAATAGTAACCATCCTTCAGCTTTATCATCTTCACCTTCAAACCCAACAGTTATGAATAATGCTTTTAATGAAATAGTACTTTAAAAATTAAATTAAGATGTTTCATAGTTTTCAAAAAAACAAACAATCTTATAAAATTCAATTTCAATCTTTACATCATCACTTAAAATTCAGAATTGGAAATAGATTCAGTCTTCAGTACCACTTATAAAACAAACAACACCTCAGAGGTACCCAAAAGCAAAGTGGATCGATAGATTTTGATAATGGAGATTGGAGTTTAGATAACTAAGTATATCATACAATAAAAATTGGATAAATATATATAATTATAAAACTAAGTTACCACTATCGGTTTCTATATTTGAATTAAAATAAGCATCAACTAACAAATTACAAAGCCAATCTCAATAATTAACTAATTAAAGTTAACAATTATGCACCAAATAATTACATTTCCTGACCCTAAATTAAAGTTTATGCGTGTTAACGACTCAAATTTTTAACGACATTCTCGAGTTTGAGTTCATTTCTCTCGACCTTGAGGTTAATAATTTTCAAATTTGAGCTCATTTATTTCGAGCTTGAGCTTAATGATGTTCGAAGTTGAGTTCATTTATCTCGAGCTTGGACTTAATAATTTTCAAGTTCGAATTGATACTGAATACAAAATAAAGCTCTTTCTAACTCAATAAGTCGAGGTCAATAAAACTAATAATTGACTCAGTTTGTGTGAAAACTTGGTTAAGTTTTAATTTGAGTTACGCCAAGCAAATTTAAGCATACACATTTTTGTGCAAAACATGCATGTTCTTGTTTTCAAGCTTCCATCAATAAACAAGTTAATTTGAGCCCATAAACGAGTTTGTAAAGCTTGAATTTTTAGTAAAATGTATAACTCAAATTTGTTAAACGGTCACCGAGCTCGAATATTTAAAAAGTATTACAGCTCAAGCCTTTCTTCGAATAAGTTATTCGAGCTCGACTTGTGTATTAATTCACGAGAGCCCTAGTAACCAACCACTCAACTGGACTAGACTTGGTAACACTAACAAACTATGCCACTATCAATTAACAATTAAAATTTTACAATAGACTATATAAACATATTATTTAACAAAAAATTAAAAACAAAACCAAGAAATTAAGAAAAGAAACAATTCTATTTAAGAGTTAAAAATGGGATTAAACATTTTGTGCGGGTTAATATCTTATTCCTTTTGTTGTCAAAGTAGTATATATTAATAAAAAATAAATTTTTAATACAATAACAATAACTTTTAGAAGTTTATGGGGGTCATTTGACCCCCTTCTGTTAAGCTACATCCGTCTATGAAGTTATTATAGAGCTCAATCTTCTTGAAATTTAACAATGTATATTTTTATTAAAATAAATAATGTATATAATTAAAGTTTATCCTTTTATCATATATAAATATGTAATTCAAGACATCATGTAGAATTTCTATTGTTTATTAAGTGGGTTTACATAAGTGGGTTTATTCAAAAGTATTTTGTGAGTTTGACTCATACCAATTGGGTGAAGAACCAACCAGTTTAGCGTTGACAAGCTTTAAGTTGACCTTGTAATTTTAATGAAATTTTAAAATAGAATTATTGTAATATTAATTGAGGTTACATTAAGAGTGTGCATCGGGCGGGTTGGACGGGTTTGAATGAACAAATCAAAAACCCGATCGAATTTCGGATTTAAAAATAAAGCCCGAAACTTTTGGTTTCAGATTGCAGATTGTTTCGGGTTTCGGGTTAAGATCGAGCGGGTTCGGGTATATCCGTAATGGAAAATTTGTATATATTCAATTAATGTTGATGATGAATACAATCAATTGTAAGACTTGATGAAATCGATGATAGTTTAGGAATTAGAAAATTGTACAAACGGTGAGAATTTAGGATTTTCAAGAGATAATTTGATAAATATATGTATTTGTATAATATTAAAAAATATATGTATATATATATTTCGGGTTTTCGGGCGGTTCGGGTAGAAAAAAACTAAACCCAACCCAAACCTGAATATCCCCTTACAAATCGGGTTTTGGATTTTCGGGTTTCAGGGCATTTGGTTTTGACAAAAAAAACGTAATTTTTGGATCGGATTCGGGTTCGAATTTCGGACTATTCGGGTTTTGCACACCCCTAAGTTACATATTGTTGAAATAAATAAAGTAGAAGTAAAATAAAATGCAACATTTCATTATTCAATATTATATCTAACGTGTACCTCGTGCCGTGGCTTGGTTTCACCGTGCCTTGGCCTAGTATCTTGTGCCATGACTTGGTTTCTCATGCATTGGCCTAGTTTCGCCGCACGTCGTCGGGTTTTTTGCCCGTGCCTCCGCTAGACGGCGTGCCTATCTCAAAAAATATTTTATGTAAATTCAGATAGATAAATCAATGTATTCAAATGTTTTGTAATATTTTTTTCAGAATAAAAAAATAACAATGCCAAAAAATTGAGTTTTCGTAATTTGTTTTATTTTGTTTTAAATAGTCAACAAAATGGAATAAAAGACATAAATTTTGTGAAATTTTTACGAAGCTTATGTTGACTTTTGCCAAAAAAAATATAAATGAAAACCTAAGCATGCGTTGTGGAAATAAGCATGTACCTTACCTTGTCTAATGTAAATAACACTTTCATTTTATATTCTTACTTACAATTTTTGTAATGTAAATGTCACTATAGTTTAGTATTTGATAACAAAATAAAGAAATATTAATAAAACTACTTATATTTTTAAAAAATATATGAATATAAAAAATATATGTTTCGCTGAATTTGAGTTGTAATTTAATTAGTTTATTATATCATTAGATGCTTACGCACGCGACGCGGTGTAAAAATAATTTTAGCCATTGAGCACTCTTATAAATAATCTTGTTATGTGTCAATTTTATTCTCTATCACTCAATTTCAATTTTATATTTTATGAGATTCTAAGTCATACATCGAATGTATAAAATTCAAGGTCAATTATGTTAGTAATTATGTGCAGAAGTTGACAAACCAGTGATTACACATCCAATGTTACAAGACACTTGATGGTCACACCTGTGAGAACCTATAAATCGAATAAGTTAAATAAACCCAGAAATGGAGAGATTGGATTTATAATAGTTAATTATAAATCAGTTGGGTAATTTCAGTCAGAATACCCAAAGTTAAAGGGTTATTAATTAATTAAGTAAATTATATATTTATTAGATAAATAAATATATAATAGATTAATAATTAATTAGTTGATAATTATCCAGAATATTCTTTTCTTTGAGGAAAAGAAAAGGGATAATTATAAAATAACCTGATAATTATAAGGTAACCTGGTTATATGGAAACTCCTTCCATATAAATAGGCTTTACCAGTTTAAGGAATTCATCATTTCCAATTCTAGTTATTCCTTGAAATCTCTCTCTCCCTCTTCTCTTTATTGGCGCTGGCCACATCAAAAACCAGCTCGGTTTTTCGGGTTGTCATCGGGTTTAGCTTTACAAGAGAAGCATTCGTATGGTTGATCACGGGTGGATCTATCTCAAGCTTTCCAGGTAACGATTCTAAACCTTTAATTGTTAGGATTAATAAAATTAACAATAAGATCTGTGAATGTTTTTTCGGGTTTTAATTCGTCGCTTCCGCGTAAATCAAACCAGTTAGGTTTGATAAAGTTCAAACCTTTGGATCAGTTTGATCATATGGTTTACGGTGTATCTCAATCCAGTTAGGTTTTGGATACACAGTATTCTTCGTGTCAGTTCGATACGAGGACCGCACCAAAACCCAACAGTGGTATCAGAGCCACAGGTTTAATCGCTAATTTTAGTTTATTGTTTGTTAGATCCGTTAAATGATTTCTTGTGGATAAAGATTAGATATTTATCAAGTTTTGATATTTATCAGTTTTGTATAAAAATTCAATCTTTATCAGTTTAGCATAAAGAATTAATTTTTATCAGTTTAAGATCTTTATCAGTTTTTGTAAAAGATTTGATATTTATCAATTTTGTATAAAATTTTAAATCTTTATCAGTTTCGATAAAAGGGTTTAAGTTTTACTAGTTTAATCTTTAACAATTTTGTATAAAGATTTGATAATTATCACCTTCGTATAAAATTTTAAATCCTTGTCAGTTTAGATAATAATTTAAAATTTTTATCAGTTTTTTTTGTAATCCTTATCAGTTTAGATAATGATTATCAGTAAAAGTTTTATTAATCAGTTAATCTTTATCAGTCTTATTCTATTTTTTCGTTTATCACGTTTAAAACTGAAAGCACGGAAAACCTCATGGGGTAATAGTGATAGGTGGTGGTACGGCGGCACATCGCCACCGAACCATCTAACCAATCACCGGCCATAACACAACGGCGGCGAAACGGCGGCAGCGGCCAACCGAACCGCCAGACGGTGGCCGAACCGCCACCAAGCCGTAACCGCGAAGGCCACACCACCAGATTGTGGTGGCCACGATCGACGGCGACCAAAGCCGAACCACCAGCGTGGTGGTGGCGATGGTCGATGGTGGTACCCCGGTAACCGAATCGCACACGGCGATGGCCGCATCGGATCTGAGTGAGACCCGCACCGCACTCGGCTATGGCCGGATTGTGGTTTGACCGCAGCCGCACCACCAGCGTGGTGGTGGTGGCGTTTTGCGATAATTCAACCGCAGCACCGCGGCTGTGGATGGCGGTGGTAGCAATCGAAATCGACCTCGGCGACGGCAAGTGGCAGCTAGCCACTGCTGCCGTTAATCACTCGGTGGCGAAGGCGGCGGCGATAGTTTGTCACTGCTACTGTCATCACCGGAGCCACACGATCGCCAGCCACAGAAGAGTAGTGGCAGCATTCGGAAGGCAATGATGGCGTGGTTGGTGATACGTATCAATCGCCGACCAGCGACGGTGGTGATGGTCGTTTACCATCGCTGCCGTCGGCCACCAGGTGACAGCGACAGCAGCCGTGTATTGCGGTCATGACGGTGGCAATCACATGCTTAACCATAAGTTATCGTTTGATCACAGGATTATGTCTAGGGTTTTTCATCTAAATGGGCCAATTTTGTTGTTGGGCCCAAAACCCAGAAATCTTGGACCAAGTTTATGGCCCAAGAAGGTTAATTGGTTTTAGGCCTTTTACCCAAATTATTTTTAGATAATTTTATCTTATAAAATTGTTTTAGAAGGTTTTATTGAAATTATGTCTATCAAACCAAATATTTGACTCGTTTTTCTGGTGTCATTTTTGACCAGTTGGTCAAACCTCGATACGGTTTAGGGGCTAATATTTGGTATTTCGACCAGTTAGTCCGGAATACCCGGTTTGATATATTTTTTTTTGATAAAAGGTGAATATTTTAGAAAATTGGTTTTGATTTATAAAATAGATTTATAGTTCATAAGTCTAGGTAATTTTATAAATTAAGTAAAAACTAATTTCGGATTAAAATATTAGTTTCGGTTTATAAAACAGTTTGTTTTCATAAATCAGTTGAAACCATGTTTTGTGATAAAACAGAACGAGATAATATTTGACGGATCTAGGATTGATTTTCGCTTTATTATATTGCTTGATTTATGCTTTATATAAATGCGTGATTGTTTAAATTATATACATGTTTGCGTATATATATTATGTCTATTATAGAGCTTGCCAGCTTAGACCCTTGACTTGTTTTTGGGGAGGCCTGCGTGCCACTTACAACCCCTTTGTAATAATGACCTTAGGATAGCTATTCTTATTTTTCTTTTCGGAGTTCCATCGAGGATGCCGAGGCCAGTGGGAGCTACGCGAGAGAAACTGAGTTTTTCCTTTCCGAAGTTCTATCGAAGGCACCGAAGCCAGTGGGAGCTACGTGAGGATTTTGAAGTTCTTTAGAAAATAGGTCATTATTGGTCCCTAGGAACAAAGTTGGCAAACCTATAATTAGTCATTTTAAACTGTGTGGTTGTTGATATATTAACTGCGTGGTTGTGAACATTTACTCGTGATATTTGATAATTATGTGTTTATCAAATATGTTTTAAAATAGGTTTTTATAATTAAAATTACCAATTTTTTAAAACCTTTTTAAACGGTAGATTTTATTTAAAAACCTGAAAATTGTAAAAAATTGTTTTTCTTTGTAAAAGGCAAGTTGACAAAACAGTTAGTTTTAATCAACTAGTGTGCTATCAAAACAGTTAGTTTTGATTAGCAAGTATGCTCTTAAAACATTTAGTTTTAATTAGCAAGCGTTTTTAAAAACAGTTAGTTTTAAACAGCGTGCATGTTTGAAACAGTTAGTTTAAAACATCAGTTGCCTTTTAAACAATCAGTTTTTCAAAGTTATAGATTTTCAAAATAGTGGATATCAAAAGGTTTTTCAAAATTAATAAAAACCCCGAAAATCATAGATCAGTAGTGCAACCCATCTAGGGGCACCTCCGGCGTAAGGTACGCGGCCGTTGTAAGTGAACACACCTTGAACGACCGCGTTCAAACCGAAGCTGGAGGGGATTAACAAGACTCTGCGAATTATCTCCGGGTGGTACCGGCCAGAGTAAAGTGTCCAAGTCCCAAAATGGTGAGATCTGTTTTGGTTCTGTTAAGTTTACCGGGTGGTACCGGGCCAAAAAGCACTTAGAGGGGCTGAAACATGTACGGATAATTACCGTTGTCCCGAAAAGATCTAGGAGTCGTGTCAGTTAGATATGATTGGTAAAAGTCCTTACCTACCTAATTAGTACGTGGGCCTGGTGGGACGTGAACACACCGGTCATCAGGGCGTATGTAATTAGGATCCTAGTCCAATAAATTGATCATTTAAGGGTTTATTGATATTTATTGGAAATAGTCTATTCACAGTTACTAAAACCAAAGTTTTTAAATGTGTAGATTGCAAACACAGTATCCAACACTAATAAATCTTTCTCTTTGCTCTATTCTCGAAAAAGGGACAAACTTACCAGGTTTAATTTTCTCGTCTGGGAGCGCAATCTGATGATTGTGCTCAAGCACGAGAGAAAGTGGTATGTCCTAGAAAAAGCCTCTAGGTGAAGGCCCCTCCAGCAAATGATGTTGTCACTGTCAGGAACAACATTTCGATAATTTGCTGGATGTAGGCTGTCTTATGCTTGCGACTATGAGCCCAGATTTTCTTACGAGGCTCATAAACACTAATGACATGATCCGCCAATTGAGGGACATGCCTCAGATGCAAGCACGCACAGAGTGTTATGATGCCAGTGGAGCACTAAACACGTGCACGATGACCAAGGGAACCTCAGTTAGTGATCATGAAAAGGCACATTGATCACCTAGAGAGGCTCGGTCACCCAGTTTTGTTGCAGTTAGCAATGGACACGATACTTAACTCAATGTTTGATGGTTATCAAACAACATATTGAAAACCATTGAGTTGAGTATGGGGACCAAGACCAAAGATGTGCTTGTGGTCAAGAATGGTGAAGTAAAGAAGAAGCATGGGCATGGGAACACCAGTAAGGGAAGGGGCCAAGTTCTGGCTACCCTGAGTGCACCCAGGGTTAATAATAATGGCAAAGGCAAGAGCAAGGGCAAGAAAGTTAAGTCTAACAGAGTAATGACCAAGATTCAACAGTTCAAGTGCCATGAAGTCGGTTATTGGAGGCATAACTGCCCGAAACATTACGAAGCAGGTATAAACACCTCAGGTATTCGTGAATGCTTCAGTTTATCACTTTCGCTTGTTAGTTTACGAGTGTGTTGACACCTAGAAGCAAAAGTTTAATTGCAGGTGGTCATTAAAAGTGAAGTGGCCAGATTGCAAGGATCAGCATGCAAGTAGATATTATCAAAGACAATTTTAAACTTTCATGATTTAAAACAATCTTGTTTTTCCAAAATTTGGATTTTTGGATATCGGTTTTAAAATTTAAAATTATTGTCTTGATTTAAATATCTTTATACATGGTATTTTGAATTTGATTAAGTCTAATTTGACTTGATTCAAAATTGCATCCTAGATGTTGCATATTACACTAACAGTATTACTTCAATAAAAGTAATATATATGAAAACTGTCAAAAACACACGAAGTACTATAATTATAGGAATATGTTTTTGAATAAAACATTTATGAGTAAAAAAATTATGAAAGTATTTTATGATCAAAATTTATTACTCATATGTTTTTTAAGAAGAATTTAGGATATTATCTCAAATATCGTTGATAATATCAGTATTTAGGATATTAATAAAATCCAGTTAAGTTTTACAAATGTTAAAATTCTCGTGTTCATTACTTGAAATAGAATTGACTAAATAAATCAAGTTTTGACTAAGTTAATAGTTATTTTAAGTAATAGTTGGCCAGGAAATATTACCTATTGCGACGACAAAAGTCGTCGCTAAAGATCAAAATTTCATTGCTATAGTCTTTTTGCGACGACTGTCGTTGCTATAGACTTTGTGGCTGTTGGTTTGTAGCAGTAGAATAGGTATAGCAACGACCTGTCGACCAGTCGTGGCTAAAAGCAGAAAATCAAAAATTAAATTATTTTTTTTCTATTGCCACTACAAATCGTGGCTAAAACTGAAAATAAAAAATTATGTTATATTTTCTTATTGCCACGACAAATTGTGGCTAAAAAACTGAAAATACAAAATTAATTTATTTTCTCTACGGCAACGATTTTTCATTGCTAAAAGTTGAAATTTAGACCATCAAAATGTTTTTTCTCAGCAACGACATCTCGTTGCTAAAACTCAAAATTAAAAATTTAATTATTTTAATACACTGCCACGACAAGTTGTGACTAAAACTTAAAATTGGAAATTAAATGCGTCTTTTCTACTGCCACGATAAGTCGTTGTATCTAATTTGTTTTTTTACCAATTAAACTGATTACGGACTATATATTGTAATCAAAAGCTTAAAGTTCAAATAACTACTGAATATATCTGAAAACCGTAATACCATAAGTTCGAAAACGTAAAATAGCCATTGATGTATCAAGCATATTATATAACTGTCTAATCATAATCCTCAGTCGGTCTTAGTATCTTCATCCGAGTCGGTCTCTGTATCATAGTCCTCATCCTCATCCCATTCCCCGTCATCATCATCATCATCATCATCATGCTCCGGTGGTTGTGGCGGCTGCTCCGATGTCGATGGCTGCTGCTGCGGTGGTGGCGGTGGTGGTGCCGGCGGCTGCTGCTGCAGTTGCTGTCTAAATATGGTTTGTATGTCTATAATAGGTGGTAGCGGGAACTGGGTGCCAGGTTGAGACTGACTTACGAGGTTATACAACTGACTCACGTACTGGTTAGTTGCATTTAATGCATCAGCAACAGTCTTTATCATATCAACAGTAGGCAGCTGAGATGGTGGTTGGAGCGGTTCAAAAAAGGATGAAAAGGCAGAACCCTTTAATTTCCGTCCAATCCCTCGGCGGTGACCGCTACATTCCCCAAGCACTTTGGTAATGATTTCTCTTTCGTTTATAGAAGACGAGCCATCTTGTTGCGTTTGTGCAGTTTGTTCCGTAAGCATTGCCTCCTATATTTTTTAAGAAGTTAATCAGCAACAGTAACACTACGTGTGTGTATATATATATATTAGTTGAAACTATAGTACGCACATGATCGGTTCTAGCAAGATCATTTACCCATCCACCATTTGGCCTATGATGCATATCACGCCAATTATCTGATGGACCTTGCAATTCTTCTGTTTCCGGGTTTTGCTGCAACAAAAAGAAAATTAAATACGTTTAGAAGAATTATAAAACTATTGATACATTCTAAAATAGTACACAAATTTAACTTGTTTTTACCTTGTTATACCGGTAGGCAATATATGATTTGGTTCCGTGGAGACTCGGATACCTGGCTTTTTTCCTATTTCGCGCATTTGTGATTGAGCGGGTTTTATATTTCGGATCACAGAAAAGGTCCACCATCTTATTCCATTCTTCACGTCCCAAGTGCCCCGGTGGATTTCTCCTAGCATTTGCGACATTTTTTATACCCACCAACTCGTCGAAAATATTTCTTTAATTTGCCCTTCCTATTTCTATAAAGATCTTGGCATTCTCTCTCGATGCCAGTTAGAATCTTGGGCCATTCGGGAACAGTCAGATCAAGGATGAAATATCCCTTTTTAAAACAAAGCTATCAGAAATCGTGTAAAATTTATAACGAATTAAATAATTAATATGATATTTACCCTAAGTCTTCTAAGTATTGACGCTTTGAACTCCGAGGAAACATCATTCCAGCTTTGATGATGCAAAGGGGCGACATGGCCAATCATATTTCCGATGTAACTTGTAAACATACTCCCATATTTTCCAACCGCTTTGTACGTTTCCTCTTTCACATCAAACTTGATTGGCAACGGCCTCTTTCCGTTAGCCTCGAAAGCAATGTCTAAATTTTTGCTTGTACTCATCCCTCGCCTCTTTTTTTGTTTGGCTACAAACAAATTCAAATGTTAAGTAAAAGATTATTAGAAGATAACACATTCAAATGTTTAAAAGAAACCCAAGAAAGTGATTACATGTTGACTCGCATATTGTCGGTACTCTATTCGGACGACGAGGAGGATCACCCCCCGCATCTCCACCATGTCCCCTAGCAACGGCCGCACACATAGCTATGCCCAACAAAAACTGTAGGTATGAGGCTGATACCTTAAGAGTTTATTAGACATATAACACAGAAATCTTACCCAGGTTAATCAATTTACATGTACCTCAAGAACGAGTTGTTCATGGTGATTTCAGTCAGACATATAACAGAGAAATTGGAAGAATTACTACTCTGTCCTTTTTCAGATAAATGCACATGACATGACCAATTGAATTCAGATCATTGGCGGGGACAGTTAGAATTGGGAACTTCTTAAGACAATTTTCAGTCTATCGTTTGCACTCAGAAGAAGGCACAGATCATTAATTTTGGCAATGCAAATGAACTAAACCTACTTCACAAGCGGGCTAGGTAAGATTCCCATACCGGAAAGTTGTCAACCAATGATACAAGACTCAAAATGAAAATCCCATTTTGATCAAATAGTGCTTGGTGCTAGATTCAAAAGAACCAATACAACACCATTCACAAAGTAATCTAAGTAGTTATTAAAAGACAAAAACTAGTAGCGTTCAAGTAAGACAAAATAAACTTGTAATTCTAAAATGTAACACCATCCAATTCTACATATTCCAGCATAAATAGACTTGAGAATAGTAATACAACAACAGCATGACAGCATTGCTAGTGTGTCAAACAAATGTCATGAACGTAAAACAAGTGGTTATACCATCAGAGTACATAATATTAAGGGGATAGTTAGAATTTGAAACTCACGTTTTCAAGGATGCTGTAGTTTTCTTGTATTCCAAGAACTCTGAATATAACCAGACTACACAAACTGGGATGATTCTAAGTAAAAACGAGACCTGCAATTGCAAAAGCAGAGCATGGAACCATAAATATTCAAGAAACAAAGTCACTTAATGGTGCATGTATTATTATTATTATTATTACCAAGGGGTAAGGGGATTGGATTTGGGGATATCATCAATATTGAGTATATATCAACTCTAACTCAGGTGCTTCCGTGCTTGTAATGAAATATGAAAAAGGCTTGATGCGGTAATTATCGTATATAAAAAGCGTAACAAGTTTTAACCTCTAATGCCTAGCCACTGTCTTACCACATATACAGGCAAGCGTACCTGATCGTGAGTAATATAGTGTAGGAAAGTCCAGGTATCGTATCTACCACTGGGAACGGTCAAGTTTTATAGACTATTAACCTAAACTAGTTTAATTAACCTAAAGTTTTTTGGGGGTTTTGTTTTGGAAAGGTATTTTTAAAAGACAAATAATAAATAAACCTAACCAAGAAGTGGAAAACTGATGAACAGACGAACATCGGAGACAATTGCATTCGCTATGATAATTTAAGACACTTTTTCAGATGATCACCAAAAACATAGATTCAATGGTTATTGTAAGAAATTAAGCATAAAGCACCCTAACATACGTATCTGAGGTTGTCAACCAGGTTGATCCCCCGGCCCAATTACAAGGACTTGGTTGTCAGACAAATCTAGTAAAAGTCACCCTAATCAATGTCAACCGTGGAACTCTACAATCTAGTCTACTCTTGGTCCGATCAAGACTACTCACCACGTCTCCCCGCGTCACCGGGTTGAAAGGTAAGAGAGGCAAGAATCACATTCATTAGTTGTCAATTAACAAACACAATCCCAACCAACGACTTCAAGTAACCACAGTTAAAACATCAAAATAGGAACAAACAGATAAATATTCAATAAACCATAAATCTAATTATTAAAATCAAAACTCAAATCATCTTTCAAAGTAATCACACCATAAAGTAAACACAACGAGAAATCAACATATAGACATGTCAATCGTAGATGAAAAACCAAACCAAACTAAAGACCGGCAGATTTGGCGTAACATCCTCTCGAACCGTCTCCTCCGAATGTCGATCATCGAGCCTCCGGCTTCTTGGGTTGGAAACCCTAAACGGCTCCCAACATCTAACCTAAGAGAGTATTTACTGAAACTAAGCTTTTCTGGATCCGATGCCTCAAACTGAATGACCAAGGCTTGTATTTATAAGAAAACGTCCAGGGGTCATCTGGCGATCGCGAAACGGCAAGTTTGGCGGCGCCAGATGCTTAGGTCAACTCTGGTTTTCAATTTTGTCGAATCTGGCGGCGCCAGATTTTTGGTTTAGCGGCGCCAGATTCTGAACTTGGCGGACGCCAGATTGCTACTGTGTTGACTTTGTGCATTTTTCACGTTTTCTCGCCCTTTTTCGTACTTTTCCGTTCCACGACCTCCAAGACCTACAAAATTAGGAATTAAACCTTTTTAAGTCAAACAGCATCATAATTACTCTCAAAATGAAGATTAAAGTGGGGAATTGATGCGAGTAAAATATGTATAATTTTGGAGTTATCAAAATTCCCACACTTAAGATTTGCTTGTTCTCAAGCAAACATCTGATAAAATAAGAAAGATAACGACAAAATTATCCTCAACCCATGATCATGCTTTGAAAGAACAAGGATAGTCGCAAGAAGTCACACACGATTCAGATACCAATCAAAGCCTCACGAGTCATCAAAGTCATGCTCAACCTCTTACCCTCACAAAGTATGTATCAAGTGTATCTCTCAAGGGGTAATAGTATATATAGTGATCACACTGATACTCGACATCTCCCCAACGCATATGCTTGTCACCAAATCTCACCTCCAGCACTGAAAAGTTGTCAACCGTCAAGAGGACTTTAGGGTTGTAATGTTAGGCTAAGGGTTAAGGGTAGGATAAAGGGTATATATAAGTGACTAAGGGTTGTAGCAAAAACCTGAAAACAATTCAGTTCAAGATCCAAATTAATATCTGACTTTTGAGATTTTTTAGAGCTCGGGATTTCTATCACTATCACTGTTATATCGGCCTAAGCATATTGCTTATTTGTGGCTTCAATATTTTTCTTTTAAGCACATCGACTCTTTTGATTTTTCTTTTTGAATGAGTCGTTTTTCTATCTTTCTTTTCTTTTCTTTTCAAGCTCTCTATTTTTTTTTCTTTTCTTTCAGAGCAGCAACTATGTTGCTTTTGGGCTCTTTTGCTCTCTTTCTTTTTCATAATCCCTTTCTCTATTTGTCAGATTCATAAAACGGATCAAAAACATGAAAAGCCTCCAAATTTGAGCTACGGCCAAAAGATAGATAAAATGAATGGGCTAAGGATAAAGTGTATAGTGGGTAAAGAAATGAAAAGGCTAAGGCTCAAAGGGGTTACAAGGGATAAAGTGTTAAAGATGAACACTTTCAATAAATGGCTAGGCAAATCAGATAACCTTATAATGAGATTATCTGACGAAGGATAAAAGGGTTAGAAACGAAGGCCTCTATTAGTGCAATGGTGACATACTTTCCTTATGTGATCTCGACAAGCATTCAAAGTGACAAGTTCTACTTGGTTCAAAGTCGGTATCCTCACAGAAATGAATAGATATAAGCAATGTAGGCTCAAACTCTCAAGGAACAGGGTAAGGATCACTCATGGCAATTAGCATACACATGACTTTTTCAAACTCATAAAAACTCCAAAAAGTATCATCCTATATGCAAGACTCTTTTGACTTCCACAAAATTTTTGAAAAAATCATGGATTTCGAAAAAATTATGTCATATAATTCAAATCATATCAGATAAGCAATTAAGCACAATAAGGACAAACAAGCGAAAGTTTACTTAACCCCCCTTCCCACACTTAAAAATTGCAGTGTCCTCAATGCAATAACAATTAAAGCATGTATGCGGAAAGGTAAAAAGATAAAGAACGAATACTGCGTGGGTTAAGGAAACTGAAGCTCTGACGAACTACTGACATCTGATTCGTACAACTAATTCGAAGGTCTACACACCAAATCTGAAAAACTAAAAACAAAAACAAACAAACTAAAAAGAAAAAATAAAAATAAAAATATAGTACGGTACAACCAAATCGAACATCACAATCCATAACAAATCATCGAACCAAATAATCAATGGGGTCCACGGAACTGGTCCCACCACTGATCATAACTCTCGTAACCTGGAGGACTCGGGTCCTGTGGATGCGGCCCAAAGTATAAGAACTCGTGCTCGCCTGATGCAGTTCTAAGGTTCATTCGGTGACGCTACATACATCAGAAAGTTAATGCACATACTTGATAGAAATGAAGGTTTCCTTCCCACACTTAGTTGTTGACCACACTTTATTAAATTACTAAAGAGATGGGAACCTACAAAAATTTTAAAAGCCAAGAAATTTTGAGCAATAGGTTCCCACACTTAGAATTTAATCTATCCCCTTACAAAACATAAATTAAGCAAAAAGGATAATATCAAAAGTTTTAGCAAGTCATGCAAAAATTGGCCGAAAACATAACTCACCGAAACAATTTGATAAAAGTGCCTTCAACTACTTAGTGCAAGAAGAAACCGCTATTAAAACACGTATCAAGAACACACACTTCCAAGAATAATTGCCAACAAGAATAACTCAATCTTCCCACACATAGTGTTTGACCGTATTTTTCCATTTTAAAAACCAATGGGAACCATAAAAAAATATTTTCTTGTTTGGTTCGGGGTTCCCACACTTAGAATCTTGCAAAAAGTGGCGTTTTAGAGATAAGCATAACATGCCGCCAAAAACTTGAGTTTTAAACCGAGGTGAAAAACTACAAGATTCCTAAAATCGATTACGGTCACAACACCAAAAGTGGAACGATAACGTTGCAAAACACACTAAGGCAACAATTCAAGAAGTAGCAAATAACCAACGAGCACATCAAACAAAACTCGCGGTCTTCGCCAAAACGATAGACTGCATCTTCCCATTTAATAATTGACCATAATTTTATAAAAACCAAAGTGATAAGAATCCCATTTCAAAAATATGTAAACTTTAAGGTTTTATGCAAAGTGGGTTCCCACACTTAAAAGTTTTACCATCTAGTTTTTCAAAAACAATTTGTACCCAAAAACGCCAAAAACTTGTCTAGATGGTAAAATAAGCATCCTTCTTTTAAAAACTTGTTCACTTGTAAAAAAACTAGTGCTTGGAAACTTTGAAAAACGGTCAATGTACCAACGAGGAAGATGACATCTTGGACAAACGGCGCAAGAAGCAAGAGAGAAATGACAGAACCCTAAAAATCGCGACTTTAAAACTGGGTCTGTCACTTGCTCGTGGCGCGAGCCTGTACCTTCGCGGCGTGAGGGATTAAAAAGGGGCACGGGACAGATAAAGTCGAGGCTCACGGCGCTAAAAGAAGGCTCGCGGCGCGAAGCCTGTTCTTCAAAATTTCATTTTTGGTCCCTGCACTCTCCTCGCGACGCGAAACTGAAAATTTCGCGAAAGCGAAATGCTTTTTGTCCAAAGTTCGAAAAATATTTCTTTCAAAAATCGATTTGGTTGACTCCAATTGACTCTACTGACCCAAACTTAACTAAAACTCAAAGAAAAACTAAAAAAACGATAAAACACGGGTTGCCTCCCGAGAAGCGCTTGTTTTTTGTCATGAGTCTCGAGCCTGACTCCGGGGTTATGCACCCTCGATTGAAACAAAACACCCTCCACTTGTAATCAAGTTAGGGTGGTAATAGTGGTACATACCTGGGCTAACTGATTTACCTTCGTGTGATCCACCAGGTAGAGTTGCGCACCACTTATCGCTCCGGTTTGTGTTCGGGATTGGTATCTTTGGAACCAGATCCTTTAGATACTCCATTATGTGTGTTGGTTCAACCAATTGCTTTTGGCAACTGGCTTCCCAAAAAGGATCTTCGTATCGATCAACCTGACAGAACAAAGGCTCATTGTTAGTATCATCACACTTAGAAATTGGGAGATTTACCTTTGGCTGAATGGGGGATAGATTTTCTTTTGGAGTTTGCTCCTCATATCCCTCTTGCTCAAAGTCTTCGCCATCCGATTGTTCACCCATTGTTTCATCCTGTAAAATTAAAGAACTGTTAGAATCATCGGATTTAACAAATGGTTGACTTACCTTTGGTTGAGGAACGGATTGGTCCGGCGAGGCTTCTTCGGGTGTCGATTCTTTGACTTGATCATCTTGCATTAGAGTTCCGAGTCCATCTAGGCAGTCTTCATCATGGTATTCTTCCGTCGTATTAACCTGCCATGAAAACTCATCGTCAGAATCATCAGAATCGGACCATGGTGGAATTACCTCATGTTGAGTCAAAGATTGATCCATTGAAAGCTCTTCGATTCGTGTCGGTTCATGCGGTGTTGTAGACTCCCTGACTGTTTCCTTTCTGACTTCTTTCATCGGGGGTGATAATTCGACCTCCGGTTCAACAACCTGCAGATTAGGAATTTGGTCAGTTTTGAGCATAGGTGGTCCCACAAAAATCTTACCTCCTTTCGTAGTGGTAAACACTTCAGCTTGTTCGTCTATTTCCACATGAGGACATGCTTCCTTGACTTCTCGGAGGATCTGGTCGGTACTTTTGGATATTTCTGCCACGAAATTCACGAACCCTCGGATTTGCTGTTCTTCGTTCGTGCTCGTCTTTCCTTGTTCTGAAAAATGATGGAACAACTGTTCGATTATTCCGCCACCTGACTTAGATTGCGCAAGAATTGACTTCCAAGTGTGGCATTCTGTCGAATGAGCGTTTCCGCAGTTTGTGCATTTGAATTGCGGCTTATCGGATGATGAAATCCCGTTTAGCTGTGCCGATTTGCTCTCCTCCTCATCAGTGGCCCAGTCTAGATAATGTGCCTCTAAGTCGTCCAGGAGCTTACGTGCTTCCTTAACTATCTTATAATGAAAGATACCACCACAAGATGAGTCTAACCATAATCGAGAATCGTTAGTCAACCCGGCATAAAATATATCCATCACCTCTTTATCATCAATACCATGGCTTGGAAGTTTCAAGAGTAAATCCTTATATCTTTCCCATGCTATCGCAAGATGTTCTTTTCCTTGTTTAAATTGCCGGATTTCGGCTTTTATCTTATTAACCTTGGAAATGGGAAAGTACCTTGACAAAAAGGCAGATTTCAAATCTTCCCAGGTCTTAATGGATCCTGGGGTCAATCTTTTAAACCAGTCTTTTGCCCTATTTGTCAAGGTAATGGGAAATACTCTTAATTTTACCTCGCCTTCCGTAGCGTTGAATAGGTCACAGATGTCTTCGAATGCTTCGAGGTGTTTATACGGTTCTCCGCAAGGTCTCCCGTCAAATGATATAGTGAAGATCATTTTGATCAGTCCTTTGTTGATCTCCATATCTGCAACACAAGAAAAATACCCGGAGTAGCACGAAAATATAAAAGAGAAAAAATTAAAAGCTAAACTAGAAAGCAAATAACTTAATCGGGAATAAATTCCCAACCAAGGATCGATTAACCAAACTAATAAAGATCAAAAATCTAGTAACTACCGTTCCCCGGCAACGGCGCCAAAAACTTGATGCGGTAATTATCGTATATAAAAAGCGTAACAAGTTTTAACCTCTAATGCCTAGCCACTGTCTTACCACATATACAGGCAAGCGTACCTGATCGTGAGTAATATAGTGTAGGAAAGTCCAGGTATCGTATCTACCACTGGGAACGGTCAAGTTTTATAGACTATTAACCTAAACTAGTTTAATTAACCTAAAGTTTTTTGGGGGTTTTGTTTTGGAAAGGTATTTTTAAAACACAAATAATAAATAAACCTAACCAAGAAGTGGAAAACTGATGAACAGACGAACATCGGAGACAATTGCATTCGCTATGATAATTTAAGACACTTTTTCAGATGATCACCAAAAACATAGATTCAATGGTTATTGTAAGAAATTAAGCATAAAGCACCCTAACATACGTATCTGAGGTTGTCAACCAGGTTGATCCCCCGGCCCAATTACAAGGACTTGGTTGTCAGACAAATCTAGTAAAAGTCACCCTAATCAATGTCAACCGTGGAACTCTACAATCTAGTCTACTCTTGGTCCGATCAAGACTACTCACCACGTCTCCCCGCGTCACCGGGTTGAAAGGTAAGAGAGGCAAGAATCACATTCATTAGTTGTCAATTAACAAACACAATCCCAACCAACGACTTCAAGTAACCACAGTTAAAACATCAAAATAGGAACCAACAGATAAATATTCAATAAACCATAAATCTAATTATTAAAATCAAAACTCAAATCATCTTTCAAAGTAATCACACCATAAAGTAAACACAACGAGAAATCAACATATAGACATGTCAATCGTAGATGAAAAACCAAACCAAACTAAAGACCGGCAGATTTGGGTTGGAAACCCTAAACGGCTCCTCCGAATGTCTCCTCCGAATGTCGATCATCGAGCCTCCGGCTTCTTGGGTTGGAAACCCTAAACGGCTCCCAACATCTAACCTAAGAGAGTATTTACTGAAACTAAGCTTTTCTGGATCCGATGCCTCAAACTGAATGACCAAGGCTTGTATTTATAAGAAAACGTCCAGGGGTCATCTGGCGATCGCGAAACGGCAAGTTTGGCGGCGCCAGATGCTTAGGTCAACTCTGGTTTTCAATTTTATCGAATCTGGCGGCGCCAGATTTTTGGTTTGGCGGCGCCAGATTGGTTTAGCGGCGCCAGATTCTGAACTTGGCGGACGCCAGATTGCTACTGTGTTGACTTTGTGCATTTTTCACGTTTTCTCGCCCTTTTTCGTACTTTTCCGTTCCACGGCCTCCAAGACCTACAAAATTAGGAATTAAACCTTTTTAAGTCAAACAGCATCATAATTACTCTCAAAATGAAGATAAAAGTGGGGAATTGATGCGAGTAAAATATGTATAATTTTGGAGTTATCAAGGCTGCACAAAGGAGTCATGTATAGCTGACTGAATAAGCTATAAGTCCCATTAAGCTCATTAAGCCACTATCAAACAGTCATGTATAGCTGACTGAATAAGCTATAAGTCCCATTAAGCTCATTAAGCCACTATCAGAAAGTCTTGTATACCTAACTGAATAAGCTATTAGTCCCATTAAGCTCATTAAGCCACTGTCAAACATGTTGGGTTTTTTGTGGGTATCCTCGGATCAAACTGACTCGAGGATTAACACAGATCTATCAAACCTCGCTGGTTTGATATATCTCATAGGTTTAAAACAAACTGTTAAAACCCACGTGATCAGAAACTCGCTGTTTCCGATCTAATCATGCGGAAGCGATAAAAGCTAAAAACCCATTAAAGCCTAATGATTTTTAATCGTTTATAGCTCTAAACCTAAAAGATCAGGTTAGATCAATTTACCTGGATTGCTCGAGATTTAGTCCACCGGTGATCGACCAACGAACGTCCTTCTAGTTGAACTGTATGAAACCCGACCAACAAAACTGAAATCCGACGGGAGGGGAGGGGAGGTCGGCGCCGATGGAGAGAGAGGGAGAGAGAGGAAACTGAAAAACTGATTTTTGCTTAGCTGATAGCTCAGATTTTTCCTTAACCCATAAGCCTTATTTATATGGAGGAAAAATACAGTTTGTATAAGATTCAGTTTCCTTTTATAATTATCTCTAATCCTTTTTCCCTTTTTTAATTAGCTGGAAAAGAATTTGCATACGATAATTATAATTTATATATTTATCTAATATATAAAAATCTTATTAATTAACTATTATATATTTGTTTATCTAATAAATATATAATATCCTAATTAATTAATAACCCTCCAACTTTGGTAATTCTGACTGTAATTACCCAATTGATTTATAATGCACTATTATAAATCCTAACTCTCCATTTCTGGGTTTCATCTAACTTGTTCGACTTATAGGTCCTCACAGGTGTGACCCTCAAGTGTCTTGTAACATTGGATGCGTAATCACTTGGTTTGTCAACTCTGCACATAATTCCTAACAGACTCCCACTTGTGCAAGTTGGCAATACCACCTTTGATTACACTGACCTAAGGAGGCCCCTAGACAGGCACTTAGGCTGACCAGGTTACAAGAACTCTTATACCCAGACTGGTGATATAAACATTCCGTGAGGAACTTGGTATCTATGAAACTACTGTTCATTGATTGGGTATATCTTGGCTTTTCCCTTTGCATCGCGATATTTCATCTGTGAGTATGAGCTTGGAAAGTGTCAACTCTAAATACTCAAGATTCTGTTCTCTTGATTATCTGACTTTCACTGATAGGTAAACGACAAAGAACTAATCAGTTCGTTTGGGCATGGCCATGCACTTCATCAGTATACTTAGTCAGTCAAGATGGGCCCAGAAATATCTCTCTCCTAAGAAGAGGTGCAAATCCCATCTTGCATATCTGCCTTTAACACCACGGCTTCCGCTGAATCTAGTTACACCCTTTATAGCCACCCTGTTACGGCGTAGCGGTTGAATGCACTAAGAATTCAGTAGTCCTCATGATATCAAATCAGATACCTCAGGTGATAGGGACAACCACTGTGAGATTTACTTATGACTGTTTCCAAGAAGTAATCTCAACCGCGGATCACGTCCGATATTTGCTACTCTATCAAATATCTGTGCAACTTTTAGTCTACAACACTTGTAGCTGTTACTCAGCAACTGATCATAACTACCTAAAAGTTCACAATGACTTTAACACCTTATCATGTTCCCACAATGATAAGTCGTCACGGACAAATTTTGAATGAAAAATCGGAGACTGATTTCATTCCTGGATTTATTAAAACATGCAAAATGTGAAAGTGATAAAGAAATCAATCTTGTATAGTCCATATTACACGCTGTAATAATAACAAGATTGAATGTCTTTTCTTTAATAACTTTCATAATATCTATTTAACGTTTGTTAAATATTGGTCTAAAATGAAGTATCACCTATCTTCAGTTTAAACCCTTTGATTAAAGTTTACCATTTTAATCAAAGTGATAACCAAAATTACAAGTCTGTTTATAGGATCTACTTGTATCTGCTAATTATTGTTTTGCAAACACCTTATAAAAACAATGACTAGACTTTTATCATATTCCTTGAACTCGGAGACCTGGACTAACTTCCAGTTCCTGAATATGTAAGACTGCAACTTTCCTTAGTTGCTGTGTAGATGAATGATTTCTACCTGAAATCAGATTCCATTTGCAATCCTGACAAATTTACTGGAATCCTATATTTTAATCCAACACTTTAATTATTGATTTCTAAGGTCAGTCACGACCTTTGTTTCATGGGTCCTGAAACTCTTATCCTTTTGACTAAAAGGGTAAATTATATCTTATGAATTCTTATCCTACCTGGATTATGAATTCCGAGATATATCAATAATTGCATCTTTTATTCTTTATCTGAGACTAGATAGAGAATAAATTGGGCTCCCACTTGCTTAATAAAAACTATCTATTACTTAGAATTTTACTATTTGACTTAGTCAAAACTTTGATCAGTCAATTCTAATTTTAAGTAATGAACTTTGAGAATTTCCTTTTATGAAACTTAACTGGATTTGGTCAAATCCTAATTCCAAATCTTGGAATCTTTCTAGTTTCATAAATACTGTTATTAACGTTATCTGAGTTAATATTCTAAAATTCTCTATTTAGAACATTTGAATAATAAAACTTGATCAAATTTGATTAGTTAATTCTGAGAATTTCTTTTATAAAACTTAACTGGATTTGGTCAAATCCTAATTCCAGAACTTGGAATCTTTCTAGTTTTATAAATACTGTTATTAACGCTATCTGAGTTAATATCCTGGATTCCCCTTTTAAAATTTGATCATAAAACAATTATTCATAAATGTTTTATTCTCAAAACATATTCCTATAGAATCTCGTGTGCTTTGATAGTTTTTATACAAATTACTTCAATTTAATAGAATTTATTGAAGTAACTATGACAGGCAACAACTAGGATCATACAAACACTAAGCACAATCAGATATTTCAATGTCAAGATAATAACTTTTGAAAATAAAACCATCGAATTATAAAATATAATTATTCAAACATTGTTTAAAACATAAATCCCCAAAAACAACTGTTTTAAAATTATAAATTCAAAATGTCTTGACTTAAATCATCTTGTACTTTGATCCTCAGCAACCTCTGGGCATTTCACTTCTGACCTCCTGCAATAATCATTTTGCTCTAGGTATCAGTATACTTGTAAATCAACAAGTAAGAAGTGACAAGTCAAAGCAATCATAAATTTTCTGAGGTTTACATACCTGCTTCATGACGCTTAGGGCAGTTTTGCCTCCAATGACCGATCTCATTGCATATGAAGCAGCGATTCTCGGTCCTAGCTTTGTTTGGCTTAACCTTCTTGCCCTTGCCCTTGCCTTTGCCTTTCTTGGGTGCACTCTGGATGGCCTGGACTGGTCCTTTTCCTTTACTGGTGCTAGCTTGCCCATTCTTCTTTCTAACCCCTCCGTCTTTCACCATCAAGACATCCTTGGTCTTGTTCTTGTTCCCCATATTCAGTTCAGCTGTCTTTAGCATGGAGTGCAACTCTGCTATAGTTTTCTCCATGTTATTCATATTGTAATTGACTACGAAGGGCCTGTAGTCTTCTGACAGTGAATTGAGTATGGTGTCTGTTGCTAGCTGCAACGGAACAGGATGACCAAGCCTCTCCAGATGATCTAAGTGCCGTTTCATTTTCATGACATGGTCACTTACTGTTGTCCCTCTTACCATTTTGCACTCATTGAATGCTTTGGTGGCATCGTAGCGTTCTGTACGAGCCTGAGTCTGAAACATGTCCCTCAGCTGGCGGATCATGTCGTAAGCATTTGTATTTATGAGCCCTGCTTGCAGATCTGGGCTCATGGTTGCTAGCATCAGACAGGCGACATCAAGGAGATCATCTGAGTGCTTCTTGTGGGCATTTCTGGCAGCAGCCGGAGCGTTTGCCGGAGGTGCCTCCCCAAGTGGCTCTTCAAGCACATACCACTTTCTCTCATGTCTGAGCACAATCATCAGATTGCGCTCCCAGTCGAGAAAGTTAGAGCCGGTCAGTTTATCCTTCTCTAGGATAGATCGGAGGGAAAGATTGTTAGTGCTGGTAACAGTGCTTGCCATCTACACAAAATAAAACTTTTGGTCTTAGCAACTGTAAATAGACTAATTTCCAATAAAATATCAATAAACCCTTAAATGATCAATTTATTGGACTAGGATCCTTATTTCATACGTCCTGATGTGCGTAATGTTCTTGCTCCACCAGACCCGTATTTATTTCGGTAGGTAAGGACTTTTACCAATCATGTCTAGCTGACATGACTCCTAGATCTTTTCGGGACCATGGCAACTACCTGTGCATGTTTTAGTCCCTCTAAGTGCTTTTTGGCCCGGTACCACCCGGTGAACATTATAGTACCAAAACAGATCTCACCATTTTGGGGACCTGATCACTATACTCTGGCCGGTACCACCCGGAGATAATTCGCAGAGTTATGTAACCCCTCCAGCTTCAGTTTGAACACGGACGTTGAATGTGTGATCACTTACAACGCCTATGTACTTTACGCCGAAGGTGCCCCTAGATGGGTTGCACTACTGATCTATGATTTTCGGGGTTTTTGAAAAACTTTACTTCCAGGCTTTTGAAAAAAACAAACTGATTGTTATAAAGGTTACTTATGTTTTAAACTAACGGTTTCAAACATACATGTAATTTTAAAAACAACTGTTCTAAAATCACTTTGCTAATTAAAACTAACTGTTTTAATAGCACATCTAGTTGATTAAAACTAACTGTTTTTTTTTGTCAACTTTGCCTTTTATATAAAACAATCATCTATAGGTTTTCTTGAAAAAACTATCGTTTTGAAAAGTTTAACGAAACTAAAACCTATATACCTTTTGTGATATAAACTAGTTTTAAAGTAACAACTCTATTTAAAACTATTAACATGCAAGATATCACAAATAATTAATCAACCATGCAATTAAACAATAATTAATCACACAGTACCTAATTATAGTTTTTGCCAACGTTTCCTAGGGACCAAATAATGACCTATTCTACTAAAAGCTTCAAAACTCGCGTAGCTCCCACTGGCCTCGCCATGTTTTGTTAGTACTCTGGTAGGATGAAGAATCTTAGTAGCTCCCACTGGCCTCGTCTTCCCCGAAAGAATAAAACAAATATCTATCCTAAGGTCATTATTACATAAGGGTTGTAAATGGCACGCAGGCCTCCCCGTGAACATGTCAAGGGTCTAGGTTGGCAAATACTATAATAGACATAGATACAAACTCAAACTGGGATGTATATATATATATCTCAAGCAATCACGCAATTATATAAACATGCAATATAATAAAAGCAATATTATTATTACGAGAAAAATAAACCTGGATCCGTTAAAATTATCTTGCCTTAATTATCGTAAAACTTGGTTTTAACTAATTCATAAAACAAACTGTTTTATAAATCAAAAACAATATTTTAGACTAAAATTAGTTTTATCTAATTTTATAAAATACACTTTTATAAATAAAACTCATTAGCTAAAATAATTCCCTTTTATCCAAAATTATATCAAACCGGTTTTTATCTACCCAATTTTAGAACTGGCCTCTGGTCTAAAAACACAATGTTAGGTTTATTCGAAAAAGAAACGGTGGAAAAATTTAATTCTTATAAAATTGCTTATCAAACCGGATAATTTAGTCCAACTGGTTAAAACAAATTTTATTTGATAAATAAATTCAGATAAAACTTAAAACCAAAACGAACCCTATTGGGCCATAACTTGGTCCAAAGAGCTAGGCTTTTGGGCCTGATAACTGAACTAGGCCCAAAAACGGAAAAACCCTAGGTAGGTGGTTTGATAGCCTTGTGACCACCGGTTGTGAGTCTGGCCATCACCGCGAGCCATGTTCACCGAAAAACGCTGCCACCACCACGCTGGTGGTGCAACCGCAGCCTGATGCCGCCACTGTCGATTCTGAGGTGCAGCCGGTTGATCGAAAAACAATAGTCGAATGCCGCGTTCCATCCATGGCCCCATAATCAAAACCGTCGACTACCACCACACTGGTGGTACGCCCCTGGCTTCAACCGCGGTTCGGCCTATGGGTTCGCCGTGGTTGGTTGATCACCCACCATCACCGTCTGTGGTGGTTTCGGCCATAGCCGTCACCACCACCACTCACGGTGGTTATGTAATCTCGACGTGGCAGCCGCGGTTGCCAATAGACACTGCTACCACCACGGTGGCTGTTCTTCGATCGAATCGGCACCGTCGTTTGGCGGCTGTGTTTTCAATCGACACCACCGCCACCACAATCGGTGGGGCGGTGGTGGTTTCCGTTCAAGGCTGACGCCATTACAGCCACCGATCACGATCGCCACCACCGTAATCCGGCGATCTCCACCGATCTGGTGGTGATGCCGATGATACATCCGCAATCCGGCCAAAACCGGACGCGGGTTCGTTCCTGGATGCGATCGGGCTTCGGCCACCGCCAAATAATTGTCGCCGCCACCACTAATCACTGTGGTCCTCGAGGTGTGGTGCGATGGCACCGCTGCCACCATGTTTTTCGGCTACCCACAGTCGCCGCTTGGCCGCCACCGTTTTGGGTGATACGGCCATGATGGCACGGCGATCGGTCTCGGCCATCGCATAAAACCGCTACCACCACGCTGGTGGTTGGGTTGCGATCATTATCAGTCGCCGCCGCTACTCTCAATCGAATACCATTGATTATCGCCGGCCACCACCACGCTGGTGGTTTGGCCTTGGCGTCGACTGCGGTCCGGCCACCACCGATCTGGTGGTGGTTCGCGTTGGTTTCGAGCTCGGGTTTTTCGAGTGTTAATAAAAATCAAGAATTTTATATGTAAACCATTAAAAACAGATTCAAGAAAAAATTTTAACGGACCACATATAAACAGATATAAACTGATAACTAAAAACGATTTATAACAATGGCTCTGATACCACTGTTGGGTTTTTTGTGGGTATCCTCGGATCAAACTGACTCGAGGATTAACACAGATCTATCAAACCTCGCTGGTTTGATATATCTCATAGGTTTAAAACAAACTGTTAAAACCCACGTGATCAGAAACTCGCTGTTTCCGATCTAATCATGCGGAAGCGATAAAAGCTAAAAACCCATTAAAGCCTAATGATTTTTAATCGTTTATAGCTCTAAACCTAAAAGATCAGGTTAGATCAATTTACCTGGATTGCTCGAGATTTAGTCCACCGGTGATCGACCAACGAACGTCCTTCTAGTTGAACTGTATGAAACCCGACCAACAAAACTGAAATCCGACGGGAGGGGAGGGGAGGTCGGCGCCGATGGAGAGAGAGGGAGAGAGAGGAAACTGAAAAACTGATTTTTGTTTAGCTGATAGCTCAGATTTTTCCTTAACCCATAAGCCTTATTTATATGGAGGAAAAATACAGTTTGTATAAGATTCAGTTTCCTTTTATAATTATCTCTAATCCTTTTTCCCTTTTTTAATTAGCTGGAAAAGAATTTGCATACGATAATTATAATTTATATATTTATCTAATATATAAAAATCTTATTAATTAACTATTATATATTTATTTATCTAATAAATATATAATATCCTAATTAATTAATAACCCTCCAACTTTGGTAATTCTGACTGTAATTACCCAATTGATTTATAATGCACTATTATAAATCCTAACTCTCCATTTCTAGGTTTCATCTAACTTGTTCGACTTATAGGTCCTCACAGGTGTGACCCTCAAGTGTCTTGTAACATTGGATGCATAATCACTTGGTTTGTCAACTCTGCACATAATTCCTAACAAAACAGTCATGTATAGTTGACTGAATAAGCTATAAAGGCCCATTAAGCTTATTAAGCCGCTAACAAATACTGAGGA
The DNA here is from genome assembly GCA_030169165.1 of Centaurea solstitialis. Classification (NCBI taxonomy): domain Eukaryota; kingdom Viridiplantae; phylum Streptophyta; class Magnoliopsida; order Asterales; family Asteraceae; genus Centaurea; species Centaurea solstitialis. The sequence continues at coordinate 3,090,700 of CM058044.1, read as the reverse complement.
CTAAAAATCCATAACAATTAGAATGACAAGCATTTGTTTGATAAGGGTAGACAAATAACTACAAGAATTACACATAATTATAAACATAAACTCACCTTGATGACTGATGAAACAAAAAAGCATAAGTTTGTTTCTGTTGCAAAATATATAATGAGTATCCTATCTATGAAACTATCTTATCATATTATCATTTGCTCAAATTTGTTTTCTGACATATACATTGCATATTCTACTCTTCCAGATATAGATAGAGACAGGGAATTAGGAGATGCATATACAGAAATCAAAGCATTAAAGTATAAACAGCACCTTAAAGAGAAGGCAGTGGAAGAGGTGCTGCTACTCTTTTCTTGTAGTTTGTCAGTTACAGTTGGAGCAAATAAACACTAAATAAACCTATTTTCTTTTCTCAATGACATTGTATCAAACACTCGGTCTGCACTAACCTTCAGCTTTCGAACCGTAACAAAATTGATCTTAATCTTCTTCCGGTACTCCAAATCCACCAGCAATCTCGTCACCCGACTAAGCCACTGTCAAACAAACACAAATTTGTTCTATAAGAGGTCACGATAGTCCTAATTGAAGACTTAATTGAGACTTGAAGTTTTTAATTCCATCAACTATGAACTTTATCTAAAGGTGATTAGAATGAAATTTAACAACCATGGTTTTAATATAGGTTAGTGGAAGCCCAGTTTATTCTCTATCTAGTCTACGATAAAGAATAAAAGATAAAATTATTGATTTAGTATATCTCGGAATTCATGATCCAGGTAGGATGTAAATTCATAAGATACACTATCTACTTTTCAGTCAAAAGGGTAGAACACAAGTTTCAAAAACTTTGAAACAAAATAAAGTCATACTTGACTTTTGAGAAAAATCAATAATTAAAATGTGTTGGAATAGTTATTAAAGATAGTAATTATCTTTTAGACTAGAAAGTGTTGAAAACACTAGAATAAATTTCCTGAAATTTGCCTGTTTGGTAAATGGAAATTTTATCCGATTTCAGGTAGAAATCATTCGTCTACACAACAACTAAGGGAAGTTGTAGTTTAACTTTACATATTCAGGGAAACTTAGAGTTTCTAAATTCCAGTATCTCCAAGTTCAGGGAATATGGTAAAGAAAAGTCTAATTTTGTTTAAAAGTGTTTGCAAAACAAAGATTAGTAGAATCAAGTAAATTGTATCAGATGATACAAACTTGTATTATTTTGGTTGTTACTTTGATTAATACGGTAAACATTAATCAAAGGGTTTAAACTGAAGTTAGGTGATACTTCGTTTAAATCAGTATTTAGTAAACGTTGAATAGACACCATAAAAGTAATTAAGAAATGCCATTATTTTTGTTATTATTACAGAGTATAATATGGACTATACAAAAATAGTTTCTTTATCACTTTTATATTTTGCATGTTTTTATCCAGGAATGAAACTAGTTTCCAGTTTTTTCATTCGAAATTTGTCCATGACAACTTATCGTGGTGGGAACCCGATAGGGCTTTAAAGTTATTGTGAGCTTTTGGGTAGTTATGATCAGTTGATTGAATAACAGCTATAAGTGATGTAGACCAAAAGCTGCACAGATATTCGATAGAGTAGCGAGTATCGGACGTGATCCGCGGTTGAGATTATTTCTTGGATTTTGTCATAAGTAACTCTCACAGTGGTTGTCCTTTTCACCTGAGGTATTTGGTTTGATATCATGAGGACTGTTGGATACTTAGTGCGTTCAACCGCTACGCCGTAACAGGGTGGCTATAAAGGGCGTAACTAGATTCAGCGGAAGCCGTGGTATTAAATGCAGATATGCAAGATGGGATTTGCACCTCTTCTATGAAGAGAGATATTTCTGGGCCCCTTGACTGACTGAACATACTGATGAAGTGCATGGCCATGCCCAAACGAACTGATTAGTTCTTTGTCGTTTACCTATCAGTAGAGGTCGGATAGTCGAGAAACAGAATCATGAGTATTAAGAGTTGACTTATTCCAGGCTCATACTCATAGATGAAATATCGTGTTGCAAAGGGAAAAGCCAAGATATACCAATTTATGAACAGTTGTTTCATAAATGTTATTTCCTGATGGAAAAGTTTATACCACCTATCTGGGTATAAGAGTTCTTGTAACCTGGTTAGCCTAAGTGCCTGTCTAGGGGCCTCCTTAGGTCCGTGTGATCAAGGCGGTATTGCCAACTTGCACAAGTGGGAGTCTGTTAGTAATTATGTGCAGAAGTTGACAAACCAGTGATTACACATCCAATGTTACAAGACACTTGAGGGTCACACCTGTGAGAACCTATAAATCGAATAAGTTAAATAAACCCAGAAATGGAGAGATTGGATTTATAATAGTTAATTATAAATCAGTTGGGTAATTTCAGTCAGAATACCCAAAGTTAAAGGGTTATTAATTAATTAAGTAAATTATATATTTATTAGATAAATAAATATATAATAGATTAATAATTAATTAGTTGATAATTATCCAGAATATTCTTTTCTTTGAGGAAAAGAAAAGGGATAATTATAAGATAACCTGATAATTATAAGGTAACCTGGTTATATGGAAACTCCTTCCATATAAATAGGCTTTACCAGTTTAAGGAATTCATCATTTCCAATTCCAGTTTTTCCTTGAAATCTCTCTATCCCTCTTCTCTTTATTGGCGCCGGCCACATCAAAAACCAGCTCGGTTTTTCGGGTTGTCATCGGGTTTAGCTTTACTAGAGAAGCATTCATATGGTTGATCACGGGTGGATCTATCTCAAGCTTTCCAGGTAACGATTCTAAACCTTTAATTGTTAGGATTAATAAAATTAACGATAAGATCTGTGAATGTTTTTTCGGGTTTTAATTCGTCTCTTCCGCGTAAATCAAACCAGTTAGGTTTGATAAAGTTCAAACCTTTGGATCAGTTTGATCATATGGTTTACGGTGTATCTCAATCCAGTTAGGTTTTGGATACACAGTGTTCTTCGTGTCAGTTCGATACGAGGAGCGCACCAAAACCCAACAAATTAGTCAAAAAATGAAAAATCACTAGTACAAAAATTCACATTTGCCACGGTTAAAAACCGTGGCCATATGCCTTTAGTCACGGTTTTTCCGTTTTATCAAAGCGTAGCCTATTCTTCCGTGACCATTGATACCCTTTTGGTCACGCTTAAAATGTGTCACCAAATGAAATGAAAAACCATAGCCATAGTTTGAAAACCGCTATAGGCATATCCAAATTTTATGGTATTGGAGCATTTTACCTAAAACCGTGGCCATAAAGTACCTTTTGCCACACAAACTCACATTAAACGTAGCATTTAGTTATCTTTTGGTCACACAATATATAAAAAAGCATGACAATAAACTATCTATAGCCACATAATTTTTTTTAATGTAGCAGATGATCGCTCTATAATCATGTATAATTTTTTGACGTGGCCAAGGCTCGAACTTGAGATCTCATCTTTGATAAGGAATGGACCAACCACTAGGACAATATTGATTTTGTTAAAATTATCTCATTAAATATTAAAAACCATGGGCAAATTCATCACATATAGTTACACTTAATTTTTAGAAATGTGGCTATACGTATTTTTTTTGTCACACACATAATAAACAATGGCTAATTCAAGACATATAGTTACACTTATATTTAAGAAGTGTGAGTATTAAATGCCTTTTGGTCATGCGAAATATTAAAAATCATGACGTTTAACTATTTATTAGTCACACAATTGATTATGTAGAATCGTAGCTATTGGTCAGCTTTAAGTAACAATATAATTATTTTAGTCTTGGTTTTAACTATATTAATAGCTACACACATTTCATATTAACTGTGACGAAATCATCACATATTGCCACGCTTGATACAATAAACCGTGGCTACTGGTTATCTTCTTGTCACACAAAATAATAAAACCATGACTACAAATACATGTGACTTATGGCTACGTTTTACAAATTTTCGTGGCTAAATATGTATTTTTTTTGTCATGGAAAAATGATTTCATGAGGCCATATGCGGTCTAAGGTCACAAATAATAATTGTCACAAAAAAAACCGTGACTATATATATGTCTATGGCCACGATTTTTATATGTTACTTGCCACGACAAAAAAATTGTGGCCATAGGAACAATTTAGTCACGGTTTTGTTTAAACCATGACATTATGTTTAAACATGTTTTCTAATGGTTATGGTTATTGAGTTACATCGTGGCTAAAACAATACTCCAATCTTATTTATGACTTTTAGTCACGGTTCTAGACCTAAATGTGACTAACATGAATTTCAAAACCGTGGCAAAAAAGCATATTTGTACTAGTGAATATTGGTTTGATGATAAAGTTTTTAAACCCAGAACAATTAATCAATAGTATTTTTTATAAAAATATTAATTATGTATTATGTTAAAATTTAATGATTATATTGTTTTTTTAAGAATACTAATTTAATGGGATTTATTAAATAAAATGACTAATGTCAACCAGATAGCCTAAACGAACCGAAAGTGTAAAATGCGTTTAAATACATGTTTAAGTAGAAAAATCCTAAAATGCGTTTAAATACACGTTTAAATACACCCAATTAGATATTATATTTTGCATATTCCTTAAAATGACTTTTTGTTTTTATATTTAGTGACCTTTAATAGTAGACTTGTATTCAAATATTTTAATTGAAATATATATTTAACAAAGAATTGTGTTTATTTTGACTCAATAGGTTTGACTCAATAGGTTTGACATATAGATATCTTTATTTGATTTTAATATATAGTATGGTAAAATATAAATATATCATTATACATAAGGGATATTTTGTTTACAAGTCTAAGTTTAACAGATTATACAAATTAATATTAATTGCTTATTTAGTTTAATAAATATTTGATTATACTTTATTTCTTACTTTAAACCTATTATTGTAATAAATGAATATTATCATTATATATATATATATATAGAGAGAGGAAAGTTCATTTAGAAACCAAAAAAAGAGTAAAAACTTACAAACCGATGGTTTTTTTGGTTTAAATCAACGAAAATGTTAGGATTATGTGCGAGACAGTAACGGGGTTATCGTGTCCAATGTTATAAGACACTAGTAGGTCACACTGCTGCACACCAAAATGAGAATGTTTGGATTATGGGAAATAATTGGTTAATTAATTATTTAGAGAGGAAAAGAAATAAATAATTAGTTGAATTATTTATAAGTTAATTAATCAGTTAGATTAATTAAATGAGGTAATTATCAAAGGGAATAATTATGGAAAATATTTATTTGATAATTATCAGGTATTTGATTTGGAATCAAACACTGCCTTATTTAATTGATATCATCAATATAAATAAAGGCTTAGGGGGCTTTGATGAATCAATGATTGAACAACTGAAAAACTCAGAAAAAATCTCTCTCTCTCCCTCTCCCAAAACCGGCGCCTAAATCCAGTGAGGAGGAAGGTTCGCGTTTGCTTTTCGGGTAATCCTTAACGGTGGTCTAGCAACCCTCTCGACCGGTGCCAGTAGCGGTGTACCCCCTGCTTGCGATTCAGAGTTGTTATTCGCACAAAGGTAATCCACTGAAACACCCTTAATTGTATCTGTGTGGTTTAGGATTGGATCCTCGATTGGGAATCGTTTTTGTTATCCGCTGTGCATGTTCTTGTATCCCTCGATTCCCAACAGTGGTATCAGAGCCACTTCCTAAACCTAACAGATCAGGTTTATTGATTAGGATTGTTGAAAATTTGATTTTTATATATGTTTTAGATTTATAAAAATTGAATTTTTCTTAAAACCTAAACGTTTTCGAAATTGGTGGTGGAACGGCGGCAGTTAGCCGGCCGAACCACCACACCACCGCATGACCACCGCCGGCGGCGCCACAGGTAGTGGTGGCCGACGGCTGTCCTCTCACTACAACCACTACACCGCGCCACAGATGGTGGCCGCGGCTGTGGTCGGTCGACTACGCCGCACCACCGTTTGTGGTGGCGGAGGCGATCGACGATGGTGGCAGTGGCGATTGGAAGCAGGATCGACGAGAACCACCACCGCACCACCGTTTGTGGTGGCGGTGGTGTCAATCTAAGTACAAAACCGCCAATAGGCGGCGATTCGTCGAGATCGACCACCACAGCGGTGGCGATCGATCGAACAGCTAGTGGTAGCAGCGGCAAACGCCGTCTGCTGTCGATTCGCTAACCCGCCGCACCACCAGTCGCGGTGGTGGCGGCGATTGCTGTTCACATCAGCCGCGCAACCACGGCGGCAGCGGTGGCCCTCAGCCGCTGCTGTCGTCGATCGACTAAGATGCCGGTGGTGATGATGCTTGTTTGATACACCGGTGGGCGGCGGTGGTGGCTCTCAAGCCGCTACTGTCGCCGGAGAGTATCAATACGACAAAGCGGCGGTGGTGGTGGCTTTCTAGCTGCTGCTGCTGCCGGTCTTGGATGGTGGTACGGGCGGCGGTGGTGGCGGTTGCGTCACCATCGTTGCCAACGACAAAAACCAACCCCGATCGACGGCCACGTTTTTGGCGGATCGGTGGTAATTTCGATAACGTGATTCGTTTCGTTAACGGGTCTCAGTCTGGGATCTGTTTTCGGATTTTTTTCGAGATTAAGGATCGTTTTTCCCAGATAAGGTTAAAACGATTCAGGATAAGTTTTAATTAATTGTTTTAAATTAATTACTAGTTATATGGTTATTAAATTAAAATTCAGATGTGTTTTAATTTATTTAATTATATGATAAGTCATAGCTGAACCCTTTAGACCCGTGGTTGTGTTTACTTTATTTGTCCGAATAGTTGGGAGGCCTGCGAGCCATTTACAACCCTTTTTGTAATTTTAAAGTTTTATTAGAATAGTTGGGAGGCCTGCGTGCCATTTGAACCCATTTGTAATAATTACTTTAATTACTTCAAGACGGAGACAAGACAACGACCATGGATCTCGGAGCCAGTGGGAGTGCCAGAAGTTGAAGACTTTTTGTCACTTAGGGATTGAGACCGTTGTTTTTGTGTTGGCTCACAAAACAACATTAGTTTAAGGGTTTAAGCTATGACTGTGCTGTTTATATTTAAATTGCGTGGTTGTTTAATTTACGTAATTATTATTAAATATAAATTCCCCTTTTTGAACGGATTGTTTAAAAATTAAAAGGATACAAATACAGCTAGTGTTTGGATCCAGTTTTTCAAAGTTTTTGGAAATAAAAAAAAAAAAAAACTGGCAATTTAGACCCTTGTTAAAAATCATAGATTAGTAAGTGCAACCCACTTTAGGGGCACTTCCGGTGTAAGGTACATAGGGCGTTGTAAGTGCTCACACTATGAACGCCCGTGTTCAAACCGAAACTGGAAGGAGATAAAACTCTGCGAATTATCTCCGGGTGGTACCGGCCAGAGTTTGTCCAGGTCCCGGGTGGTGCAATCTATTTTGGTAATTATTTATTCACTGGGTGGTACCAGGCCAAAATGCACTAGAGGGACTAAATATGCACGGATTATTGATATCCGATGTCCCGACGATCTAGAAGTCGTATTTTCAGATAGGAATACGATTGGTATAGTGTTACCTACCATAGATCGCATGAGTCGGTATGACATGATCACATGCTTCCCGACACATGTGAAATATGGATTCTAGTCTAATAAATTTATTTTAAGGGTAATAATTTATTAGAATTATATAATTATAAACTAAAACTGGAATTTTATATTCTTCTGTAGATGTCTCAAATTAGTATTCCGTTTTATTCACCTGAAGAGTCACTTCGCCTTATTACGGGCAAGTGGAAGCTTACGGGCCATAACTTTCCAGTTTGGAAGTTACACTTGAGGAACGTTTTATGTGCCCAGGATAAGCTTTATGTGATCAACAAACCCGTATCACGACCTAAAAGCAATGCCCCTGAAGAGGAATTTGCTGAGTATTTTAGATACTTGACAGATGAATCGGATGTAATGTCCATTCTGATTTTCTCTATGTCGCCCGAGTTCACGGGAGATTTAAGAGTTAAATCATGTCACGAGGTTGTGAGAGATGTGGAGAACCAGCTAGGTCTCTACAAGCACACGGGAAAGCTATTGATCATGCAAGAGATTCTCTCCCTGAAGCTACAGAAGGGTCAGTCAGTTAAAAACCATCTTGTTGATATGAGAAGGCTTTTTAAATGTTTATCACGTCTGGGGTACAAGATGACTCAGGAAGAGTTAGTGTATCTCATGTGGTTCTCCCTCACAAAGGAAGTTCAGGACACAGCTAGTGCCTACATGAAGGAACCAAAGAGCGACGTGGATAAAGTTCATGAAGATATCCTGGCCAGTCTAGAGCCAGTACCCGAACCTGCGAATCTCATGGACACTGACATAATAGATGAGCTGGGAGATCTGAGTTGCCCAGAGTGCGGCAGCGAGGATATTTGCGAGCACTCAATGAACATCGACCAGATGGATATCGGTTTACCCGATACTCCAGGTATCTTTATGATAGATTGCTTAATCACTTCTTATGAATCATGGGTAATTGATACAGGCAGTGGTAACCACATTTGTAATCATTTACAGGGATTCACTAGAAGAAAGACTCTGAGGAAGGACCGTTCGAACCTACGAGTGGGCGAAGGCACTCCGTTGATTGCTGAAGCCGTGGGATCTTATAGTCTTAGTTTACCCTCGGGTCTAGTTTTGGAACTGAATAATTGTTATTATATTCCAAATATGATTAAGAATGTATTGTCTTTTGATTTGTTGGTAGACCAAGGCTTTTACTATAAATATTCTTATAAAATGATTTCGGTTTTTAAAGATAATATTTTCTATTTTAAAGCTACACCCGTAGATGGTCTATACACTGTAAATCTTAAAGACAACAATAGTGAAATCTATCATATAAGTAAGCGATCCAAGGATATTGAGGATCAGACTTACCTCTGGCATTGTCGTTTGGGCCATATAAACAAGAAACGTGTTGAACTACTCCTAAAAGGAGGTTTTCTTGGCAATTTCGATTACAAACCTTTTGATAATTGCGAATCTTGTTTATCTGGTAAAATGACAAAGCAACCTTTCAACAGTGAGAATGAAAGGGCTACTGACTTGCTTGAAATAATCCACACAGATGTATGTGGACCTTTCAGTCATGTAGCAAGAGGAGGATACCGGTACTTCATTACCTTCACTGACGACTTCAGTAGGTATGGATATGTCTACTTGATGAGACATAAATCTGAAACCTTTGAAAAATTCAAGGAATATCAGAATGAAGTACAGAATCTACTTGACAAGAGGATCAAGTTCTTACGGTCAGATCGTGGTGGCGAATATCTCAGTGATGAGTTTGACAATCATCTGATGGAGTGTGGGATTGTATCCCAACTTACACCTCCGTATACACCTCAGATGAACGGTGTATCAGAAAGGAGAAATCGTACCTTACTTGACATGGTACGAACGATGATGTGTCATTCTTCGCTGCCAGTATCATTCTGGGGACACGCGCTCGAAACAGCAGCACACATACTGAACAGAGCGCCAACAAAGTCGGTAGAAAAGACTCCATACGAGTTATGGAAGGGTAAGAAACCCAACATATCTTTTCTGAAAATTTGGGGTTGTGAGGTTTACGTCAAACGACCTACCTCAGAAAAACTCAAACCCAAATCCGACAAGTGTTTCTTCGTTGGATATCCCAAGACCACCGTGGGATATTATTTCTACAACCCTGAAGAGAACAAAGTGTTTGTTGCTCGAAATGGAAAATTTCTGGAAGAAAAATTTCTCAGTTTAGAGAACACCAGAAAGGATGTAGATCTACAGATAGTAGACGAAGAAAACACTACACCAGTTGTTGAGCCAGAAATTCAACATAACAATGTTGAACCTCAATCAGAACCGATTGAGGAAGTGCAAACACAAGACCTTCGCAGATCCAGTAGGGTAAGACAAGAACCAGATAGGTATCTTGGGTTCCTAGTCTCTCAAGACAGTGGAGACTTAAATGAACCAACGTCCTATGGAAAAGCTGTGTCAGGCAGTGAGTCTGAACAATGGCAGGAAGCCATGAAGGCCGAGATGCAATCCATGTATGACAACCAAGTCTGGGAGTTGACTAATTTGCCACAACACTGTAAGGCTGTTGGACGCAAATGGGTTTTCAAGAAGAAAACCGACATGGATGGAAATGTACACACCTTCAAGGCCAGACTGGTCGCAAAAGGATTCACACAAACTCATGGTATCGACTATGATGAAACCTTTTCACCAGTGGCCATGTTAAAGTCAATTAGGATTCTAATGGCCATCTCAGCGTACTTTAACTACGAGATTTGGCAAATGGACGTCAAAACAGCCTTTCTAAATGGAAAGTTAACAGAAGACGTCTATATGGAACAACCAGAGGGGTTTGAAGATCCTAAGAATCCTAATAAGGTGTGTAAACTGCTAAAATCTATTTATGGATTAAAGCAAGCATCTCGAAGCTGGAACTTACACTTTGATGAGCGAATCAAAGAGTTTGGCTTCGCTAAAAGTGAGTTCGAGCCATGTGTTTACACTAAGTTCAGTGGGAGTATAGTAACCTTCCTGGTCTTGTATGTGGATGACATACTACTCATAGGAAACAATGTACCAACTTTACAGAGTGTTAAAGAATGGTTAAGTAAATGTTTCCAGATGAAAGACCTTGGAGAAGCCGCTTATATACTAGGTATAAAGATCTACAGAAACAGATCTAAGCGGCTTATCGGACTTAGTCAGAGTACATACATTGACAAAGTACTGAAGAGATTCAGGATGGATGAATCCAAGAAAGGATTCATTCCAATGCAACATGGCATAGTGTTAAGCAAAACACAGTGTCCTGTTTCTAGTGAAGATCAGGACAGGATGAAATCGGTCCCATATGCTTCTGCAATTGGATCAATTATGTATGCCATGCTATGTACTAGGCCCGATGTTGCTTACTCAGTAAGTGTTACGAGCAGATACCAACAGAATCCAGGTGAGCCCCATTGGGTGGCTGTCAAGAACATTCTCAAATATCTGAGAAGAACGAAAGAAATGTTCTTGGTCTTTGGAGGTTCTGAGGATGAAATTAGTGTCACAGGATACTCTGACGCTAGTTTCCAGACCGACAGAGATGACTTCAGGTCACAGTCAGGGTACGTCTTTACCCTAAACGGAGGTGCGATCTCGTGGAAGAGCTCGAAGCAGGACACGATTGCAGACTCAACTACAGAGGCAGAGTACATTGCAGCATGTGATGCGGCAAAGGAAGCTGTCTGGCTGAGGAATTTTCTATCGGATCTCAGAGTGGTTGCCAGTATCTCGAGACCGATAGATATATTCTGTGATAACTCAGGAGCCGTGGCGCAAGCAAAGGAACCTAGAGAGCATCACAAGTCGAGACACGTGCTCAGGAAGTATCACCTCATCCGAGAGATCATTGGAAGAGGAGATGTAAGAATATGCAAGATTCCAACAGAAGACAATGTCGCAGATCCGCTGACAAAACCACTAGCAAGGGCAAAGCATGAGGCACATGCGAATTCCATTGGGATGCAGTACCTGGAAGCCAGTAGCTAGTACTTAGTTTATTAATTATTACTATAGTCTAATTTAGAAACAATGTAATCATGTAAAGTTTTTATTTCACAGTGTGTTGGAAATAAATGGAGGTTTTAATTTCATGATTGTTCTAAATTAACTATTTTTCGCATATTTAACGTATCCTTGATTCTACAAAGTCTTGTATGAAATCTAAATTTCCGTAGCCACTTATTGAAATGGGAATTTCAATAGGGAGTTTAACGCTATTATGAATACTTGATGATTTATTCAAAGTAGAGAGTAAAAGCACAAGTGATGTGACCAAGTATTTATAGATACTCATCAGAGTGTTTGAGTATTGGAAGTGACCAGTAATCAAGTCTGCTTCATGGAGCCTCAGTCATAGGCACTGACTTGATAGGTTGTCCTCAGACCTGAGATACTTGGTTTGGGAACACGAGGACCACTGTACTCTTAGCACGTACTAACGCTGCACCGTAACTGGGTGGCTATACGGGACGTGACTAGATGCAGCGGAAGCCGTGGATCCAAATGCAAGTAGTCAAGAAGGGATTTGCACCTCTTTCAAAAGAGAGATATTTCCGGGCCCCTTGACGATTAAGATTGGCAGAAAACGCGTGGCCACGCTCGGATAGAATAACAGGGGTTATTTAGTAATATCCGTTACTGCAGGCAATCGAAATCAGAGTCAAGAAATACTTGATTTTAAGAAATGAATCCTCCACTCCATGTCTTAAATCACTTTAGAAATATCGTGTGCAAAGGGAATGAACCTGTGTACAAATTCAAGCGTGAATTGTATCTCTGAATATAAGAGATCTTATAACCTGGTTAACCTAAGTGTCTGGCTAGGGACCTCCTTAGGCGAATGATAACAGTTCAGTTACATGTCTAGCACAAGTGGGAGTCTGTTAGGATTATGTGCGAGACAGTAACGGGGTTATCGTGTCCAATGTTATAAGACACTAGTAGGTCACACTGCTGCACACCAAAATGAGAATGTTTGGATTATGGGAAATAATTGGTTAATTAATTATTTAGAGAGGAAAAGAAATAAATAATTAGTTGAATTATTTATAAGTTAATTAATCAGTTAGATTAATTAAATGAGGTAATTATCAAAGGGAATAATTATGGAAAATATTTATTTGATAATTATCAGGTATTTGATTTGGAATCAAACACTGCCTTATTTAATTGATATCATCAATATAAATAAAGGCTTAGGGGGCTTTGATGAATCAATGATTGAACAACTGAAAAACTCAGAAAAAATCTCTCTCTCTCCCTCTCCCAAAACCGGCGCCTAAATCCAGTGAGGAGGAAGGTTCGCGTTTGCTTTTCGGGTAATCCTTAACGGTGGTCTAGCAACCCTCTCGACCGGTGCCAGTAGCGGTGTACCCCCTGCTTGCGATTCAGAGTTGTTATTCGCACAAAGGTAATCCACTGAAACACCCTTAATTGTATCTGTGTGGTTTAGGATTGGATCCTCGATTGGGAATCGTTTTTGTTATCCGCTGTGCATGTTCTTGTATCCCTCGATTCCCAACAGAAAACTCTTCGTAAAGTTATTTGTTATGATGCAAATGTTTCATATAATTTATTTTTTGATGAAATTGTTTCATATTTTTGTGTTTTTTATATAAAAATTAAAAGGTTTCATACGTTTTTCTATGCTTATGAAAGTGTTCTATGTATTTTATTTAATCCTATGAAACCTTGTTATTTTTACAAAAAAGAACATCAAAAAATGAATTATATGAAACATTTGCATCATATTAAACAACTCTACGAAAAGTTTTCGTTGATTTAAGTTATGAAACCATAAGTTTCTATGGTTTTTACTCTTTTTTTTTGGTTTCTAAATGAACTTGACTCTATATATATATATATATATATATATATATATATATCAATATCAATGTAATTAATGGATTACGATAATTGTCTATAAATAAATTTATTTTTTTGTGTTATAAATAATTTATATAATTTATTAAAATTACTCATGTTGCTTTTTTGATCAAGATGGATAACACTTTTTAAATTAAATTATTGTAACAACAGGCCCAAAATTAAAACAAAAGTATTCTAATTACTAATAATTTTATCAAGCAGAAACTTGTAGGAAGAAAATGTTAAGTAATTGAAAAAAAAGAAATACTTTAATATAATTATAATGGGGAAGAGGAGACTCCATCCATTCACCAAATACCATACCAAACTCTCTCCAAAAGTCTCTTATTTGGTAATTGCCAATTTTTCCCATGCCTACTTTCTCTTTTTATTATATTTGTTTGTTTAATATATATAGTTAAGTTTATTTAAAAACCAAAATATTAGTAAAACTCATAAAAACTCATGATTTCATAGCTCTAATCAACGAAAACTCTTTGTAGGGTTGTTTAATATGATGCAAATGTTTCATATAATTCATTTATTGGTGTTGTTTTTTGTAAAAATGATAAGGTTTCATAGCATTAAAAAAAATACTTGAAACGGTTTCGTAAGAATAAAAAAGTGTATGAAACATTTTCATTTTACATAAAAAAACACCGAAATATGACACAATTTTATCAAAAAAATGAATTATATGAAATATTTGCATCATATTAAACAACTCTATGAAGAGAGAAAAAACCATGAGTTTTTATGGTTTTTACTAATGTTTTGGTTTTTAAATGAACTTCTCTCTCTATATATATATATGGGATGAGTTTACATGAGGTCATGTTTTTATATTTGAAACTTTATAGCAAACACTACAGAGATAAGAAAAATCCAAACTTTCATAACAAAAAAGCTATGAATATACGTACATAGTGTTTTTATTGTGAATGTTCATATGTAAAATTATAATCTTACAGATCTCACAAAAATAGTTTTGATTTTACATAATCCTAAGTCTATATATATATATATATATTCTTATCTTCACTCAAACACTCCCTCCCTCCTAACCCCACCCCCATCACAACCCCTTTCTGGTTATTCATACATTTATTTCCCATCACTTTGTTCTCCTTTTTATCCCTTTCTTTCTTCCTTTGCTTGCTTCCCTCCATTCCTCCTTCTTCAAGGTAACCTTATTCTCTCTCTATCTCTCTATACACACATACATATTATATATATATATATATATATGCATGACTCATTCTAGGCATGTTTTCTTATAAATCATTGCATTTGATATTGATATATGTTTTTCTTTTTGGACACATGTCTAAGTATAAATAGTGCCTTAGAATTTGGATTTTTATTTCTTCCCAACCATTCAAGTTTTCACATTTCTCTTCTTCATCATATTCAATCTTCTTGTTACAAAGGAAACACTCAAATTCATCCCCTGCTTCAAAAAAGGTTTATACATATTATATATACATACACCCACACATATACAAAAATACATATGACACAAGTTTCTTTTAGAAATGAAGTTTAATGTATATATTAATTTTGCGTACTTTGTAAATAGGTGGAATGGCAGAATACGAGGGATTTAACTCCGGACATGATCACGAGAATGAGGTATTGCTATATACAGTTTGATGTTGTGGTTGGTTTTGTTCATAGTAATATATAAACAAGAAAATAACTCTCAAGTTTGTGGATTTTGTTTTTCGGGTTATGGTTTCATTATTCATTTGATAAATATTTTAGACAAATACATGTGGAATTTGGATCACGTATATGAATACAAAAACTGATGACGAGATATTTCAGATACATTCAAAATGGAATGATGTGTCGGACATCTCTGTAACCAGTAACATATTTATTTGACTTTTATAGGAGTGCATATAAAGTCATCCTTCTTTAAAAGAGTTATTCTTAATGAATTTCCTATTACTTGCATTCATCAATACCAATCGTTATTTACATTTTTAATGCCCAAGTTAGTTATGTTTAATCCAAAAAGAGTTTATTTACCATCAATATAAATGTTATTTTAATGATATCATACATATGTTGAGAATTGAACTTATACCATCGTGTCCAAAGGGTAAAATAAAGTAAGCTATATGAATTTCCTATAGTAAACTAATTTGATATTATTTTTATATAACAATATATACATATATAAACGTTTATTGTTGATACATAAGTTAATTATTATATTATCTTTATGATTTGGAACCTTCGATATCGTATTTTATCTTTCTGAATTGGAACCTTCGATATCGTCAAAAAGATAAAAATAATCATATATTTTTATATTTAAATAAAGAACATATAAACAATATTTAATACATTTATGACTATAGATGTACCAAACCTAAAATATTTAGGTTTAATTTTTTTGAGGTCCCATTGGTGGGATGTGGGCTAGCTGCCATACTAGTATAGGTGGGCAACTATCTATATAGCTATTTGAATTTTAGTTAAAGGGTAATAATGTAAAGCTTTAATTTATTGATGAAATAGGTTGAAGGGTAGTTTAGATATTTCATCATAGGATAGAAAGCAACTTGTTGGTTGGGCTATGAAAAGAAAGAGTCATGTGGAGTGCCCCATTGCAAGAAAATGACTCCTCTTTCAATAGATATTCCATCCGTCGGTGTAACTTTCTATCCACATAAATTATGTTTTATAGTTTCTTTTTTCTTAATGAAGCATAATACACACACATATATACATACATACATACATACATACATACATACATACATACATACATATAGAGGTCATGCCTTACGAACTACGTTTTCACCTGTGAACCGAGGACAAAAGAGGGGGCGACTCATGTTAGAGAGCATTAGCATTCAGTATGGATGACGAAGATGAATATCCATGCACCATTCAGATGAATAATGTAACATTCCTAAATGAATAATATAACATTCATGATGAATAATACACGAATTCATGTCATGAATATTGTATTATTTGTTATTCATGATGAATAATCAATGAATAATTTGTGAAGACGTGGACACGTGACATGCTCTCCTTTAAACTCACGTTCATAACTGAAACTCGGTTTTCATTTGAGCCTGCTCCTGTATAGTAATATAGATACTATATAAAATTTGTAATGTGTAATTATATATTTTGATCCTTATTAACGATTTATTTATTTATTTATTTATATCCTATGCAATAGGGAACAACCATGAGCCACAAATATGGGGGACTAGCACCAAAGAAGAAACCTTTGATCTCCAAGGTATGTGAATTTACATATTTACCCCTCAACATAGATCCTTTATATCAAAAGAGGCATCTATATCTACTATCATTGAGTACCTAAAATTGTTCCAAATGGAAAATCAAGTCCATGTTACCTTTCACCAAAAGTTAACAAAAAAAGAAATACCAAACAAAAGAGACTACTAAATTAACAAACACTTTGTTTCTTTATGTAATTGGGCCAGGACCACGAGCGGGCTTTTTTTGATTCAGCAGACTGGGCTTTGTGCAAGGTTTAGCCCATTAATCTATTCCTATTACATTTTCATATATGATAATGGGCTTCAAGTTGGCTTTATATTGGGCTTTATGAACCCAAAAAATGGGCCCAAAAATGTGAGCCTTAAATTCTAATTAGTTTTATTGTAAATGTAAATGTATATAGCAAAGTGCTGGAGTGAATCAGAATTCAACTACAGCCATTGAGACCTTGCAGCCAAAATTACAGGTAAGGTTCCCAATTTGCAGTCAACAGCCAAGGGTTAGATTCAATATGATACCAATATGTTTTCATGAGATATGTGAATTATAGTTTTATATTTAAAACTTTATAGTAAAATATTATAAAGGTAAAAAAGAATCCAAACCTCTATAGCAAAAAGACTGTAAAGATACCTTTACAGAGTTTTGCTGTAAAGTTTCAAGTGTAAAAACTTGGTCTGACAGGTCAGAAAACAGTTTGGTCTCACATGATCCCAAGTCTGACATCCAAAAGGCCCATTACAACTCATTACAAAAGACTGTAAAGGTTTACAGAGTTTTGCTGTAAAGTTTCAAGTGTAAAAACTTGGTCTGACGGGTCAGAAAACAGTTTGATCTCACATGATCCCAAGTCTGACATCCAAAAGGCTCATTACAACTGAAGTTGTGGATCTTGGTAAACCTGTAGTATTGCCCGACCATGGCTCAAATGCACATCTTTTAGAAGTTGATTAATTAAAATTTCTAATTTTTTTGCGTGCTAACTTGTTGAATTGAAATGTAGAAAACCCCTCGTCAACGGCTACCCCCTAGACGACCTACGTGTATATCTAGACGAGACAGTCATGTGAGTTTCCAAACCTTGCAAGCAATCTTTTTTCTTTAATCATTTACCAATTCTTTTTTCTTATTACATATACTGAGCCATCATTTTGAAATATCTCTAGACAGAGTAAAAAGGCGACCTAAATACATTGAAGAGATGGCTAGCCAATTATCCAACATCATTCGAGTTGTATTGTCAATAGTTTTTTTTTTTCCTTCATAAAACATCCAGTTTGGCTTAAGTATTGTGGATGAGATTTGATAAATGAAATTCAAGATGTCTATTGCATTATCTTATTTGAAGCAACCATCCTTCGCCTTAAATGAAGAATCACCACTTCACAATATAATTTTTAAGGTGCACCTACTTTATATTGATGTATACTCCTTTAAGTTCACGAAAAATAGTTGTGTTTACATATAGTATAATAGGTCAAGATATTCAAATTAATCCCTATCTTTTTTTTTTTTCTATTTTGGTAAAAACAATGAATGAAGAAAAAACTTTTGGATGTTGCAAAAAAACCCCTTAGACCATCTCCAAACAACATGTTAATTTTTTTTAGTAAACTTCGATTTTCGTCTATAGGGTTCTAAGAAAGATTGTGATTTTCGTTTTTATAATTTTAAAATTATGATTTTCTTTCCTTTGATTTGTAATTTATTAACTAAACTAATATGTTACAAGTAATCCATGGGGTTAAGGGAATTCTAATCTTTCTAGGTTCTTTTTTTTGGTTTATTAAATATATCCTTTATTTTTTTTTTAGTTATTTAGTATTTTTTTTATTTGATTAAAAATTAATACATTAAAAGATTGTATGATTTTGTTAATGTTTATGTTAAAATAATTGAACAAATTGAGTACTAGTATCTTTTTATATTTTTTTTTGTCAATATCATAGTAGTTTCTTATGACTTATGAGTTCGATTTCTATTACTAACGTCGTTCAAATGCAAATCATTAATACCCCTTATATAATAGTATTTTCTTTTTCATCGGAGATCAAAGGATTATTTTTTATTGGCCGGACCAAACAATTAGCTACGTTTATATTATTTTTACCAGAAAATGTATGCAATTTTATTATATGAGGTGCAACTATTTGGTGTTATACAAACGGATCTCTTATATAAATGTGTTACAATAAATTTATACAATGTTTTTACATGTCTGTTAAAACATTATAAAAATAAATGTCCAATTAGTTTTTTTAATATGACATTTTATTAAATACAAATCTAAAATATAAAACACTATAAAAATTATTATTGTTCAGAAATTGAATTTATAAGCAACTAAAACTCTTATAAGGAAAAATAGGAAAGAAAAAAAAAATACTATCATAAGGTTAAAACAAGCAATAACTTAGAAATCATAAGAACAAAAGTCAAACGTTCAAAACCCGTAAAAATTAGCTAGTTACATATTTGAATGGACCATAAGCTAGCTTATTGAAATGCTACTTGGAGTAGCATTTCAGAAGGTTTTGTAGGTTTTTTCAGTTATACTTTTATTAATATTAATTATTATATCTTAAGATACCCTTTTTGGACATTTTACATAGACCTTCGGTATCGCACCTAGGCTCGGCCGCAGGCTCGTGCAGGCTGCACTACACCTTGCTCGGGTTCGATTGTGGGCTCAAATGAGGGCTCCTATGCCCGATGGAACCCGTTCTCTCTATCTCTTTCTTTCTCTTCGCTCTCCTTTCTCTCTTTCCCTCTCTTTGAAATATATATTTACAAGGTTGTGGGCTTGTGGGCTTATGGGTAGTGGTACTTGTCAGTGAGGATTTATAGGTAAAGATGACGTGGGTGTGAGGGCTTGTTGGTTGCGCTATCGAAAACCTTATAAGCTAGTTTTTGCCAAACATAATTTTTTATAAGCTAACTTATTAGTCAACAACAAGCTTATCAGCTAGTTTGTCAAACACAACCAAAACCACAAGGACGAAAATTGCAGTTTACTTAAAAAGAACTTCTAAAATATAGTATCAAAAGTCATAGTCTCTAAAAAATTACATCCAACTCAATATCTACTATTTTATTAGAATATTCTTTACAAATGCTATTTCTCACTTCTATATACTATATACAATTTTATTGTTTAACACATAAAATACTAGTGTTTATAGACTTCTTTAAGAGCACCAAAAACAACTATGCTATAATAAGAATTTTGATAATTTATAGGAGATTTGTGCTTAACAACTATGTTATATGGCACTGTAAAGGGTATTTCCAAATACACCCTATGCTATTTTCAAAATGCACCCTAGTCTATGTTAGGTTTTCTTGGAAAGGGTGTTGCACCAATGAAAATTTAAAAACATCTTACTTTAATTAATTGTCATTCACTTGGTCCAACCAGAATTTATCTTATTTCATTTTTTAATTAATTGTTGGGTGTTTCCAAAATACACAAGCATTTATTTTATTTCTGGTTTTCTTTATTTTTTTCAATTAATTATTTTTTAGATGGTTCCTTTTTTATTTCTTTTATTTGATAAACATCATAATATTATGTAAATAAAAATATTCTATTAGTTGATTCTATATTAGTTATGTAATTATTTACTTTTTGTATTTCAAACACCATTAATAAGTATATATTATTTTAGTTGTTAAGTTATTATTATTATTATTTTAACTAAACAAAAAAAGCCATTATACTTTCTCATTTTGAATGAGTAAGTCACTAAACTATTATTTTGAATGAAAAAACCATTAAACTTTTTCATTTGAATGATTAAGTTCTCGAACAATTTCTTTTTGATAAATAACCCATTAAACTTTTAAAAATTGGTTACTTACCCCTTTTAATAACCCATTAAATGTAACCGACTATGAAGGTTTTAAAGATAAAATATACCCATGTTAGTTTAGGTTAAACAAATATAAGTAGCAAATTTTTAAAAATTCAATGATTTATTTTGTTGGAAAAAATGTTTAGGGACTTAATCATTCAAAATGAAAAAGTTTAAATGGTTTTTTTTATTCAAAAGAATAGTTTAGTGACTTAATCATTCAAAATGAGAAAGTTCAATGGTTTTTTATTCAAAAAAATAGTTTAGGGACTTAACCATTTAAAATGAAATAGTTCGTTTGGTTTTTATTAGACTTTTTCCTTTATTTTACCCTACGTATTTTAGTTAGTTTTAATATAAAAAATAATATATAAGTTTTGTTGAAACAAAATTATTTAGTTTTAAGACTTGGTTTTTGAAAAAAAATATATAAAAAAAATCATCCTAATATAATACATTACATTGCTAAAATAATATTTTTTTAAAAATTAAAAAAATTATTATTAAAAAAAATTATTTAAACTATTTGTTATAAACCTTTCTCTGTATATATATTGTATATATTAATAATAATGTATTGGAGAAAAAAATAATAAAAACAAATGAGAAAGTAATAATAATAGCTCAATAATGATTGAAATTTAATAATCATTATTAATAATTCAACCCTACTCTAAACTATATAGACTAGGGTGCAAATGGTAGCACCCCACTGTAAAAGAGAAAAAAAAAGAAGAAAGAGAATGTAATAAATTATAAATTTAGAAAAATATTTAAAAAGAAAGAAATAGTTTTTATTTTCTTTCATGTCAATAAAAGAATGTATTGAAAAAAAAATGTTTATGAAAAAAATATTATTAGATGTATAAAATATACTCTAAATGACCCAAAATTTATATTATAACATAACTACTGAAATGCTCTTATATCTAATTTTAACGAAATCGTGGTTCTTACAATAAATAATGGACTCATAAATTTTGGTAATAAGGATAAAAGTTTAGATAACATAATATAAAATTGGATAAAAATATATGAAATTTGGTATTCTTTTTCCAAAAATAATTCCATTTTACTAGGGAAACAAAAAAGATTAACAATTCTAAACATTTAATAATTTAATGATAAAATGGCAATAACTAGCAATGTAGTTTTTTGTAGTTTTTTTAAAGGTTTTTTCTTTAAGGTTTTTCACGTAGTGTAAAGGTTTTTTGGCTAAGGTTTTTCATGAGTTTTTACGTCATAGGTCGTAACTGCACGGCCTGCTTTTTCAAAGGTTTTCGTATTTAATATGTTTTAACTTTATAAAAATCTATAAAAGTCTAAGATTAATCAGTTATATTTCTTAGGGTAAAATATGATTTAACCCCTAAACTTTGCACTTAAAAATGGTTTAACCCTTAAACCTTTTTAGTGAATGTTTTAATCCCTAAACTTGTTATAATGAATGTTTTAATCCCCAAACTTGTTATAATTAATTGTTTTACCCACTTGACCTACTATAGCAGGTTACCACACTTTTAAAAATCACTTTAATCCATAAACTTATTGATAAAATATGATTTAATCCTTAAACTTTTTACTTAAAAAGGTTTATGTAACACCCGTGATTTTTGGACAAATGCGAATCCAGATCTGTGTAAAACTTATCTTTTCAGAAAATATGAAAAATAGGACTTTTGATCAAAACCTAGATTTTATGGTCTTGTTGGATGGGAAATTGAAATACGAATCCAACGGTTCTTCCGGAATCGAAATCGGAGCTATAACGAAGAAGTTATGGCCAAAACAGTGAACCGCACGGGTTTCAGGCGGGTTTCAGAGTAAGGGCGGGTCAGCCGCGGGTCAACCCGCGGGTGGGGACCCACCGTTACCGCTGGTCAGACCTGAAAAACGCAATTTTAAGCCATCTTCTTCATTTCTTCATATCTTTCTCTCTACAACTCCGATTTTGGTGATTCAAATTGCTATCTTCTTGATTTTTTGAGCTCTTCAAGAATACATCAATGGATTTCAAGTATTTGATGGTTCAAAAACGTTGGTGTAAGTAATCTTATCATCTCCTTCGAGTTTAATCTTAGATTTGGGGGTTTTTCATCTCCAAACCTTTTCTTCCATACTTGTCTTCGATCTACTGTTGTTTTAGGTGGATTTCATGTTTTGGGAAGTGTTGGAGGCTAGATCTACTAGTTTGGAGGGTGGAGACTTCCATGGCTTCATCTTCTCCACCACCTCTCCACCATTGTTTAAGGTTCTTCATCTTAGGGTTTTCACCCAAGATCTCGAGGAGGTGAGTTCCATTTATAGTTTTAAGTGTAGATCTAAGCTTACGAGATGTAGATTTTGTACTAATCTATACTTTCATCTCTTATCACCATAGGAGATCACTCAAGCTTTAAGCTAGGGTTCTTGGTGAAATTTGGGGTTTTTGGCTTTGTAAGCCCTAAGGTGAGTTGCTAAACCCTTTTTGTTAAAACTGAGAGCACATCATCTTGTTTGATTTACATATCTTGCTTGGTTATTGTGAATAAACGTGATCTTTGGATGAAATGCCTAAATTGTTAAGTTTAAGGATTGCCATGAAATGAATGAGTAATGATACTTGTATGAATGGCTTGACTTGGATTATTGTATACGTGGAGTAGATTATCGTATGCTACTAATGCATGAGTTATATCCATGTGACTATATGATGAATGTATTTATGAGAAATACGTGTTATTATGCATGCCACGGAATGATGTGAATGAATTAAATCCCGAACATGTTGGCTTATGTGAAATGAATGAAGGGCTTGACACCCTCGATTAATATCTATGAAAGGTTAAGATAATTGCATGAGTCTTTCTAGACAGTACATATATGCCTTCGATGGTGTCATGATAGATATGGCATCGAGGTACACAGTATAGAATTATCTCTTAGACCGGGTGAAAATACGTAACACGTTTATGTGTAATTAAGTATATTTCACGCCATGTTTCCACACCAAACAGTCTTGGGAGGTTCTGAAATAGGAATGCCCCTATGTTGCCGGCTCTCGGGTTGCTCCGAGGTGTGCGGGCCTCTGTGGATGGTGGCATGATAGATATGGCATCGAGGTGTTTGGAAGTAACGAGTGATGGGACTGGCGGTGGATATACGGCTATATAAATAATAATGGACGAACCAACGCAATATTTCCACACCAAACAGTCTTGGGAGGTTCTGAAATAGAAATTCCCCTATGTCGCCGGCTCTCGGGTTGCTCCGAGGTGTACGGGCCTCTGATGGTGTCATGGTAGATATGTCATCGAGATGTTTGGAAGTAACGAGTGATGGGATATTGGTTGGTAGAGGTGGGTCGCTCCCACTGTTTCCGAAGATAAAAGATAACCCGTAAAAGTATACTTTGATTATGTTGTTTAAATACCCTCATATATACATCATATGTCTTAACATGATTCTATATGTATCGTATTTGTTGGTACAACTCACTAGGCTCTTTTGGCCTAACACTTGCATGGTGTTGATGTGTCTCTCAGGTGCTAGTGGCGCCGCTCCAAAGTAAATGCTTGGGTTTAGAGTGAGCTTGGGGGATCGTGTGAAGAGACCGGTCATCTAGATCGCGAGTTGATAGTAGAAACTGATGACCCTTTTGTAGTATTTTTCCTTGTTAGGAATTAGACTTGTTGGTTATTATACCGCTTCATTTAAATTACAAACATCGTAATCGTACATTACTTTATACCCCATTTTTGGGAAGAGCTCACGCTTTGGCGTAATTTGTATTACCACCTTTCGTTAATGAAAGTTTTTGTTGACTACAAATTTTGGGGTGTTACAGTTTAACCCCTGAACTTTTTTAATGGATGTTATAATCCTTAAACTTTTTTATAATATTTGATTAAATATCTAAATTTGTTGAACCTGATTATTTTTATTCCTAACATAATTTAATACAACATTCTGCCGGCTAAACCGGTTATCATTCATTCACGATTAGAAAAACCCTGCATCCATTCGTCTCTAATCCAGTATAGTTTGCAACTCGGTCAAAATGATCTTTTTCGCCAATAGTCTCCTCCTAAACTCGCTGGTACATTTCATTTGATTTCATTTCTGTCATTTATGTGCTTGATTTGTTCCGCATTTGATGTTCGTCATGAAATTTACGCATTAAATTTTAGTTAAATTTGTATCACGATAAACACAAAATCACCAAACGTCTTATGATTACTTTTTTTGTTAAATTTTTGGTTAATTTGATTCATTAGTCTATTGTTGCTTCTGTAATAACCTTATAAAAAAATAAGGTTTTTATTTCAAAGGACCATATGAGTCAAATAAATAAAGTAAGAGATTCATAATGGTAATTTCCATTCAATGCATGCCATCCATCTAAGAGCCATGAACGCCTAAAAATTTATAATTACCATCATAGTTATTAAATTTAAATAATAATTATATTAAATAGGAGGGTTAATGGTTTGCATGTAAATCGTCACAAAACCCCCACCTCATTTATGTTTCAAGATGGTTAAATTGCTTTAAGTCATGCCATATCTACTATAAAAAGGAGATTGGTGATAGTTCTTTGGAGCAATAGAAAACAGTGATTGATCGAGAAGGAGAAATAGTATAGTAGATGGAACAAAGGTTCCTTACAAGCAGAGTTGGTTCGTCATCAATCGGTAAGTGTTATCGTACGCATCGTCTCTACGTTTTATTTCTAGTTTGGCATATTAGTCGGTCGTTAGTGATAAGTGGGTTCTCGAACGATGACGGTAGCCAACGATTACCGTTAGCGCTTCTACGGTTTGACGCAACGGTGTTCTCCAAGACACCCGGTTGTCAACCCGTAAGCTCATCCCAGTTTGAAAGTTAAATTGATGCTTCGTATAGGTGTCGGTAATACATTTATATAGACGGCCACTTCGTTGTAGGATAAATAGAAGGTTTCAGAACTTCTTGAGAAAGAAAAAGAGTTATTTTTAGGCAACATAATATGGGATGTCATTATTAGTGATAATCTGGGATGTTAAACTTTGATGCAAAGTCCATGACTTTGCTTGATTATGGTCATACCATACATAAATACGTGTGTGTATATATATATATCTATATGACATGGATGTATATATATAGTATGGTTTGAGATTTATAAAGGAATGGTTTTCTATATGTACACACATACGTACGTAGGAATGGTTGTGATCTAAGCTTGTTAAGAATTTAGGATGTCGAATTATGGGATTGTGAAATAAGTAGTACCGAGGAACTACTCAATCATCTTTAAGGAAGTCGTTTTTAATAAGGTAATGGCGTTGGATTTGTAGGGGAGACGCTAATTACATCGAAGGACGGTTTGGGCTACGATCACTGTGAGTTATACGTGATTTTTAAAACGGTTGCATATGTTTTTAATTATAACTGCTTGCAAGCATGTTAAATGTTTTACTACTGTTTTTGAGATATATCGTTATTGCAATGTATGTGATGCTTTGTGAAATATTTGTTTTGTGTGGCAACGGGGGTGTACTACGAGCATGCTGTATGAGCTCGATTTTAAAACCGTAAGAGCAAACAATGTTGTGTGAGTTTGCCGGGTTAAGCTGTGTGGAATAGACACCTTCCCAATGCCGTAAGCTGTGTGGATTATATATCGTATGTGCGATAAAATGAAAATGATTTTGTGAAATGTCTTTTGCATAAAACCGTATATCCACTGGGCCCTAGGCTCACCCAACTCTTTTTCAAAAAAATTGCAACCAGGTGTATACTATAATGGAAGGAAAGTGGGATACAACGTGGATCGACTGAGAGTGGTATCGGAAGATGGATATTTTAGTTCACGGAACTAATATATAGAACAAATTGTGTTCGTAAGATTTGTAAAGTTAGGGTACGATTATATGACAAAATTATAGATTGTTTCCGCTGCGATGTATGTGTTGATCTTGGGATAGTATTTTTAATATATTGAGGTGTTTGAAATTTTGGGATGTTACAGCTTCATACCCTAAATTTTATTGATTACATCCGATCAAGGGATATGAAAATCAAGAAATGCAAGTTAGAGATATTCAAGATCATGTGTTTTGAAAGTACTTCAAACAAGTGTTAAACATTCATTAGAGATAAAAAAATAGGTTAATAAGTTTAGGTATTTAATCAAATACTATAAAAAGTTTAAGAATTATATTCATTAAAAAGTTTAGGGGTTAAACCATTTTTAAGTAAAAAGTTTAAGGCTTAAATCATATATTGTCAACAAATTTAAGAATTAAAGTGGTTTTTAAAAGTGTAGTAACCTGCTATAGCATGTCAAGTGGCTAAAACAATTAATAACAAGTTTAGGGATTAAAACATTCATTATAACAAGTTTAAGGATTAAAACACTCATTAAAAAGGTTTAGGGGTTGAACCATTTTTAAGCACAAAGTTTTAGAGTTAAATCATATTTTACCCTATTTCTTATATAAAGTTTTCATATTTAAATTTTATTTAGTCGTTAATTTTTTTTATAATAAGTTTTATATATAATATATATTTTATTAAAATATTTAAAAAATTATGTATAATAAATACATAATTATTGTTGTAGTATTTTCTCGATATAAATAAATATGTATTGTATTGATTTTATTGTATTTATTTTTATAAATAAAAAATATAAATGATATAAAGTTAAAATGCTGGGACCTTGAAAATTCTGAAAAAGCTTGGATAAGATTTTTCACATAGTGGAAATATGCAGAAGTTTTTAAGTTGTTGACGTGTCAATAATGCGTAAAAAAAGCTGGGTAAAAAACCCATATACTGTGGATGCTATAAGAAACCATAAATTTATATTTATACTAGTTAAGGACCCGTATATTATACGGGCATTTTTAAACATGTTATTTTAATTTTTAATAAGAATTGACCTTTGTATAACAATTGCAATTACCAATTAATTAGTTATTTAAATTATATGTTCCACGACAATTGCTTATTACAATAGATATTTTAGTTATCTAACTTTAATTATGTAGTTAAATTTAAAAAAAAAAATTCAATATTAAACTCATTTTGAAGGTATTGTCGAGACAATTATAATGGTACAATTTATTAAAAAGAAAAACAAAAATTTTTATACATTTTAATTAATATATAATATTATCTTAATATGATAAGGATGTAAATGAAAAAATTGAGAAACTAAGGGATAAAAAGTAATTTATTCAAACAATTATAAGGATACAAAATGTAAATTATAAAGATAATTATGGTATTAAAAAATTAAAAATAATTGATGACATCTTCATTTAATGATTATTTTTTAATTGACCAATGAAATTGCTCAATTTCATAATCATGACATCAGCAAAAACACTCTTTTAATATATATATATATATATATAGATTAGTTAATAAAAGACTGCTATAAAACTAAAACCCAATTTCCCTTTTATTTCTTAACATTGATTATTTTGAAATTGAAACTAAACAAATAATACAGAAATTTCTCTCTTTACTTTGACGTCCTTAATTTTTCACCCCATTTTTCTCTATATGTTACAACTTCGATTAACTGTTTTTTCACATATTATATAGACTTGAACATTTTTCATTCAATATATGTAAGAAACGCTTTAGTGTCTTATAGCTTCTAAGAGCTTTTGTGAAGGATAATACTTAAACATGTTCTCACATGAAGCATGTGTTGTATGAATCCCATTTTTATATTCCATAGTTAGCTCTAGGTATACTTGAGAAGGTGAAGGTAAGAACTGAAAAGTGAAAGTTAGGTTTGATTTGGGCAAAAAAGATAACTAGAGAAAGTTGGTGGTCTCCTTCAACTACCCTCTATTCTTAGTCTCCCCTATCCCAACCAATTGACCTCTTCTACTTACCAAACAAATTCCTAAATATACCACAATAGTCTTATATATATAACTTCATTCATTTTATTGATTTACTAAACCTAGTGGCGGATTCGAACTACGACAAATAAGATCTCCGGATACAAGTAACTAATATAGCAAAAAGTGTCCTTCGCCGCAACGCAAAAAATTGAGATTTGAACAAAAGGAGTGTACGTTATCTAGCTTGATTGGAGTTACCGATATGGTTTTCTTGATCTTTGTCAGGCAACTGTTTTTGACTCTAATGTTGCTCTATATCTCTCTTTATGGCTTCGGGTTAGGTATGATTTACGTAAATTTTATTTGTTTGACGATTTCCTTTTTAACTCGTAAAACAACATTCATTTTATATAAGTAGCGAATTTCTTGTAAATGTGATGCTACTATCATGTTTATAAAAGAATGATAACGAGGTCATCTCTATAATTTGTTTAAAAGTTGGTGGTAATAATAATTCTTCTATATGGGTAACACCATATATTCTACATAATATTTTCTCACCCTCTCTCTCTCTCTCTCTCTCTATATATATATATATATATATATATATATTTATCTTCTTCAAGATGTGAATGAATAGTGTTACACCAAATTTGGTGTCTCTATTCGAACAACTTGATGCCAAATTTGGTATTTAATGTCCTTCGTAGGAGATGGTCTTAAGGGATGCGATGTATTTTGTATTTGTGATTGTACAGGAAGAGCACAACCGGGTATTGCAGGAACTGGGAATGGATATATACCTCAGCCAGGCGGTGGTATTAGTGGTGGCGGGTTTGGTGGTGGTGGTTTCGGAAATGGTGGTGGCGGCAGTGGCAACAACGGATTTGGAGGATTCGGAGGAATTGGAGGTGGAGTTATTGCCAAAGCACTCATTTGCCTCGGTGACAAGGCAAGTGATTTCCCAACTTTAAATCATTGTATCGCACAATCTTTAATGCGTGATGGTACAATTTTCTTAATTGTTTTCTGTAAATATTAGTGTTTTAATTAGAATATAAAGCCATAAATGTTCCGAATTTGACCTTAAAAATTAGTACACACGCACACACACACATTTAACTGTAAAGTTTGTAGTCAGACAAACCCTCATGCCGAGCTATCCTCAAGAACTAATCATGACAAGTATTCACGTAACTGTATTTTATCAACAACAGATTTACAATGGTTGTGGGGAGTCTTATAGGTTGACGGAGAGCGGAGACCTCCACGTCCCACCTGATTATACCGATCAATACTGTGGCGGCCCGTGTCTTACAGAAACAAAGCTCGTGCTCAGTTGCATCAACGATGTGTTATCAAATTTCATCTTTTACAATCGTGCAACTGTAAGGGACGTGAAGGACACCATCACTGCCGGATGTAGCTATGGTCCTACACGAGGTAATTAATAATTGGGCAGGACATATGTGAGTCATAGAGTTGTATTTATAATATATTGCAATCCCATAAAAAGAACTCTAGTGTTTTGAATTTTTTTTTCATTAAGTCATTTTTAACATGTCTCAGTAAGTTAAATATAAAAAAATAACTTGTTTTTTCAATTTTACTTTGTTTTGCAGGTGACTTTAATGTGGCTGAACACATCCAATCATATGGAAGCAATTCATACAAGCTTTCATACCCTAATTTATTTGGAATTGTACCTTTGATTTCTATGTGTATTCTATTATTTTGATCATCAACCTTCCCCCCTAATTTGGCTAATAGTACCTTGACTTGTTCCGAAGAACTTGTATGGTACCCATATCATGTTATAATTGGGTCGATAAACGATATAGTTTAAATGTTTTTGAGAAATACTTTGTCATTATTCTGAACAACAAATGAGCTGAATTATTGGACAATCTTCATTCCCATTTGGTATATGTTTCGGCCAAAACTTCAATTATGCAGAGAGAAAAATATCTTACAAAATCCCTGCACAACTACAATATTCGGTCTTTTTAAAAGCAGATCTGTTTTTGTAGGTGGCTAAAAAAGTTATGAAAAATTCGATATGGAAAACGAAACATAGTTGATTGTTATCTAGAATTCTAGTTGATGCAAAATATCAGAAAATGTTGATTTCAGACAGTTTGATTATTTTAACTAAGATAAATAAATCATAAAAATCTTCAAAGTTAAATCTAAGAATCCAAATGAATTGAAGGAACTTTGAGTTGTCCGTTTTATTATGATGTCCTGACTTGATACAAACTTTCGATGTGAATCTTGCCTACGAATAAAAAGTTGTGATATTTTAAGTTGAACTTCTTTTTAACCATTTCTCTTTAACCTATATATTCCAAAGAGTTTTGTAAATCCTGGATTTGCCATGTATCAGAGATTGTTTAAGAAATAGAGAAGGACTTTAATTGTTGCAACTTCTTGAAAATGATCAACACAAAACCAGTTGCAACAACCAAAATTGCAAAAAAAAAAAAAAAAAAAAAAAAAAAAAAAAAACTCAGGGTGTTTTAGAAAGAAAATCGAGAAGAACTTCAAATATAGGCCTCAACCATTGCTATTATTTGTCAGAGTTCTTTGTTTTTTTGCTTTTGTTTTGTCGTTTTCACATAGGTTTCTTACACCATCATCAAGGTGTTGATAGTAAATGGAAAGAAAGAGAGCAAAGATGTGTTTTGCCTAAACTATTACGGGGCTGTTTGGGAGTGCTTATCTAAAATAACTTATGACTTTTGGTAAAAGTGCTTATCAACTTATGTGATATGGGAAATGAGTTTTTTATAAAGTGTTTGGATTAACTTATTGTTGTACTAGAAAGTTATAAGCTGATAAGTTGTTTTTTAGTGTTTGGCCAATTCAGCTTATTTGTGCAAAATGACCAAAAAGGACATTCATTAAATGGAAGGCAATGAGTTGCTTCAATAAAAACAAGGGTATAATTGTAATGTGGTTTCTTAAGCTGAAAAGGAGTTTTTCAAAAGTTAATTGTTTGAAGGGATTGACTTATGTAAAAAGACTTATTAACTTTTCCAAGATGAAATAAGGAGTTTTCCAAACTACCCATCCAAACACTTAAAAGTGACTTATTTCCTTCTCTAAAATGAAATATGTCATAAGCACCTTCAAATAAACACTCCCACGTTTCCTCATTATCAAGCAATAAGAGAAAAAGTGCTTGTTTAAAGGCAATGGAAAGGCATGAAAATGTTTTGGGTTTGAAGAATTTTGGTAAGTGAAATCTTTCTTTTACTTTTGGATAAGTTTGTTTGCTCTCATAATATATTGTATTTCAACATATGCTTTTATAAGTAGTCTCTAACAATATAAAACGTCTTATTTTTCAAATGTACTTTATAATATTTGATTGATTTATATAATTCTTAAAATTAGTCATCATCTATTTTTTTTTTTAATGAAAACGTGTATCACTTGCTACAAAAATTGGAGTTTCTATACAAACTCATTGATTAATAAAAACCTATAGCAAATGTGGGTAGTTATGCTTTTAAAACATGTTTAAATATTACTCACACATCAATATAGACTAATAGACCTAATTGACCATTCCTATTATATAAAGTTATAATTACAATAAAAAATATAGATCGTTTCTTCAAGTGAAATAATTGTAATAGTAATTTTATGGCTTCAGTTTTGTTAGAGATCAGGTCTGTGTTTCAGTTCCAGTAACCTATTTTTGTTAAAAATCCCTTACACAAGGTCTTTGTCATAATCCTATTCTCTTCTTTAGTATTTATTTTCTTGAATAACATTTGGATGATGTTTATACAAGTCCGGCTATAAAGCAAAGAAAAACCTAAATAAATTAAACCACCCCCTTGTATC
Source organism: Centaurea solstitialis (assembly GCA_030169165.1). Classification (NCBI taxonomy): domain Eukaryota; kingdom Viridiplantae; phylum Streptophyta; class Magnoliopsida; order Asterales; family Asteraceae; genus Centaurea; species Centaurea solstitialis. The sequence goes on along the minus strand of CM058044.1, from coordinate 3,058,389 downwards.
CGATTCTTTTCTCATCTCCAACCCCATCTCATCTTCTAAACTGGCTCCGAAAGAAAAAAACTGAAATTTTAATACTTGCAAGGGTATACAATTAGTAAAGTTATATCTATTTAAATCTAAAGTTGTTATAACTTGTTGCTTAACTTGTTTTACTCATTTCATTTTATCAACCTTTATCTTTTCTTCAAGTTTACATAAATATTATAAATAAGGTATTTATATCCTCCGGTTTAAAGATAAAATAAATTTTAAAAATACATGTTAACATACAAAAAGAACATGTAAAACGTCCAAGTTATGATTTTGTTAACAGTAAAATTTTAGATTTGTTGAGTTGAATATATGTTCTATTATTGAGTCACATTTCAAGAATTTATTCATGTGTCTGTAAGACCGTAATTAAACTAACATAGTCATTTTCATAGCCAACAAAAAGCATCAAGGCTCTCCGCTCTCTTCATTAGAATCAATCAAAGAGTATCTCCAACAACTTCTCTAAAATAGAGAACCATGTTAAAATCTCTAAATAAATTTATATTTCACTCAAATAGATTCTCTATTTTATAGACTTCAACATTAATTATACTATAAAATACTATATAATTTTATCATTTCAATACACTTTATTTAATATATATATATATATAATCATAATAGTTTAATTTTATATATGAAAATGAATAAAGTAATAAGAAAAACTGTTGGAGCAATATAGAAATATTTTTAAAAAAGCCTGACTTGCGTGATCTAAGTTTTGCGATGTAAAATTAAGTATACAAAACTTTGAAATGTTTACATATTTATCTTTTAAGTTTTGAATAGGTTTAATGTTACTCTAGGCAACAATACATTATAGTTTAGGTATTTTCAAACTTTAGTTGATTAAAATCGATTTGGGTTTTGACTATAACTTTAGGGGATTGATAAAGATCAAATACTAAAAACTATCAATTTCTAAAGTTTTAATAATTATTTTTTGATTTTGTTGGTGTCATATGCAATTAAATATGTCCAAATTGATCAATATCGATGATGCATTCTATGGGCAGGCCTAAATCGATGTGACACATAAACAAACCTTATTTTCTAAACTTGAATACAATTCAGAAGTTATTAAAAAACAAAAATCTCGTGGCATTAATTATTATAATAATATTTGTTGTTTTTGTCTTCTTTGTATCACCACTAAAACAAAACCAAGTGCACACAATTTCAAAAATGACTAAGCACCTAATAGATGTTTTATAGGAATAAATTTATATCAACAAAAATAAAATATATTTTCTAAAATTATTGCATTAGGTATATAGGACGTTTTTAAGTGTTTTAACAAAAATAATTTTGAAACAAAAGATCATATTAACTATTTTATAAGATATTTTTTGAAATCATCATATTAACACATCTTTTTAAAGGATGCATGCTTTTATATGACAAAAAACTTGGATTATAATATTTATTTCAATATAATCTAAAAAGACTTGTTAAAAGCCCTAAACGTGCAACATTTTGCATTCTATGAGTTGCAACATCCAATCAAGGGTGATACAATCAATACAAGATTCGCCAGAAATTCGCCGGAAATATTAATATATTTTTCTAAAAATATATTAATATTTCCGGCGGATTTAAAAAAAAAATATATTTTTATTATTTTTTAAAATCCGCTGGAAATCCGCCGGAAATATTTCTATTTTTTAGAAAAATATATTAATATTTCCGGCAGATTTTTTAAAAAACAATATATTTTTATTTCTTTTTAAAATCCGCCAGAAATCCGCCGGAAATATTTCTATTTTTAGAAAAATATATTAATATTTCCGGCGGATTTTAAAAAAATTATATTTTTATTATTTTTGAAAATCCCCCGGAAATCCGCCGGAAATATTTCTATTTTTTAGAAAAATATATTAATATTTCTGGCGGATTTCTTGCGGATTTAAAAAAAAAATATATTTTTTTATTGTTTTTTTTAATCCGCCGGAAATATTTTTATTTTTTAGAAAAATATATTAATATTTTCGGCGGATTTCCGACGGATTTAAATTAATTAACATAATTAATTAAAATCCATCGGAAAACGTTAATTAATTATATTGAGTTAGTAAATTTAAAAAAATAATTAGAATTCGTCGGAAATCCGTCGGAAATTTTTATTGATTTTTTATTTTTTTAATTTTTTAAATATTTCCGGCGGATTTCCGACGGAAGTCAACTTTGTTTGACTAAATTCACATCCGTCGGAAATCCGCTAGAAAATTTCTGGCGGATTTTTCCGCCAGAAATGCCTGTTTTTCTAGTAGTGAATTCTCGAGTCATATTAAGTTGTCAGTTGAACTTCATTTAATAACTCATTAGTCCATAATGATTAAACTTGTATAGATAAGGTTGACAACGGTCTTAGTAACAACTCTATGTATGACTTTATTTAATTAGACACCTTAATTAAAAAACACTTTCGTTATATTATCTCTAAAAATGTTGTATCCTAGGCCTTGTTTGTTTTTTGGTTTTCAGGTCTTATTTGTCATTTATGCCTGATTCGATCGGACATAAGAAAAGTCAGATTGTTTGTTTTCATCGCCTTTTCAGAGTCTTTTAACCCTAATGTCTTCTATTTTTCAAAGTAAATGATAACCTGACCACTTAATTACTTCATTTCGTCTAGCATCATTCTTTTGATTTCAACATCGGTTTTAGCCAGATGCACCCGAAATTTGCAAAAATTGCAACACACCAATATCGTAGATCTGTGTGTTGGGGTCTCGTATGCGAGATATGATTAAAACTCTTACAGCCTCGTAAATCTGCCAATATTCTTTTTTTTTTTGTTCTTTGATCATCGATACTCTCTTCAATTGACGTATTGAAGTTGAATTTATGAAGAATAAAATAGACAATTAAACATATTCAAACGTTAATCAGTTAATAAAAACAAATTGATTTAGATTTTAGTCTTTACAAGCATCTCTTAAAAATCAATAATAAAATTAAACTTCAGAGTTAACCATCTCTTAAAAAAACGAACGTAAACTTAATATTGGATTCGGGAAAACTTGAGAAAATCATCCAATGACAAAATTGTTGGGTAGAAGAATTATAATATTCTTTTAGAAACAATTAATAAAATTTTCTAGATTAAGTAAAAAGGACGTTTTATCAATATCCCGTTAATTAATGGATAAAAAAAAGGCACGAAAAAAAGGTGTTTGTTATTATAATTTGAGTAAATTACGATTTTAGTCCATATGGTTTGTTAAAAATTATTATTTTTGTTTTTATGATTTAGCAATTACCTTTTCTGTCCCATAGTCTGCATTTTGTTGTTATTATGTCCTTAAAAGTATCTTCAATAGCTATGATATATTTTTTCTTTAATAAAACATTAAAAATTAAAATCTTTAAAAAAAATCACATTTATCTCCAACAACTATTCTATTTTATCTATCTTAACATTAACTATATTAATAAAATATTTAATATACCTATTAAAAATATTGTGTTTTCTTTCCAACATATCCTATTTCAATGTTTTATATTGGTGGAATATATTGTTTTCGTCTCTTCTATTAGTCTAAATTTTTTCTATATTTAGAGATTTTAACAATCTCTTTAATTTTTCTATTTTAGCGTACAAAATAACATAGTTGTCGAAGCAAAAAGATGACCACAATCTTTTTTCTTCTTTTTATTTTAGCATAGCTTTTGGAGATGGTCTAAAGTTTATTTCCATATTTAAGTACAAGAGACCAAATAGTAGAGAAGTGTAAACCATAAGATCATCCGCAACGCCCATCAGCTTAATTACCCCATCGACTTCATTGGATTGATTGGGTAGCATCGGCAACACCGCCGTCCTACCATTGGGTTCAATTGAATCGGTTTCCCCTTGTCGATGACACCCACCCACCCACCTCGCCCCACCCTCTCTCTCCTTTTTCTCTATTTATCTTTTTTTTTTATTAATTATTTAGATTGGGTTGATTGGGTAAATCGTTGTGGATGGATTGAGTTGGTTTGGGTAACGGGGTAAGATAGTGGAAAGCTGATGTAGTCATTAGGTTCATTTGGTAGTTGGTCTACCAATAAAGATGGTCTAAGAACCAAAATAGCAATAAGGTGTAAATCATAAGGACAAGAGTAACAATGATTTACAAACCATAAGGATGAAAACTGCAATCTCTAAACTATGAGACGAAAGTTGAAATTTCTAACAAACTATAGGGACGAAAATCGTAATTTACTCTAGATAAATATATAGGAAGAGATTAGGTGAGATGTAAAATCCAGATGCTGTGGGTGTGTGTTTGCTTTCAGGGTCTGCTTATATGGTTTTAGGCGTTAAAGTCTCCTTCATTGCTGACGTGTCAAGGCGTAAGTTAGCTGGCATTCAAACTTATTACACCACTTCTGCCCTATTAATAATCCAATAGAATCCCATCCATTTTTAATCATAAACCAGAAACTTTAAAAAAAAAACACTTAGAAGATGGAAGGGCTGATTCCTTTTGTGTATAGAGCCATCATGCAGCAAAAGAACGATTCGTCTTACGTCAGGCTTCCGAACGGTGATTCCGGGCGGTTGGAACCGCCCGATATCAGTGTTTTCCGGTCGGACCGTGGCTTTTCAACCTCATCACCGCCTTCTGCCACCACCACTCATCGTAGGATTGGAAAATCCATGTCGGAGTTCAGCCGCCATGCCACGGGCATGAATCATATGTAATATATACATACATGTATATATATATATGGGCGGGTTCAAATGAAAATTCATCCTTCATTGGTGAACGTAAGGACAGACGAGAGCGCCACATGTGTCCCATTCAATCTAAATAATACAAGATTATTGAAAATGAATGTTCATGTGCATCATTCATGATGAATAATAAAACATTGAGTCTGAATAATTATTCATACCAAATGATGTATTATTCATCGCGAATAATGTATATGTACAATTTTGCATTATTCGACTGAATGGAACACGTGGTAGTGTGCTCTAAGCTGTCCAGATGTTTGCAATGAAAGATGAGTTTTCAGCTGAACTTTCGTCTTCTTCTCTCTCTCTATATATATATATAGATATATAGATATAAGTTCGTAAGGATTAGAGAAGGAAGTCTTGATTTCCAGTCTTTTCCTTACGATTAGGTAGAAAGATGGAGGTTATGTTGCTGAAAGTTCGTTACCTTAATTGTGTATCATTTTATATGCTTAATTGTATAAAGTCAGACCTGTGGTAAACCAAAGGGATGCTACAGGCTATGTATTTGAGTGTTGATATGGGATTGCAATTAATCAACTTGCATTGTGAACAATTTGTGCATGTATTATGTATATCTCTTATAGTTGGTAATAAACTTATTGGTGTAATTTTTTGGATTTTTAGATATAAGGTTTGATGAAATTTGAATTCTTTTTCGATTAAATCATATCGGTTACTTATATATTTGAGACGAGTACTTGCGAGCTACTCGAGCTTGGATCGTTAAAAGCTCTAAACGAGTCGAGCCTTGGCGAGCTTGAGCTCGAGCCTAGATTAAAGCTCATTTAATAAACGAGCCGAGCTCGCGCCTTGTAACACCCCGCTAAAGCGGAAACACGAGGTGCTACAGTCAAGATTTCATAACGATAGGAGATACATAACACCAACCATTCATAAATAAAATTTAAACAGTGTTTACAAAAGTACATCCCAACCATAAATTTAATCGTTTACAATTGTTCACAAAACGAAATTAACTGGCATAACATGATTGGTGACCACTAAATTCCATAAAAGCCCTATCAAACCTTCGGATTTCCTGAAAAGCATGTTAAAAAGAGACGTCAACTACGAGAGTTGGTGAGTTCACAGGTTTTGATATGCAAAAAAATTTTTACATGCAGACACGTTATAAAAAAAATTTACTGAATCTTTTTAACCATTCACAACCACGTGTACACTTGGACGTTCGCTCACGCCAAAATACACCATTATGCATAAGATATGTAAAACTTCGAGCCACTACCAAACCGTTAACCCCAACGAAAACCTCAGAGGTGGTTGCTAACCACATGGGCGGAACGTTCGTGCGAACTACCTCAGCGGTGGAACTCACGTCCATATGGGTAGGTCGTCTTTCAACGAGTACCACAGCGGTGGGATCTTTTGCCCCACATGTGTAGTCGTTACTTCAGAAATAGTGCACCCTTCTCTCGTCAGTCCTTCGGGTGGGTATTGGTACCAAATAGCGCTATCCACTAAGTCCATAGGCTCCTAAATGAGTTAATGGTAGTGTATATTCTAAGGGGCAAACTTTACTCGCTCATATCGTCACAATGCATACTCACAAAATCATGCTAAAAAGCATACGTGTACACAATTCATTAACCATGATAAAAGCATACGTGTACATAATTCATTTACCTTGCTAAAAGCATACGTGTACATAATTCATTTATCATGCTAAAAGCATACATGTACACAATTCACCAAACGTTGCTAGAAAGCAAATTTTCATAACTTTTATTAACAACATGTTTTTCACCCCAAATACGTAAAAACGTTAAAAACGGGGCTGTGAATACTCACCTCGAGTGATTAAAGCGTTCAATAAACGTTAGTGCATGTACGAGTCCCGGCTCCGAAACTAGAATTGCCCTAAATCATAAGTATTTAACGTAAGTTCCAAGTCCAACGGTCCAAATTTTAATAAATCGTAACGATATCCTATATAATGCCTTTACTACATTGGTTAAGTTCAAACTTGATATAAAATAACTTTTTGTTGGTTAAAATTATGATCCAAACATATTGGAATTAGAAATGTTTGCAAATTAACATTCTTGAATAATTCCAAATCTGGCAGATTTGATCCCATGCAAAGGTGTCACCAAATGGCTTAGTTCCAAAGAGAGTTAAATCTCAAGAATTTTACCTACTGTAATTTGGGATGTTAGCAACAATCCCCCAATTTTTCATAATTTTTGGAAGTGTTCTTCATATTTTAAAATTTTTTATAAAATCAGTAGGCACTTTTTATTTTCAGAAAAACATGTCAGAGGTGTTTGCTTCATAAATAATTCAATTATCCACCAAATCACGAATTTCAAAAGGGATTTTCTAGAGGACACATATACCAAGCTAATGAGACAAGTTTCATATCATTTGGGTGGTTTTTGAGGGAGATATGGCCTCTTAAAGTCGTGCATGTGCAATCTGCCACAATGGGACAACCTACACCACCAACTTATTTTCATTGGTTGAAGCCTCAAAAGTCCACCAAATCACATGATTTTGGATTCTTTGGAAAGCTAACTCAGAGAACTTGAGTTTTGAATTAAAAATTGTGCATTTTGGATAATTTGTCCAAGAGATATGCATGCATAAAGATGAATAAACTTTCCTGACCAAAAGCTGATGAGCTTCAAAAAGTTTTTAGTTGGTTGAATGGGTTTCCCTTCGAATTTTTGAGTTATTCAAAAGAGATTTTCTTCGTAACTCATTAAATTTCAATCTATCAAATTTTTGTAAGAAAATACCTCAGTTTACTATACTTTTGCAACGTCTAAACACACATGCAAAATCAGACAGATTCTGTCCAGATTCAAAACTCCCTTTTCATCCATCAAAACACATAAAATCATAAGTTTTCTTGGGGGTTTCTTGCTATTAACCATAAACTCACATTGTTTAGCAAATATTTTAATGAAATAACTTTGAATAACAATAAAACACATGCATGCATCATCAAAACAATTTTCCATTCCAAACAAGTATCAAAACACTAAAAACAAGTGATTTTACTCATCAAACTTGTGTTTTTATGGAGAAGTCATAGATTTTCACCACTTTCAAATGTTTTAACACATTATCATGGTTAAATCTCTTCCTCAAACACCAAGGATGATGTTCATCCAACAAAGAGGATTAAAACCTCATAAAAGATGAAGAAAAGTACCCAAATGGGTTCAAAATCGAAGCTAAACTATTATGCAATGTATCTTACCTTTGAATACACTAAGAACACTCTTAAACAAGCTTTAAAACCTTCAAAATTTCCAGATTTTGGATGATATCAAGGCTGGATTTTAGAGAGTTAGAGAGAATTTTAGAGAGAGAAAAAGGTTAGAGAGAGAGGAGGATTTTGAAAATGAAGGAAAAATGGTGGTGATGTGATGATTTTGTAAGAAAATAGGAAGAGAGAGAGAGTAGAGAGGAGGGGGGGGGGGGGTGGCCGGCCCCTAGGTGGGTCCCACCTCTCTCCAATTTTTCTTTTATTTTTTTTGATGATTTAATTAAACAATTACACTGCATTCTTCAAACGCAGTGTCGGTTTTTCGCGTTTTCGATAGAAACCGATTTTTCGAGGGAAAATTTTGGATCATTTAAGTTAATTTACTTATTTTTAAATAAAATAACTTAATTTTTCTAAAAATTAATTTTAATTTGGCATTATAGGATTTTCGGACGATTTCGGACCGGTACGGGCTTTTCGGGCAATTTTCGGGACTCTTAGGTTTTAGCCTAAAATTTTCACGCAAACTAACCTAGTTTCATTTAGAAACTTAAATAACTAGTTTTTAACCTACGGAAACGCTACTGAGTGGATTAAACGAGTAGCTAACCTGAAGGTCAAAACTGACAGTTGTCACACGCCTAAACGAGCTCAATATATATTTTATATGTTTAATTTTTAATATTTATATATATCATTTTAATAAAAAAATATCAAAATAATACCTAGGCCTAAACATGCTTAGCTTAAACAAGCCTAAACGAGCCAAGCTCTTGAGCTTCATAAATCTTAAACGAGCCGAGCCGAGCCTGAGCTTCATAAATTTTAAACGAGTCGAGCTCGAGCTCAACATCACAAGCTCTAAACGAGTCGAGCTCTAGCTCGAGCTTAAAAAATCATAAACGAGCCCGGCTCGATAAGTGTATGGCTCGGCTCGGCCGTTTACATCCCTACCTAAAATAAATAAGTGTTTTAATAGAGTGTTTTATCTGATCAAACTAAAAAGTGTCATATCTAAAAGTGTTGTGAAGTTTATAGAACACTTTCGAGCGTCGTAACAACTTATTTAGAAAAAAAGCTTAAAATAAAACATCATATTAACTATATTATAGGACACTGTATGAAAAAGAAAAAGTCCTATCAAAATAAGTGTCATCTAAAAATGGGTTTATAGGACATTTCTCAAAAACTTTCTATAAAGTTAGCTAATACGACAACTTATTTTGAAAATGTTCTAAATTACTTGTTGCGGCGCAGATAAGCGTCATATGACTTATTGTAACACTTTTAAATAAGACGTTAAAACATTCTATTAGAACGTTTATTTATTTTAGACGTTTTATAAATTGAATTTTGTTATAGTATCTAATATGATCAAACATTTTTATACAACGAGACGTCTGGTTAACAAAATGAAATTTGGTGGAACTTGAATCTGTTAAAGAAATTTCACTTTGAGTTGGAAGTAATTGAAATGACGGTAATAGGGGCAGCGATAGGTGTGTAGTAGTGGGGTGTAGGCTGGGTGGCAGTTTGGGAACAACAATGTCGATAACAGAGAAGGTTGGTTGGGGTGGCGTTGATCGGGGTAGTGAGGTTGAGGGTGGTGGAAATCGCGTGGTGCTCAGAGTGGGGATGTGATAACTATAAATTCTTATAGTTATTTATGTTTTTTTTAGTGTTTTTATTTATGTAAAATAGCCGTTTTGGTCCGAAAAAACCCAATCTTTAAGTTAAAAATAATGTTCTGAGCTAAGTTAGTGAGTTTTAGTATTTTTGGATTTTTTTATTACGTATTTTGGGGTATTTTTGTGGAAAAATCTTATGCAGTGACTCTGGAGTGCCCACTGGGAGCTGACGAGGGTAATTCGGGAAATTCAAGCTTAAAGAAGACTTTTTGGCCATCTTTGAAGACTTTTGGTGCAGCATGGTTCTCTTGGTAGCTGGTAGAATATGGTTGAAAAATGAGGGCAAGATTCTTGCATAATTGGGGGAAAAGGACTAACAGTTTCATGGTACAAAGATTCATTGGTATGGCTTCCATGCCTAACCCATGTGAAAGCACTATTGAAGAGAAGACTTTCTCTCCCAAAGCTCCATATAAATATGTGATATTGGTGTAAAGGCTCAATCACCTCATCTTATCTCATTTCATCCTCAATCCATTAGCTAGCTTTAGTTTAGTTTTTCTTTCAACTTAGTTGTATTTGTAATGTAAAAGTAACTTTATTTACCACTAGTAAGTCTTTAGTTTAAATCTTATTATCAGCCTAGAACTAATTTTATTTTTCCAACAAGTAGTCTTTAAAATTTTATTTCGTATTTTGTATTTCTAGCTACTGGAACTACGGTGTTCACTTCTGTCGGCACTGTAGCGTTTTTAATTAAATTTCGTAATCTTTTAGTATGACTTTTCTAAACGTTTTTACTCTTGTTTTCTCTCTTTTCTTCATTATGCACTAGTAGTAATTAGGGATGTAGGGAGAAAAAGTACCCGGAGTTTATGAAAAATGCTTTAATAGTTTACGTGTTTTAAAACTCAAATTATTTTGTTCACTTATAATTCGATAAAGCCTTAATAATGCAAACGAGCTGATCACTTGAATGTGTTTAATGTCTAGTCTTGACTTAGAGATAGGTAAGACGCCGTGACACGAGTTTGAGTGACACTAGGGGATTCGAGAGGGTCCTTATGACCCCAACGAGAGTTGGGTTTAGTGCAGCGGGCAGATTCCCACCAAAAGGAGCGGGCAAGCTACCTAGTGTTCCCACTGAGGCCACTTAGAGCGATTGCTTAAGCACAAGCCTATGAAATCCGAGAGGATTCGCCGGGGATCAACCACTGACTTGGTAATTGAGTTTTGAGACCGTAGATTTTACTAGGAAGTGTGAGTGTGAGATAGGACCGGGTCTTTCGTGAACAGAGAGTGTCCACTGTCCCACAACACAATGATCACCAACTAGGCCAAAGTATTTCTTATAAAGTCCGGGGAAAATTATTCCTACGTCCCTATCTTTTAAACCTTAGAAAAATCGTTTACTTAGTCCTTAGTTAATCTTTTAATATTTCAAAAACCCAAAACCAATTTATCTCTTCCTCTCTAATCGAAACTCGTAAAAAGGAGCTCATGAGAACCGTATTGTCTTGATTGTCCGGTCCCTGTGGAAAACGATTCCGGTATCTTACCGACTATTACTTGAAGTGACGATCACAGTGACCAGTGTATACTTGTACTGCCCACTGTGGCCTGTTCGCAAGAGCATTGTGAATTACACGTGTTTGATCTCGCAAGCTAAGTTTTAAAGTAACGATCATAGTGACCAGTGTCGACTGTACTGCCCTTTGTGGCCTGTTCGCATTCCTACTGTGATTTACACTTGTGAGGCGTTCGTTGTGGCAAGTTTTTGGCGCCGCTGCCGGGGACTGGCGTGATTTATCTCGAGACGTTAGTTTTCATTCGAGCCCGAGTATACTTGTTTTTCTAACACCTTTTGGCATTTTATGTTAAGAAAACAAAAAGAACCTCTTTTAGAAATCGATCCTGAAATAGAAAAAACTTTTCGAAAAAGAAGAAGAGGTAAAAAGAAAAGTCAACCGAGTGTCGAACCTGTAGTCGTACCCACTGTGATTATGGCTGATTTACCGCCTCCAGTGCAGACTACCGTTCACATCGCCGATGACAAAGATCGTAAATTAAGGGACTATGCTACTCCGGGAGCTGATCAATTCGCTTCCGGAATACCTAGGCCCGATGCAAATAACTGTTTTGAACTTAAACCCGTGATGTTCTAAATTCTCCAAACAATGGGGCAGTTTGGGGGATCAACGGTTGAAGATCCGCACGCGCATTTTAAATCTTTTTTAGAAGTTGCGGACAGTTTTCATATTCCGGGTGTAGCGGAAGATGCCGTACGGCTAAGGCTCTTCCCTTTTACATTGAGGGATAGAGCCAAAGCCTGGATAAATTCGTTTAGACCCAACTCCCTCATCACGTGGAACGTCCTTGCCGAAAAGTTTTTACAAAAATACTTTCCTCCTACGAGGAACGTAAAGCTTCGAAATGACATTATTTTGTTTCGGCAAGGAGAGGATGAGACAGTTTCGGAGGCGTGGGAACGTTTTAAGGAGCTGTTACGACAGTGCCCTCATCACGGTATTCCCCACTACATCCAGTTGGAGACCTTTTATAATGGGCTCTCCAACGCTGCTAAACTCATCTTAGATGCCACTGCTGGAGGAGCGTTTACATCACAAACATACAACGAGGGGTATCAAGTTTTGGAAAAAGTGGCCAATAACAACACCGATTGGTCAAACCCCCGAGAGTTAACACCAAAGATAAATCCGACTGAATCTGATGCACTTAAAGCAATGAATGCACAGCTTGCTGCTTTAACAAAACTGGTTTTAAATGGAAATCGTCAACAAGTAAATTCGGCAGTGGCCACTCCACAAGCCCCTGATGTTTGTACTTATTGTGGTGAAAACCATATTTTTGACTTCTGCCCTGGTAATCCAGAGGCTGTTAATGTCATTGGAACACAACATAGGGACAGTCCGTTTTCTCAAACTTATAACTCAAATTGGAGGAACCACCCGAATTTCTCTTGGAGAGATAACCAAGGATTTCACCCCCCGGGGATGAATCAAGGACCAAATAGGGCAGCAAGACCACCTTTTAATCAACAGAGTCAGTATCACCAGGGACAGTCCTCACATTTTCAGAGTGCACACACACCCAGTGGGCACTCCCCACAAAATTTTCACCAAGGACAGCCCCCACAGAACTTTCAGCAAAGGCAACAGCCCGCGCTTGAAGCACCACCATCTATTGAGTCAGTACTTAAAGGATTCATGAATCAAACTCAAGCAGCCATGTGTAACTTCGAGACCCAGTTAGGACAGTTAGCGTCCGAATTTAAGAACAGACCACAAGGTAGTTTACCAAGTGACACCGAGCACCCAAAGAGAGAGGGGAAAGAGCAGGTCAAAATGATCTCGCTAAGGAGTGCGGACAACCTATATGACGTTGTTATTGAATCTGAGCCAACTTTGGTTGATTCAGAGCCAACAGCAACCACAGTGCCTACTCCAGATCCCACTGAGATGTTTATTCCTTCGGAAATACCCATTCCAGTGATAGATCACCCCACTTCACCAGAACCTCTCAAGTCTGCTCTCAAGAGGAAATCAACCGCAGAGGACACTTCTAAGTCAGTGCCCAAAAAGGTTCAATTCGACCTTCGAGATCTCCCATTTCCACAAAGAGTGAAACCTAAAAACGTTGATGATCAATTTAAAAAGTTTTTAGACGTTTTTAAGCAACTTCACATTAACATACCCTTGTTAGAGGCTCTTGAGCAAATGCCAAGCTATGTTAAGTTTTTAAAAGATATTTTAAACAAGAAACGGAGGTTGGGAGAATTTGAAACAGTGGCATTGACTAAGGAGTGCAGTGCCCTCCTTACTGACAAGATCCCACAAAAGTTGAAGGATCCGGGTAGTTTTACTATCCCGTGTTCTATTGGGGGAAAAGAAGTAGGGCATGCCCTCTGTGATTTAGGAGATAGCATCAACTTAATGTCGTTGTCCATTTATAAGAAACTTGGTATTGGAGAGGCTAGACCCACCATCGTGACTTTACAACTAGCGGACCGATCCATAGCTTATCCTAAGGGAAAAATAGAAGATGTTTTGGTCAAAGTGGACAAGTTTATCTTTCCGGCCGATTTTGTCATTTTAGATTATGAGGCCGATAGAGAGACTCCCATCATCTTAGGACGTCCTTTCCTTGCGACGGGACGTACTTTGATTGACGTCCAAAAAGGGGAACTCACTATGAGGGTCCATGACCAAGAGGTCACTTTTAATGTCTTCAAGTCCCTTAAGTATGTGGATACAGAACACTGCATGGCTGTAAGTTTGGTAAATGAGGACTTGAGTTTTGACACAGTGGGATAGGAGAATGACCACTGTGACTCTGATCTTGATGAAACTTTTGAGGATGAGTGTAGTGAAGTTATGGCAGCTTTTGAGCAGCTAGACTTCAAGGGCAGAGACATCCAACTGCCTTCGATAGAACAACCCCCAGATTTAGAGTTGAAACCGTTGCCTTCTCACTCAAAGTATGCTTACCTTGCTGAAGATGATAAACTCCCTGTTATCATCTCATCCAAACTGAGTGAGGACCAAGAACACAAATTGATAAATCTGTTGAAAAAGCATAAAAAGGCAATAGGTTGGACCATCGCGGACATTAAAGGGATTAGTCCCTCGTTATGTCAACATAAGATCAATCTGGAGAGTGGGCACCCTGGAAAGGTTCAACCTCAAAGAAGGTTAAACCCAGTGATGAAAGAGGTGGTTAAGAAAGAGGTTTTGAAGTGGTTAGACGCTGGAATTATCTACCCGATAGCAAGTAGTGATTGGGTGAGTCCTGTTCAATGCGTCCCTAAAAAGGGAGGTACAACTGTTGTGACAAATGAAAAGAACGAACTCATTCCCACTAGGATTGTGACTGGATGGCGTATATGTATGGACTATAGGCAACTCAACCTAGCCACTAAGAAAGATCATTTTCCCTTACCCTTTATCGACCAAATGCTCGATAGGTTAGCCGGAAATGAGTTTTACTGTTTCTTAGATGGTTACTCCGGATACAACCAAATTCACATAGCACCCGAGGACCAAGAAAAGACCACCTTTACTTGTCCCTTTGGTACTTTCGCTTTCCGGAAGATGCCTTTTGGTTTATGCAACGCACCGGCCACTTTCCAGCGTTGCATGATGGCCATTTTCACCGACATGATTGAGGACACAATAGAGGTTTTTATGGATGACTTTTCGGTCATAGGTTCTTCATTCGAGGTTTGTTTAGAAAATTTGGAGAAAAGCCTAGTGAGATGTGAGACCCACGACCTTGTCCTAAATTGGGAGAAGTGTCATTTCATGGTCCAAGAAGGCATTGTTTTAGGTCACCTAGTTTCTAAGAGAGGATTGGAAGTTGATAAGGCAAAGCTCGAGGTGATAGAGCAACTTCCAGAGCCCACTACAGTGAAAGGAATTAGGAGCTTCCTAGGACATGCCGGATTCTATCGTAGGTTTATCAAATATTTTTCTAAAATCACCAAACCACTGTGCACCCTTTTGCAACAAGACCAAGAGTTCATTTTTTCACAAGAGTGTCGGGAAGCCTTTGAAAAACTCAAAAAGGCTTTAGTTTCTGCACCCATAGTGACCACTCCTGACTGGACACTTCCATTTGAAGTCATGTGTGACGCGAGTGAGTGGGCTATTGGGGCTGTTTTAGGACAGCGAAAAGACAAAATCTTTCACCCCATTTACTATGCGAGTAAGACCTTAATTGAAGCACAAATAAATTACACTGTCACAGAAAAAGAGTTGCTCGCGGTGGTGTTTGCTTTTGATCGTTTTTGGTCTTATTTGGTAGGAACAAAGGTCATAGTGCACACTGATCACGCAGCAATTAAGTACTTAATTAGCAAGGCTGATTCTAAGCCTCGTTTAATTAGATGGGTACTTTTGCTGCAAGAATTCGACCTTGGAATTGTTGATAGAAAAGGAAGTAACAACCAGGTTGCGGACCATTTATCGAGACTTGAAAAGATAGTGAGCACTACCGAACCTACTGAGGTTCGGGAGAGATTTCCGGATGAGCAATTGTTAGCCGTGCAACATCTTGATAATTTTCCTTGGTACGCTGACATTGCAAACTTTTTGGCATGTGGAATTAAGCCCCAAGGGATGAGGGGGCAACCACTTAAAAAGTTTTTACACGATTGTCGCCAATATGTTTGGGACGACCCTTTTTTATATAAAATTGGGACGGACCAACTATTGAGAAGATGTGTTCACGGGTGTGAACAAAATCAAATTCTTCATGGTTGTCATACATCCCCGTTCGGTGGTCACTTTGGTGGACAACGAACCGCGGCTAAAATTCTACAAAGTGGGTTTTTCTGGCCCACTGTGTTTAAAGACTCTCATGATTTTGTCCAAAAGTGTGAGCAATGTCAACGAACCGGGAACATTTCAGCACGGAATGAAATGCCACTTAATAACATTTTAGAAGTAGAGCTTTTTGATGTATGGGGGATTGACTTCATGGGTCCCTTTCCGAATTCAAACAATAATCACTACATATTGGTTGCGGTGGATTATGTTTCAAAGTGGGTTGAGGCAGTGGCCTGCCACTCTAACGATGCAAATACCGTGGTGAAATTTTTGCACAAAAATATTTTCACTCGTTTTGGAACACCACGGGCTTTGATAAGTGATGAGGGAACCCACTTCGTAAACAAAATCATGAGTGCAGTTTTGGCAAAATATGATATACATCATAGAGTGGCCACTGCATATCACCCGCAGACCAATGGGTTGGCCGAGCTGTCAAATCGAGAGATCAAAAATATTTTGGATAAAGTCGTTAAGCCACATCGCAAGGATTGGTCTCTCAAGCTTGATGACGCTCTTTGGGCCTACCGAACGGCCTATAAAACTCCTTTGGGAATGTCTCCATTTAAATTAGTTTTTGGCAAAAATTGTCATTTACCGATTGAATTGGAGCACAAGGCATATTGGGCCCTTAGAGAGTTGAATATGAGCGAGGATGCCGCGGGAACCAAAAGGTTCCATCAATTGCAAGAATTAGATGAGCTTCGTTACCATTCTTACGAAAATGCAAAGCTCTACAAGGAAAAGACCAAAATGTGGCATGACCGGCGGATTAATGATAGGAAATTTGTAGAAGGCCAACAAGTGTTATTGTTTAATTCACGTCTTAAGCTTTTTCCCAGAAAACTCAAATCTCGATGGACGGGTCCGTATACCGTGGTAAAAGTCAGTCCCTATGGGACCTTAGACCTGTTGGCATCTGAAACCGGAGAAATCTTTACGGTTAACGGCCATAGAGTGAAACACTTTCTGACTGACAGTGCTCACTCTACCGCCTCCTCAGATGTTTAGAAATGCCGGGTCTGAGTTGTAAATATTTTATTTCTCTTATTTGCTCATTTTTTTTGTTATTTTCAGTATTTTATTTCATCTTATTAAGTGCTATTTTTATTTTTGAAGGATTGAAGATATTTTGGAGCCAAGATTCTCTCAACTACTACCACTAGGAGGAACAGTGTTGTCACTGTAGCAGACCACTCCGTCCTTGCAAAGGAATCGATTCCAAAAGGACAACAAGGGGTGTATTATTCCCAAGGGCCATGCTTATTATTTTATTACCATACTTGTGGCCATGCTATTCTCTTACACATGGCACCATTTGTCAACCCCTACAAGCCTAGCCATGATTACCACAATTTTAAAATTCAAAATAAATAAACTACTCCCTCCAAATCTAACTAGATTCCCAAAATCCCTTCCAATCCCAATTACTTAACTTCTTTCCTATTATTTTAATATTAACCTCCCCTTTAAAACCCAAGGCCCAACACCAATATTTTTAAACACAACATGGGCCCCCAACCTTATTACCCATACAAACCCCTCATTAGAGTAAATAAATTTAGTCTTCTATTTTCTTCTTCCCCCATTTCTTACACCTGCAACTTAAAACCACCACCACTTCCATACATCCTTCCAAACCTTAACCTCCCACCACCCTCTCATCTACCATTTCTTCATCTTCCAAAAATGACAAAAACCAAAAGACCCATCTCTGAGCCCGACGACTCCGGCCGACCACACCAGTGGCAGGCGACCGGCGACCCACTGGCGACGGTGGCGGAATCGTCGGCCGCCGGCCAAAACGTCGCCGGCGGTCAAGCCCAGTTCTCCGACGACCTTAATAAGACCCCCAAACATACCGATGTTGATGATTCAGTTCTTAGCCCGCAGAAAAACAAGGGTTTCATGGTCGAAAAACCAAGCGGATCTGAGAGTTCGAGGGGATCGGCGGCTATAGATGCTCTGGAGGAACAAAAAAGAAAAATGGAGGCCGATATGAAGCGCTACCAAGAGGCATTTGCGAAAAGCCTCTTGGAAATCAAAAGGAAGAAGAAGGAGGCCATCAAGGCGGCGGAGGAAGAAGAACGAAAAAGAAAGGAGGAAGAGGAGCGGTTGCGAAAGGAAGAAGAAGAAAGGGTTCGAAGGGAAAAAGAGCAGAAAAAAAGGGAAGAGGACGAAAGAAAACGGAGAGAAGAAGAGCGGAAGAAGAAAGAAGAAGAGGAGAAGTTGCGGAAACAAGAAGCCGAACGAAAGAGGGAGGAAGATGCAAAGAAGAAAGTGGAGGAATCTAGGAAGAAAAAGGGGGAACCACGACATCAATCGGAGATCATTCCGAGGCAAGCACGAGAAGAACGGACGTTGGCGGGAGAAAGCCAAGCGTTAGACGACAGTGACGATACCACCGATGCATGGCACGGGAAACCAATGATGCGGTCCCTCATATCGAAAGGAATGGTGACAAGGTCCGCGTTGGCCTCTGCGGCAAAAGCTCAGTCGTCTCCGGCCAAAACGGGTGGTAAGCGTAAAGGTAGAAAATGTTAGGAATTATGTGCAGAGTTGACAAACCAAGTGATTATATATCCAATGTTACGAGACACTTGAGGGTCACACCTGTGAGGACCTATAAGTCGAACAAGTTAGATGAAACCCCGAAATGGAGAGTTAGGATTTATAATAGTGTATTATAAATCAGTTGGGTAATTTCAGTCAGAATTACCAAAGTTGGAGGATTATTAATTAATTAGGATATTATATATTTATTAGATAAATAAATATATAATAGTTAATTAATAAGGTTTTATATAAATATATAAATTATAATTATCATATGCAAATTCTTTTCCAGCGAATTAAAAAGGAAAAGGATTAGAGATAATTATAAAAGGAAACTGAATCTTATACAAACTGTATTTTTTCCTCCATATAAATAAGGCTTATGGGTTAAGGAAAAATCTAAGAAGCTTTAAGCAAAAATCAGTTTTTCAGTTTCCTCTCTCTCCCTCTCTCTCCATCGGCGCCGACCCCCCCCCCCCCCCCCCCGGTTGGATTCCAGTTTTTGTTGTTCGGATTTCATAAAAGTTCAACTAGAAGAACGTTCGTTGGTCGATCACCGGTGGACTATCATCAAGCAATCCAGGTAAATTGATCTAACCTAAACTATTAGGTTTAGAACTATAAACGATTAAAGATCAATAGGCTTTAATGGGTTTTTAGCTTTTATCGCTTCCGCATGATTAGATCGGAAACAGCGTGTTTCTGATCGCGTAGGATTTATCAGTTTGATTAACCTATGAGATATATCAAACCAGCGAGGTTCGATAGATCTGAGAGAATCCTCGAGTCAGTTTGATCCGAGGATACCCACAAAAACCCAACAGTGGTATCAGAGCAATGGTTAAAATCGTTTTAGTCTTATCAGTTTATCTGTTTATGCGTGATCCGTTAAATATTATTGTTTCTTGCGTATCATGTTTAAAAATCTGATTTTTATTGAGTTTATTTATTTTTAGATTTTTGTATTAAGTTGTTATCCGTACGAAAAACCCGGAAAAACCACAACCGGATTGATGATGACTACGTTATCACATCACCACCGCACCACCAGCGTGGTGGTTGCGGCTGGCCACCGTGATCACCGAATCACACCATGGCGGCAATAGTGAACGGCGGTGATGGCTTCGCAATAATCAAACCAACCACCGCAAGCCCTGATTGGGCAGTGGTGGTGTTGCGGTAGCAGGGGCGGTTGAAACGTGGTGGTGGCGGCGACTGTGGCCGTCGTTGCCGGACGAACCACGAACCACCAAGCCGTCCGCCGGCTGCCTTGCGGCCTCGCCGGGCGGCGGCGGTGGCTGTTTTTGTTTCAATCACCGGCCAATAACGGATGGTGGTGGCCGGATTGTCATCGCGATTGTAACCGAAAAACCACAAACCAACCCCACCAGATCGGTGGCAATCGGCGGCGGCATGGCCAAGTTTGGCAGCCGCGTTGATGGTAGTGGTGACCGAATCAAACCGAACCATTCGCCGGCTGCCGCAATAGGCCGTGCCTAGGCGATGGTGACGGTGGCAATTGGTGGACAGTCCACACCGCACCCGGCTATGGCCAGGTTGCGGATTGCTCACAACCGCGCAATGCGGTGGCGGCAGATGCCGTTTAAACCGTCGATGGCCAAAACCACCGTGTTGGTGGTGGCGGCGTTGATTACGATCGCCAATCGGATCGCCACCAGATTGGTGGTGATCGACAGCGCAGAACGGCGATGGATGGTGGCGGTAGTAGCAGTTGGCTACACACCGGTGACCGAATCCATACCGAACCACCAGTCGGTGGTAGAGGCGCATGGTGGTAACACCGCACAACTGTGGGGCGTGGCAGCGGCGTTAGTCGATCACAACCAGATCGGAAGTGATCGACAGCCGCGGCCGATGGTGGTGTCGATTTGGTATTTGTTTTTCCAAAGAACGGATCGACAACGGCGATGGCCGATTACCATCATTGTCAAGCTCCGGTTGGTAGCGGTGGTCGTTTACCTTCGCCATCACGAAAGCACTAGGGTTTTTCGTTAGTGTAGGCCTAGTTTGGTAATCATGCCCAATGCCCAACTCTTTGGACCAAGTTATGGCCCAAAAGGAACTGTTTTGGTTTTAAGGATTTCTTATCCAAAATTATTTTCTATCTGATAAAATTTATTCAAACCAGTTTTAATTAATCTTTTATGAAAATTAAAATTTTATCTGATTTTTCGAATAAGCCAGTATTTTATAATTGGGTCGATAAAACCTATTTGAAATAATTTTTGGGTAAAAGGTTATTTTTGGGTAAAATGGTTTTAGTTTAGTAAAATAGGATTTAAACCTCAGTTTTACGTAAAAACCATTTTTTAATTCGTAAGACAGTTTTGTTTTTCGAATCAGTTGTAAAACCAAGTTTTGCGACAATTGAAACAAAATAATTTTAACGGATCCAGTTTATTATTCGTAATTATAAGATTGCTTTTATTATATTGCATATATATTTACGTAATTGCTTGAGCTCGATATATGGATTTCAGTTTGATTTTACATATATATCTATTATAGTGTTTTGCCAACCTAGACCCTTGACATATTTGCGGGGAGGCCTGCGTGCCATTTACAACCCCTTATGTAATAATGACCTTAGGATAGAAGTTTTTCCTTCTTTCGGGATGATGAGGCCAGTGGGAGCTACTAAGATTCTTCATCCTACCGGAATACTAACAAAACATGGCGAGGCCAGTGGGAGCTACGCGAGTTTTGAAGCTTTTAGTAGAATAGGTCATTATTGGTCCCTAGGAAACGTTGGCAAAAACTATAATTAGGTACTATGTGATCAATTATTGTTTGATTGCATGGTTGATTGATTATTTGTGATATCTTGCATGTTAATAGTTTTAAAATAGAGTTGTTACTTTAAAACTAGTTTATATCACAAAAGGTATATAGGTTTTAGTTTCGTTAAACTTTTCAAAACGATAGTTTTTGATTCAAAAAAAAAACCTATAGATGATTGTTTTATATAAAAGGCAAGTTGACAAAAACAGTTAGTTTTAATCAACTAGGTGTGTTGTTAAAACAGTTAGTTTTAATTAGCAAGTAATTTTAGAACAGTTGGTTTTAAAATTACATGTATGTTTGAAACAGTTAGTTTAAAACATAAGTAGCCTTTATAACAATCAGTTTTTCAAAATCCTGGAAGTAAAGTTTTTCAAAACCCCGAAAATCATAGATCAGTAGTGCAACCCATTTAGGGGCACCTTCGGCGTAAAGTACATAGGCGTTGTAAGTGATCACACATTCAACGTCTGTGTTCAAACTGAAGCTGAAGGGGTTACATAACTCTGCGAATTATCTCCGGGTGGTACCGGCCAGAGTATAGTGATCAGGTCCCCAAAATGGTGAGATCTGTTTTGGTACTATAATGTTCACCGGGTGGTACCGGGCCAAAAAGCACTTAGAGGGACTAAAACCTGCACAGGTAGTTGCCATGGTCCCGAAAAGATCTAGGAGTCATGTCAGCTAGACATGATTGGTAAAAGTCCTTACCTACCGAAATAAATACGGGTCTGGTGGAGCAAGAACATTACGCACATCAGGACGTATGAAATAAGGATCCTAGTCCAATAAATTGATCATTTAAGGGTTTATTGATATTTTATTGGAAATTAGTCTATTTACAGTTGCTAAGACCAAAAGTTTTATTTTGTGTAGATGGCAAGCACTGTTACCAGCACTAACAATCTTTCCCTCCGCTCTATCCTAGAGAAGGATAAGTTGACCGGCTCTAACTTTCTCGACTGGGAGCGCAATCTGATGATTGTGCTCAGACATGAGAGAAAATGGTATGTGCTTGAAGAGCCACTTGGGGAGGCACCTCCGGCAAACGCTCCGGCTGCTGCCAGAAATGCCCACAAGAAGCACTCGGATGATCTCCTTGATGTCGCCTGTCTGATGCTAGCAACTATGAGCCCAGATCTGCAAGCAGGGCTCATAAATACAAATGCTTATGACATGATCCGCCAGCTGAGGGACATGTTTCAGACTCAGGCTCGTACAGAACGCTACGATGCCACCAAAGCATTCAATGAGTGCAAGATGGTAAAAGGGACATCAGTAAGTGACCATGTCATGAAAATGAAACGGCACTTAGATCATCTGGAGAGGCTTGGTCATCTGTTCCGTTGCAGCTAGCAACAGACACCATACTCAATTCACTGTCAGAAGACTATAGGCCCTTCGTAGTCAATTATAATATGAATAACATGGAGAAAACAATAGCAGAGTTGCACTCCATGCTTAAGACAGCTGAACTGAATATGGGGAACAAGAACAAGACCAAGGATGTCTTGATGGTGAAAGACGGAGGGGTGAAAAAGAAGAATGGGCAAGCTAGCACCAGTAAAGGAAAAGGACCAGTCCAGGCCATCCAGAGTGCACCCAAGAAAGGCAAGGGCAAGGGCAAGGGCAAGAAGGTTAAGCCAAACAAAGCTAGGACCGAGAATCGCTGCTTCATATGCAATGAGATCGGTCATTGGAGGCAAAACTGCCCTAAGCGTCATGAAGCAGGTATGTAAACCTCAGAAAATTTATGATTGCTTTGTCTTGTCACTTCTTACTTGTTGGTTTACAAGTATACTGACACCTAGAGCAAATGATTATTGCAGGAGGTCAGAAATGAAGTGAAGTGCCCAGAAGTTGCTGAGGATCAGAAGTACAAGTTTTTCGATATAAGTCAAGACATTTTGAGATTATGGTTTTAAAACAGTTATTTTGATTTATGTTTTAAACAGTTTTTGGGGGTAATTATATTTTGGATTTATAACTTTATTTTTCAAAATTGCTGTTTTGACATATCTGATTGTGCTTAGTGTTCTTGAATTTGTATGATCCTAGTTGTTGCCTGTTATAGTTACTTCAATAAAATCTATTAAATTGAAGTGATTTGTATAAAAACTATCAAAACACATGAGATTCTGTAGGAATGTGTTTTGAGAATAAAACATTTATGAATGATAGTTTTGTGATCAAAAAGGGAGAATTTAGGATATTAACTCAGATAGCGTTAATAACAGTATTTATAAAACTAGAAAGATTCCAAGTTCTGGAATTAGGATTTGAACAAATCCAGTTAAGTTTTATAAAAGGAAATTCTCAGAATTAAGTAATCAAGTTTGATCAAGTTTTATTCAAATGTTTTGAAAGGAGAATTTAGGATATTAACTCAGATGGCGTTAATAACAGTATTTATGAAACTAGAAAGATTCCAAGATCTGGAATTAGGATTTGACCAAATCCAGTTAAGTTTCATAAAGGGAAATTCTCAAGGTTCATTACTTGAAATTAGGATTGACTAATCAAAGTTTTGACTAAAGTCAATAGTAAAATTTTGAGTAATAGTTAGTTTTTATATAAGTAAGTGGGAGCCCAATTTATTCCCTATCTAGACTGAGATAAAGAATAAAAGATGCAATTATTGATATATCTCGGAAATTCTCAAAGTTCATTACTTGAAATTAGGATTGACTAATCACAGTCTTGAATAAAGTCAATAGTAAATTTTGAGTAATAGTTAGTTTTTATGCAAGCAAGTGGGAGCCCGATTATTCTCTATCTAGTCTAAGATAAAAGAATAAAAGACATAATTATTGATATATCTCGGAATTCATAAATCCAGGTAGGATAAGAATTCATAAGATATAATTTACCTTTTTAGTCAAAAGGATAAAGGTTTCAAAACCCTTGAAACAAAGGTCATGACTGACTTCAAAATCAATAATTAAAGTGTTGGATTAAAATATAGGATTCCAGTAGATTTGCCAGTATTGCAAATGGAATCAGATTTCAGGTAGAAATCATTCATCTACACAGCAACTAAGGAAAGTTGCAGTCTTACATATTCAGGAACTGGAAGTTAGTCCAGGTCTCCAAGTTCACGGAATATGATAAAAGACTAATTATTGTTTTAAGAGGTGTTTGCAAAACAATAATTAGCAGATACAAGTAAACAGACTTGTGTTTTTGGTTATCACTTTGATTAGATTGGTAAACTTTAATCAAAGGGTTTAAACTAAAGATAGGTGATACTTTATTTTAGACCAGTATCTTACAAACGTTAAATAGATATTATGAAAGTTATTAAAGAAAAGACATTCAATCTTGTTATTATTACAGCGTGTAATATGGACTATACAAGATTGATTTCTTTATCACTTTCACATTTTGCATGTTTTAATTAATCCAGGAATGAAACTAGTTTCCAGTTTTCATTCAAAATCTGTCCGTGACAACTTATCAATGTGGGAGCATGATAAGGTGTTAAAGTCATTGTGAACTTTTAGGTAGTTATGATCAGTTGCTGAATAACAGCTACAAGTGTTGTAGACTAAAAGTTGCACAGATATTTGATAGAGTAGCAAATATCGGACGTGATCCGCGGTTGAGATTACTTCTTGGAATAAAGTCATAAGTGAATCTCACAGTGGTTGTCCCTATCACCTGAGGTATCTGATTTGATATCATGAGGACTACTGAATTCTTAGTGCACTCAACCGCTACGCCGTAACAGGGTGGCTATAAAGGGTGTAACTAGATTCAGCGGAAGCCGTGGTGTCAAAGGCAGATATGCAAGATGGGATTTGCACCTCTTCTCAGAAGAGAGATATTTCTGGGCCCATCTTGACTGACTAAGTATACTGATGAAGTGCATGGCCATGCCCAAACGAACTGATTAGTTCTTTGTCGTTTACCTATCAGTGAAAGTCAGATAATCAAGAGAACAGAATCTTGAGTATTTAGAGTTGACACTTTCCAAGCTCATACTCACAGATGAAATATCGCGATGCAAAGGGAAAAGCCAAGATATACCCAATCAATGAACAGTAGTTTCATAGATACCAATTCCTCACGGAATGTTTATATCACCAGTCTGGGTATAAGAGTTCTTGTAACCTGGTCAGCCTAAGTGCCTGTCTAGGGGCCTCCTTAGGTCCGTATAGTCAAAGGTGGTGTTGCCAACTTGCACAAGTGGGAGTCTGTTAGGAATTATGTGCAGAGTTGACAAACCAAGTGATTATATATCCAATGTTACGAGACACTTGAGGGTCACACCTGTGAGGACCTATAAGTCGAACAAGTTAGATGAAACCCCGAAATGGAGAGTTAGGATTTATAATAGTGTATTATAAATCAGTTGGGTAATTTCAGTCAGAATTACCAAAGTTGGAGGATTATTAATTAATTAGGATATTATATATTTATTAGATAAATAAATATATAATAGTTAATTAATAAGGTTTTATATAAATATATAAATTATAATTATCATATGCAAATTCTTTTCCAGCTAATTAAAAAGGAAAAGGATTAGAGATAATTATAAAAGGAAACTGAATCTTATACAAACTGTATTTTTTCCTCCATATAAATAAGGCTTATGGGTTAAGGAAAAATCTAAGAAGCTTTAAGCAAAAATCAGTTTTTCAGTTTCCTCTCTCTCCCTCTCTCTCCATCGGCGCCGACCCCCCCCCCCCCGGTTGGATTCCAGTTTTTGTTGTTCGGATTTCATAAAAGTTCAACTAGAAGAACGTTCGTTGGTCGATCACCGGTGGACTATCATCAAGCAATCCAGGTAAATTGATCTAACCTAAACTATTAGGTTTAGAACTATAAACGATTAAAGATCAATAGGCTTTAATGGGTTTTTAGCTTTTATCGCTTCCGCATGATTAGATCGGAAACAGCGTGTTTCTGATCGCGTAGGATTTATCAGTTTGATTAACCTATGAGATATATCAAACCAGCGAGGTTCGATAGATATGAGAGAATCCTCGAGTCAGTTTGATCCGAGGATACCCACAAAAACCCAACAGAAAAATCATTGTTGACTCGTCTTCCGAGACGGATGAAAGTGATGGGGTTGATAGTGAACCAAATATCATCACAGTGGGCACAGAAGTGCAGGCCACTGGCATTGCTGGGCAATTTTCTTGCCCCGAAGCAGCCCTTCGGTTCACTCACATATCAACCCTAAAGACACATTTGGAGTGTGGTTTTGATGTAGACTTCATGAATGCTAACCCTTTTGTTTATGAGCGGGTGAAAGCCCAAGATTGGGGGGTCCTGGCTGTTCCGGACCGTAAGCAAACTCTTCACTCGTGAATGAGTTCTTTGCCGAACTCTCTGTGACTACTGAGTCCCTTGTCAAGATCCGTGGTCATTGGGTGCAGTGTGATGCTCGCACCATAAACCGAGTTCTTGGCTTGAGAGTTCCCCAAAATTGTGCTTATGCGGCTCTTTCCAAGAACACCTCGAGGGAAAAGCTTGCCGAGATTGCAAAGACCATTGCGGAAGAGGGAAAGTCATGGGATAAGGATAAAAAGCGGCTTTGTATGCCAATGGGGAATCTGAACACCGAGGCTGCCATATGGTATTGTTTCTTACGAAACACGGTGTGGCCGACCACCCATGATAACACGATCTCGAAAGACAAGTGTTGTCTCCTCTACTGCATTCTCACCAAGAAGCCCGTTAACACCGGCCAACTGATGCATGATGCCATTTTTCAAACCCGTAACAAAAAGAAAACTGAACTCCCTTTACCTTGCCTTGTCACTGCCTTAATGATTGATGCAGTAGTGCCCTCTGCAACCAGTGATGTGTGGATGAAAGCGTCATCCTCGATCGGTCAACAGACTTTGAAGAAAATGAGGCGACACGTGGAGGAGGATCTGGGTGGAGATGGTGGAGAGGGCGTAGTGAAGCCGGCCACCAACCCCACTGCTGCTGGATCGAGCCGTGGCTCGATCACCCCAGGACCGATCCTCACCGAAATCAGGAAGATAAGCCAGCGTTTGACAGAGATCGAGGACCGTATGCGAGAGATGGAGCGGTCAACCGAAGCCGTTTGGGCATACACTCGAAGCCGGGACTTGCTACTTAAGGAGTTCCTTGGCGTGACCAACCCGGAGCTCGCAGTGACGTTCCCATCCTTCCCACCAGGAGTATCCCCCCCCCCCATCGAAGAAGAGACCCACAAGAGGAACCAACCGTCAACTCCCCCGTGATCCCACCGGAAACAGGACCGGAACACACCGCTGCTCCAAAACCGTAATCGATCTTTACTATTCTCACTTTTAGCTCATGAATACTTTATTTTGTTGGGTTGTTTAAAACTTTTCTCTTTTGGCTATGTTTGTACATTAACTATCATCTTTTGTGCATGGGAATTCCCACATCTTAGGCGGATGTCTTTTGGTACTAACCGTGTGATGTTTGGATTATTTTTGGTCTTCATTCCATACCCTAGGTGCGCTACTTGCGGATTCTGACCTAACATACCACCATTCTTTGAGTTCATATTTTGGGTTCTATATTTGGTGACTTGTAAACGATGGGAAGAAATGGGCCATCTTTGTGCATACACAAACCCAAACACTTTTTGAAACCCCTAAAAAGCCCACTCAATGTCTTTTCTCACAATGAGGACATTGTGAATTTTTAAGTTTGGAGAGGGGTGACTTTCAGTCAGTACCATTAAAAAACCAAAAACCGGGGTGATCACTGTAAACTAGAGTGCCCACCCCCAAAAAAAAATTTAGAAAACCAAAAGAAAACCCAGAATGATTACTCCAGCAACATCCGAGAACCCACTCACCAAAAATATTCAAAAATTAGAAGGGTCACATCTGTGCTCGTTCTTTAAAAAAAAAAAAAAAGACTTGCAAAACGAGAATATCTCGTAAAAAGTCGAAAAAAGCCCAAAAATAAAATAAATGGGAAGACTAGAGTCCAAACAAAGTTTGGAGACGTGCATTGCAAAACAGTGGGGATATATTCAAAGCCATACACATACCAACCCCATAACCCGCAAGTCCCATGGATCATCGTTTGACAAGAGGAAGAATTTTTTTTTTGGGGGAACGTCAATTAATGGCCAGTTAGCTTATGAATTCGGAAGGCACTTTTGGAGGAGATCAAACCTCATCCACTCATGGGTTCACGGTACAATTTCCATGCATATTCTTTTTATTTTTCATCTTGAGTCATTTTTAGTTGTCATTTTTATTACTTGGGGACAAGTAATGTTTTAAGTTTGGAGATGTGATAACTATAAATTCTTATAGTTATTTACGTTTCTTTTTAGTGTTTTTATTTATGTAAAATAGCCGTTTTGGTCCGAAAAACCCAATCTTTAGGTTAAAAATAATGTTCTGACCTAAGTTAGTGAGTTTTAGTATTTTTGGATTTTATTACGTATTTTGGGGTAATTTTGTGGAAAAATCTTATGCAGTGACTCTGGAGTGCCCACTGGGAGCTGACGAGGGTAATTCGGGAAATTCAAGCTTAAAGAAGACTTTTTGGCCATCTTTGAAGACTTTTGGTGCAGCATGGTTCTCTTGGTAGCTGGTAGAATATGGTTGAAAAATGAGGGCAAGATTCTTGCATAATTGGGGGAAAAGGACTAATAGTTTCATGGTACAAAGATTCCTTGGTATGGCTTCCATGCCTAACCCATGTTAAAGCACTATTGAAGAGAAGACTTTCTCTCCCAAAGCTCCATATAAATATGTGATATTGGTGTAAAGGCTCAATCACCTCATCTTATCTCATTTCATCATCAATCCATTAGCTAGCTTTAGTTTAGTTTTTCTTTCAACTTAGTTGTATTTGTAAGGTAAAAGTAACTTTATTTACCACTAGTAAGTCTTTAGTTTAAATCTTATTTTCAGCCTAGAACTAATTTTATTTTTCCAGCAAGTAGTCTTTAAAATTTTATTTCGTATTTTGTATTTCTAGCTACTGGAACTACAGTGTTCACTTCTGTCGGCACTATAGCTTTTTTAATTAAATTTCGTAATCTTTTAGTATGACTTTTCTAAACGTTTTTACTCTTGTTTTCTCTCTTTTCTTCATTATGCACTAGTAGTAATTAGGGATGTAGGGAGAAAAAGTACCCGGAGTTTATGAAAAATGCTTTAATAGTTTACGTGTTTTAAAACTCAAATTATTTTGTTCACTTATAATTCGATAAAGCCTTAATAATGCAAACGAGCTGATCACTTGAATGTGTTTAATGTCTAGTCTTGACTTAGAGATAGGTAAGACGCCGTGACACGAGTTTGAGTGACACTAGGGGATTCGAGAGGGTCCTTATGACACCAACGAGAGTTGGGTTTAGTGCAGCGGGCAGATTCCCACCAAAAGGAGCGGGCAAGCTACCTAGTGTTCCCACCGAGGCCACTTAGAGCGATTGCTTAAGCACAAGCCTATGAAATCCGAGAGGATTCGCCGGGGATCAACCACTGACTTGGTAATTGAGTTTTGAGACCGTAGATTTTACTAGGAAGTGTGAGTGTGAGATAGGACCGGGTCTTTCGTGAACAGAGAGTGTCCACTGTCCCACAACACAATGATCACCAACTAGGCCAAAGTATTTCTTATAAAGTCCGGGGAAAATTATTCCTACGTCCCTATCTTTTAAACCTTAGAAAAATCGTTTACTTAGTCCTTAGTTAATCTTTTAATATTTCAAAAACCCAAAACCAATTTATCTCTTCCTCTCTAATCGAAACTCGTAAAAAGGAGCTCATGAGAACCGTATTGTCTTGATTGTCCGGTCCCTGTGGAAAACGATTCCGGTATCTTACCGACTATTACTTGAAGTGACGATCACAGTGACCAGTGTATACTTGTACTGCCCACTGTGGCCTGTTCGCAAGAGCATTGTGAATTACACGTGTTTGATCTCGCAAGCTAAGTTTTAAAGTAACGATCACAGTGACCAGTGTCGACTGTACTGCCCTTTGTGGCCTGTTCGCATTCCTACTGTGATTTACACGTGTGAGGCGTTCGTCGAGGCAGGATGTTAGGGGCCATTTGTTTTTTTTATGAATTACCTTTTAAAGCGTCTCAAGTCTGAAAGTTAAGAGGCTTGGAAACTTAAGACTATTTGTTTAAATTTTAAGAAAAAGTTTTAAAATGTCCTCTAAAATTTTAAGAGGTGCACTATCATCTATTAGTGGCTTTGCACCTAGGTTGATTTGACCTTCTTGGTGTCCTTATCCACTATGTTGCAATTTGACCTATGTTATTCTTATAACCGTACCGTCTGGTGCCTCGCGTGGTGGATGTTAAATTATAAGCTAAAACATCGTTAGTTTGCTTTGGGTCGTTAGTTGTCCGTTACATCTGTTAGCGGTTATGAGATGGTAGTTGACAGTTGAGAATTTCCTGCCAATCCTTCCTGTAACTGTTTCCTAAACAATTGTGTTCTTTTGTGAAACGTTGATTCGTTTCCTTGTTTAGGGTGTTTTGTATTTAAGTGTCTTATGTATTTGTTATTTTAACAGATCATTGTATTTTCTCTTCACGTGTTCATCAATAAAGAACATATTTGTGTGTTGTGTATATGGTATTTCCATCAAATGGTATTAGAGCCATAAAACAGTATGGCATCGAATTCGCTTAGTGTTCTTCAATATCAAACACAATTGCCCAAATTAAATGGGAGGAACTACTTTCATTGGAGCATTCAAATGAAAGTGATGTTTGAATCGCAAGATTTATGGCAGATTATTGAAGAAGGCTTGACAGAACCCGAGAATCCTACTGCTTTAACTGCACCACAGATGAGTGCACTGAATGAAACAAAGAAAAAGGATAAGAAGGCATTTTTTCTGATTTATTAAGCAGTAGCTGAACAGATATTTGAAAGGATATCCGTATCCCAAACGGCAAAAGAGTCCTGGAAATTGATGTTCAAATCATACAGAGGAGAAGAGAAAGTGAAGACGGTCAGACTTCAAACTTTAAGGTGTGAATTTGACAACGTTACGATGAAAGAGACATAGACAATTGAGGAATATTATACAAAGTAATTGTGTTAATAAATCAAATGAGATTGAATGGTGAGAGTATTAGTGACAAACATATTGTAGAAAAAATACTCCAAAGCCTTACATGCAAATTTGAATATGTGGTGGTTGCTATAGAAGAATCAAAGGAATTGGAAGATTTCTCTTTGGAAACTTTGTTGGGAACCTTGCAATCCCATGAACTACGCATGAAGCAATTTGACACCACAATAATGGAACACGCTTTCCAAACATAGTCTTCGTGGGAAGCAAGCACAAGTGACAGACAAAAGGCAGTGGATGTACGCAGAGAGGATCAAAACTACACAGGTCTAAAGGCAAAGGAAGAGGTAGACCATTCTCTCAAGTTAAATGTTTTTATTGTGACAAATTGGGACATACAATCAAATTCTGTAGGAAGAAATTGGCTGAGGAAAACAAAGCATCAAACTTTATGCATATAGAAAATGGTCACAATGAAGACACAATGTTTATGATGCTTAATATGCATGAACCCACTCTTACTGAACTTTGGTACTTAGATAGCAGTTGTGGTAACCACATGATAGGAAACAAAGAATTATTTCTTACCTTAAAAGAATCAAAAAATAAAGATGTAAGGAGAGAGATGATAAGAAATTAAGTATCCAGGGAAATGGAGACATAGTCATCAAAATTAAGGATAAAAATAAATAAAAAAGCAAATGTATTTTATGTCGCTGGCCTTAAGCATAATCTCTTGAGTGTTGGACAACTCATTCAAAAGGGGTATGGCTTATACTTTAAGAATGGACTATGTGAAATTACTGACTCTAACGAATCAGATATTGGAAGAGTAGTCATGAACACCAACAAAATGTTTCCCATCAAATTTGATGATGACACCTTCTCCATGTCTATTAGCACACATGAAGCCTCACTCCTTTGGCACAAAAGGTTTGGACATGTAAACCTCAATACCTTAACTCATATGTACAAGAATGAACTTGTAAAAGGATTACCATCTGTTAGTCCTTTTATCTCATGTTTGTGAAAGTTGTGCACTTGGTAAGCAGTCTAGGACTTCCTTTCCTCATGATAAAGCATGGAGGGCAACAAAATAGTTGGAACTTGTTCATACAGACATTTGTGGTCCTATGAAAACTCCATCCTTTGGGGGAAGTAAGTACTTCTTAACCTTCATTGATGATTATAGTAGAAGAATTTGGATATATTTCCCAAAAGAAATATCAGAAGCACTTTCGTGTTTCCTCACCTATAAGGCAATGGTTGAAAATCAAAGTGACTTCAAAATTAAAAATATAAGGTCTGATAGGGGGTGAATATATAGGACATGATTTTTGAGGATTAATTAAAGAATAGTGGCATTCATCATCAACTTACAACTGCTTACACAAGCTAGCAGAATGGGGTGGTAGAGAGGAAAAATAGAACCATAGTTGAGATGGCTAGATGCATGTTAAAAGGAAAACAACTACCTGATGTATTCTGGGTAGAAGGTGTATCATGTGCTGTCTATTTAATCAATAGATCCTATACAAAAAGCCTTGGAGATAAGACCCCACAGGAGGCCTGGAATGGCTTCAAACCAAGTGTTCACCATCTAAGAGTTTTTAGTGGTATTGCCTATGCCCACATACCCAAACAAAAAGGAGCAAACTTGATGACAAGTCTGAAAAAGCAATCTTTGTAGGCTATAGTTATAATTCTAAGGCCTATAAATTGTTCAACCCTCTGACTAAGAAAGTGATCACAAGTAGGGATGTGATCTTTGATGAAGAAAACACTTGGAAAGGATTGAAATATGAGAATGATGGGAACTATCGTCTACTTGATAAGCCACATGAGGGAGATAAAGATATCTCTATTGAGTAGAATGAACTAGATCATATTGTACCTGGTATACCTATCCAATCTACAATACCTTCAGAAAACACAACTCCTGGAAGCACCTCCTCTTCAAAAAGACCAAATAGAAAAACTAGGAGTTCGACTGATCTCTATGAAGATACTCAACCTATCAACATAGATATCTGGCTAAATTTGGTTTAATTTTTGATGTAGATCCCCTAAAGTTTGAAAATGCTTATAAGGATCAGAAGTGGAGAGATGCAATGGATAGTGAGATGAAGTCCATACTTAAAAACAACACATGGAAGATAGTGGAATTGCCAGATGGACAAAAGTCAATTGGAGTAAGATGGATCTATAAAACTAAGTATAATGAGAAAGGGGAAATAGACAAACACAAGGCAATACTTGTTGTTAAAGGGTATAAACAACAATATGGCATTAAGTACCAAGAAGTATTTGCTCCTGTGATCATATTGGAAACTATTCGCTTGATTTTGGCTATAGTTGTTCAATTCAATTGGCTTGTGCATCAAATGGACGTGAAATTGGCATTTTTGCATGGAGATCTAGAAGAAGATGTCTTTATTGATCAACCCCATGGTTACAAACGTAAAGGAGATGAGCATAAAGTGTGCCACCTTAAGAAGGCTCTCTATAGGCTTAAACAAGCCCCTAGAGCATGGTACAACAGAATAGAAAGACACTAAAGACACTTCCTTGATCATGGGTTTCATAAATTCAATCATGAACATACACTCTTCATCAAAAAGGAATGTAACACTATATTTCTAGTTTGTATTTATGTAAATGACGTGCAAACAACGTTGGTACGATATTTGAAGTCGCACATGTTTGTTTTTTTAATATTAAGCATTTGTCAACTTTGTTATTTACAACTCTTATATGTTTTTGATAGTATGAAAATGACGAGTCTAAATCCTCAAATATAACGAGTTTACAAACGTATGACTAAAAAATGAACTTTTTAAAAAAAATCTAAAAGACTTAATTTATTAATTAATAATTTGAATTGAAAGATAAACAATAAATGAAATTTAGAGGATAAATTAACAAAACATGAACTAGAAGTTTATGTTTACTTCTAAAGTAATCCCATATCAACAATGAAATGACATAAATAATTAACTAAAATAAAACTAGTAATAAGCCTAATTTATATAGAAAACGTTAGAAACAATACATACAAAAGATGAAGGAAACGATTGGAAATAACTATGTAGAAATAAGAAAAGAAAAAAAACGTTTTTTACTCTACAATGTCATATGTCGGATCAATCGTTGGACATTGAGTTTTTATTATATCTCATGTTATGCCAAACATGAAATAGTGGATTATGTAGTTTTACATAATAATATGTTGAAGTTGTTTCAGCATTATATGGAACAAAAAAATGTTTCTTTTTTCTATTTTAAAACAACTATATTAAGAGCATCTCTTTCAACTATACATTCTGAACACAAAAATGTCCACAATCTAAAATTGCTTGCGGTATCATTCTCTTTGCCACACCTTTCTATCAAGAAAAAGATAATAAAACATGAAACTCACAAACCATAAAACAAAACCTTAAGTTATTGTTTAGGCCTTAAAGTCTCCCTCATTGCTGACGTGTCAAGGCGTAAGTTAGCTGCCATTCAACCTTATTAGGCCACGTCATCACCACTTCTACCCTATAATTATCCAATTGAATCCCTTCCATTTTCAATCATAAATTAGAATTGGAAAAGAAAAGGTTAAGAGATGGAAGGGCTGATTCTTTTTGTGTATAGAGACATCATGCAGCAAAAGAACGACTGGTCTTACGTCAGGCTTCCGACCGGTGATTCCGGGCGGTTTGAACCGCCCGATATCACTGTTTTCCGGTTGGACCGTGGCTTTTCAACCTCGTCGCCTACTACTAGAAAAACAGGCAATTCTGGCGGATATTTCCGGCGGAAGAATCCGCCAGAAATATTTCCGACGGATTTCCGACAAATGTTAATTTAGTCAAACAAAGTTGACTTCCGTCGGAAATCCGCCGGAAATATTTAGAAAATAAAAATAATAAAAAATCAATAAAATATTTCGGCAGATTTTCGACGGATTTGCGACGGATTCTAATTATTTTTTTAAATTTATTAATTCAATATAATTAATTAACACTTTCCGGCGGATTTCCGGCGGATTTTAATTTACAAATTTCCGGTTTTAATTTACAAATTTTCGGCGGATTTTCGGCAGTATTTTCAAATTTACAGGTTTTAATTTAAAAAATGTATAGTTTTTTTTAAAATGCATTTTTTTCTGGCGGTTTTTGCCGCCGGAAATAAATAAAGATAAAATTAATAAATAATTTTTAATTCTGTCGGAAATCCGCTGGAATTAAATAAAAATAAAATAAATAAGTATTTTTTTAATTCCGTCGGAAATCCGCCAGGAATAAATAAATAAATAAAATAAGTATTTTTAAATTCGGCCGGAAACGTTAATCTAAACTTAATTAATCTTTTAGTTATCAAAAGCTAATATTTTTTGAAAAATAATTCCGGCGGATTTCCGGCGCCCAAATCCGCCGGAAAGTTCAAATCCGCCGAAAATTTCGCCAGAAAATTGAATTTGCAGCGACCCGGAATTGCAAAATTCCGGCGGATTTCTGACGGATTTGGCCGCAGAATTGCCTGTCTGTTTTGTAGTGGCAGCTTCTGCCACCACCACCCATGGGAGGATTGGAAATCCATGTCGGAGTTCAACCGCCATGCCACGGGCATGAATCGTGTGTAATATATATACATACATGTATATATAGCTAGGGGCGGGTTCAAATAAAAACTCATCTTTAATTAGTGAACGTGAGGACAGACGAGAGACCACCACGTGTCCAATTCAGTCTAAATAATACAGGATTATTGAGAATGAATGTTCATGCATCATTCATGAATAATAAAACATTGAGTCTGAATAATGTACATTCATACCGAATGTTGTATTATTGATCGTGAATAATGCATATGTACAATTTTGTATTATTCAAACTGAATGGAGCACGTGGTGTGCTCTCAGCTGTCCATATGTTCGCATATGAAAGATGAGTTTTCAGCTGAACTTTCGTCTTTCTCTCTATTTATAGATATATAGATATAAGTTCGTAAGGATTAGAGAAGGAAGTCTTGGTTTCCAATCTTTTCCTTACGATTAGGTAGAAAGATGGAGGTTATGTTACTCAAAGTTTATTACCTTAATTGTGTATTAGTTTATTTGCTTAATTGTATAAAGTCGACCTGTGGTAATTACCAAAGGGATGCTACAGGCTATGTATTTGAGTGTTGATATGGGATTGCAATTAATCAACTTGCATTGTGAACAATTTGTGCATGTATTATGTATATCTCTTATAGTTGGTAATAAACTTATTGGTGTAATTTTTTGGATTTTTAGAAATAAGGTTTGCTGAAATTTGAATTCTTTTTCGATTAAATCATATCGGTTACTTATATATTTGAGACGAGTACTTGCGAGCTACTCGAGCTTGGATCGTTAAAAGCTCTAAACTAGTCGAGCCTTGGCGAGCTTGAGCTCGAGCTCGAGCCTAGATTAAAGCTCATTTAATAATGAGCCGAGCTCGCGCCTAAACGAGCTCAATATATATTTTATATGTTTAATTTTTAATATTTATATATATCATCTTAATAAAAAAAATATCAAAATAATACCTAGGCCTAAACATGCTTAGCTTAAACAAGCCTAAACGAGCCAAACTCTTGAGCTTCATAAATCTTAAACGAGCCGAGCCGAGCCTGAGCTTCATAAATTTTAAACGAGTCGAGCTCGAGCTCAACATCACAAGCTCTAAACGAGTCGAGCTCTAGCTCCAGCTTAAAAAATCATAAACGAGCCCGGCTTGATAAGTGTATGGCTCGGGTCGGCTCGTT
This sequence comes from Centaurea solstitialis, assembly GCA_030169165.1. Lineage (NCBI taxonomy): Eukaryota > Viridiplantae > Streptophyta > Magnoliopsida > Asterales > Asteraceae > Centaurea > Centaurea solstitialis. The sequence continues at coordinate 3,021,253 of CM058044.1, read as the reverse complement.
TACATCCCCACCTAAAATAAATAAGTGTTTTAATAGAGTGTTTTACATGATCAAACTAAAAAGTGTCATATCTAAAAGTGTTGTGAAGTTTATAGAACACTTCCGAGCGTCGTAACAATTTATTTAGAAAAAAGTTTAAAATAAAACATCATATTAACTATATTATAGGACACCGTTTGAAAAAGAAAAAGTCCTATCAAAATAAGTGTCATCTAAAAATAGGTTTATAGGACATTTCTCAAAAACTTTCTATAAAGTTAGCTAATACGACAACTTATTTTGAAAATGTTCTAAATAACTTGTTGCGGCGCACATAAGCGTATGTGACTTATTGTAAAACTTTTAGATAAGACATTTTTTTGTTTGGTCCTATAAAACATTATATTAGGACGTTTATTTATTTTAGACGTCTTATAAACTAAATTTTGTTATAGTGTCTAATATGATCAAACATTTCTATACAACGAGACGTCTGGTTTACAAAATGAAATTTGGTGGAACTTGAATCTGTTAAAGAAATTTCACTTTGAGTTGGAAGTAATTGAAATGTCGGTAATAAGGGTTGCGATAGGTGTGTAGTAGTGGGGTGTAGGCTGGGTGGCGTTGGTAGTGAGGTTGAGGGTGGTGGGAACCGCGTGGTGCTCAGGATGGGGATGTTAGACACTTTAAGACTATTTGTTTTAATTTTAAGAAAAAGTCTTAAAACGTCCTCTAAATATGTTGGATGATATATAGTATGTACAAAAGAAAAAATGTGTTAGTAACTTAGTATTACTTAGCATGAAGGGAAATTAAATTAAGTAGGTAACTTTTTATCAAAATTAAGAAATGGTAATTTTACCTATTGGAAAATGGCAATTATATAGTGTTTATGTTACACACACAGATATGTAGAGAGAGAGAGACAGGTTAAAATGAAAACTTATTTTTATTGCAAACGTAACAACAGCCGATCAAGAGCTCAAGACGTGTCTCATTCACTCTAAATAATGTACACTACTACAAAATTGAGTTTATAGGACGCCTAAAATAAATAAGCGTTCTAATACGGTGTTTTATAGGACCATAAGTTATAGGGCCAAATCAAAAGCGTCCTATCTAAAATCGTTACAAAAATTTTGTGGACGTTTCTGGACGTCATAACAAGTTTTTTAAAACATTGTTCAAATAGAGCGTCCTAGTAACTATTTTGTAGGACACTATTTTAAAAATGTCTTATAAATACAAGTGTTCTCTAGAAAATGGGTTAACAGAACGCTTTTCAAAAATGTCCTATAAAATTAGCTAATACAACGAGTAAATAATTTTTTTAACCATTTACAAATAACAAATTCATCTCCTAACCATTCTCTTTCTCCGATTACCAAAATAACCACTAAAGTCGCCATGACGATTAATGTTAAATTGTGTTTTGTTAATGTAGAGAAACTGATTATTGTTAAATTGTGTTCTCAGTTTCTGCACATCGACCTCATGGTAAATGCTTATTTTTGGCCACATATTGCATTGGTAGGTTTTGTATTGTTATTTTTAATTTGTTTACTGTTGGAAATAGTGTCCAAGATATTAACTACTGGTAGTATATTAATAATGGCAGGGTCCTTTTGGGTTGCCCTTAAGACCCAAATAAACAATCAAGAAATTAGAGGGGGTGAAAGTGATTAAATTATTTATCAGTTGAGGATAAATATATTTAATTAGATAATATCCAAAATATAATTAATTAGATTAATTATAGATAAAGGATAATAACTTGATAATAATTAAAATAGTTTTAATTGGTTTATCAGTTTGTGTAGGATTAGGAAGCCTAAATCAAGAGATTATAAATAGATGCCTTGGGATCAAACCCAATTGATCAATTCATTTATTCTCTCTTTTCTTTGTGACATCCTCCTTCTCTTTCCCTCTCCAAATAGCCAAAAGGTTTGAGCGTTCTTGGTTGTTAGTATTTGGTGATCTTAGGTGTGAGCCACTAGAGGGATTCATACTATTGGTCCTTGACATCCGAGAGGCAAGATCAAAGGTTTGATTTTTCCGTCGAGTTCTTCAACAATCGCTATCAAGTAAGTTTTCTTGATCATTCTTTTGTAGTTAAGTTTCTAAGAACATGTGCATCCTTAAAGATTATTAATTTGTTGTTACCATAGTTTTTTTAATATGCTTCCGTTGCTTGAATGTGGTAATAGATTTGATTAAAACCTAACAGTGGTATCAGAGCCATTGTTTTTGAATTTTAACTCAAAAGATGTGTCAATTTAATTTGCAAATCTGTTTGTGTTTATGAGGCTTTCGAAATCTAGGCAGGCTATAAAAAAAATTGTTTTTTTAGCAACTATGTTTTGATGGATAAAATAGTTTTTGGAAACTTTGACAAAAATTGTTTTTGGAAACGTTTCTAAAAATTGCGTAAAAAGTTTACATATTATTAGCAATTGTTTTCTTGCCTATTAAGTTTTGATTTCTTCATAGTGAATTATGAGTTTTATGCAATATTAATTCCTAATTAATTGTTGGTAACAGTTTTAATTGATTACAAAAGGTGTTTGTATGAAAACGTATTTACCAAAAGGAATTTAAATGGATTTGCAAAAGTGTTGTATTTGCAAAAGGATAGGTGTTTTGTATTATTAAAAAAAATCGATTTCCTTTTTTATTTTAAGGATAAATATCTATTTTTTAATTATGGAAACTTTTTTTGCATTAAAAAAAATCTATTAATAATATTATTGTTTATGTTATCTATAAATTTTGATTTTAGTAGGTATTAACAATATTATAGATGTTTATGCAATGTTTATCCCCAATTGTTTTGGCTAGTTTCCTAACTTGCTATAATTCAAAATTTTGAGTTTTTCAATTGTTGAAAAGATAAACCTAAATTATTTTGGCTAGTTTCCTAACTTGCTAAAATACCAAATTTAAAATTTGGATAATATAGTAAGATAAATATTGATATTATTTATATAGTGAATATAAATTGGATATATCTAAAATTAATTATTAGCATGTGTCCTCACATGTTTAAATTGGAATTAGTTATGGAATCGATTAATTAATTATTAAATGTGTCATCACATAGTTAATCAGATAATCACAATTTTAAATGCTTTAAAGTTCAATCCAATTCTATATATATATATATATATATATAATAGATCTTAATTATATGTATAAAACTAAATTATGCATTGATAGTCAAATCGAGGGGCTTACTCACTATAAACACTTTAAGGGGTTTAACGAGGTTGCCTATAAAATGGTAGCCAAATGAGAATTGTTTTTTAAATGCCTTGGCGTTACTGTTCTCACCGCCTCTTGTGTGGACTAGTGGAATTACCGAGAGGTTTGATAGGTCAATGTAACAAGTTAAAAGTATTAACTATAAAGTATAAAACAAAATCCCGTTTTAGATACATTAAGAAATGTGAAAGTCATATGCTACCCATGTAAATAACACACATGATCTTATAATTTGTTAACGGAGCGTGTGCGGTTAGTCGGCACGTTAATTTGAAATTATAGTAGAAAATGATATGGCGCTCGTGATTCTCAAGCGTACTTGAGCCGAGGGGTCCATGTGTTTTTTACATGGTCGATTCACTATCTAGTTTGTGATCCTCGGCATCCCAGTCACAAATGGAAGATAAGCATAATCGAGATTAACATGCCATTGACATAAGTCGATGAATCTCAAAAGAACTAGGAGTTTCATAGTGAATGAAATTAACAAAAGTATTGTTTACCTAAATAACTTTGTGATGTGATTACGGCATCCCTTTTCGCATCATAAAGTGAAATATGGATCCTAGCCTTTTAAATAATCTTAGGGTAATTATTTTTAAGGATTAAATATCAAACCAACTAAAACTATATCTATCAAATGGCTGAAAATCTTCTTCCTCCTCCTACCCACTCAACATCCAACCTTACGTTACTCTCTATCCTAAGTAAAGATAAACTCACTGTGCCAAACTACTTGGATTGGATTCGTGCCTTGAGAATTGCCTTGCGGTATGAAGACAAAGAGTATTTGCTCGATGAGGACCTTCCTATACTCGATGATGAAGCAAGCCCTGAGGCAGTAGATGAATATAATAAACGTGACATGGAATCGAGAAAGGTCGCGTGTCTCATGTTAGCGTCAATGTCCCCGAAACTTCAAAAGAGTTTCGAGAACATGGAGGCGTTTGACATAAGTAAGCAGCTTCGTGAAATGTTTCAGGAGCAAGCAATACAAGCAGGATTCCAAGTCGTAAAATCGCTTATGGAATGTAAGCATCAGGATGGTGCCTCTGTGTGTATGCATGTGCAGAAAATGAAAGCGTACATTGACAGGTTAGGCAATCTAGGTGTCAATTTCCCAAGAGAGCTTGCCATTGATATGGTGCTAAACTCTCTTAGTAGGGGATATAAACAGTTCATAGTGAACTTCAATATAAACAATATGGACAAGACCTTGATGGAACTCCATGGCATGTTGAGAACTGCTGAAGCAAGTATGGGTAAGACCCAAAGTGCTCACTCACATGCTCCCATCCTGGCCATTAGGAAAAGTGGTTGTAAGAAGAAGAAAGTTTCTCATCCCAAAGGGAAGGGAAAGGCTAAAGTTGTTCTTCACAACCAAGGCCTTAAGAGAAAAGCTGAAACTTCTAACATATTACCAACGAGTGACCCTAAAGAGGCCATATGCTTCTACTGTCAAGAAAAGGGCCATTGGAAGAGAAGTTGCCCAAAATATCTGGAGGACTTAAAGATGAACAAAACCAAAGAGTGTGGCACCTCAGGTATTTTTATGATTGAACTCCATAGTACTTCAGTTTCTAACTCTTGGGTCCCTGATACGGGATGTGGTGCTCACATTTGCTCCAATTTTCAAGGACTAAAGGAAAGTAGAATGTTAAAGCATGGGGGCTAAATCTGATCATGGGAAACAGGATGACTGCTGCTGTTACCAAGATTGGAGATTTAGAACTAGTGCTTAGTAGTGGTCTTTCAATAAAGTTATTAGATTGTTGCTACTCGCCAGAAATGGCTCGAAGCATTATTTCTTTTTATGCATTGTACAAGGATGGTTTTAAATTTAAATTTGATAATGATAATGGTTGCATTTTAGTTTATAAAAATGATTGTTTTTATTTTAAAGCTACTCCTTGTAATGGTGTGTATGAAAGTGTGATTTGTGTTGGTAGAGATAATAATAACTTAACTCTAAATGTTGGTTCCTCCAATAGTGAATTGGATAAATCATCGTTGTGGCATCATCGTCTTGGCCACATAAACAAGAAGCACATCGCCAAGCTCCAATCGGACGGGATCTTGGAATCATTTGACTTAAAGTCGGATGAAGAATGTGAGTCTTGCTTACTTGGCAAGATGACTAAATCACCTTTCAAAGGAAAAATGGAAAGGGGTAAGGATCTGTTGGACTTAATCCACACAGATGTATGTGGACCATTCAGATCCGCCACAAGACACGGTGAGAGATACTTTGTTACTTTTACTGATGATTTCAGTAGATATGGATTTATCTATTTGATGAAAAACAAATCAGACACCTTTGAAGTGTTCAAGGGATTTAAGAACGAAGTAGAAAACCAACTGGGCAAGAAAATCAAGATGCTCCGATCCGATAGGGGTGGAGAATACTTGAGTCATGAATTCTACGACTATCTAAGGGATTGTGGAATAGTTTCACAATTATCTCCTCCTAGAACACCACAACTTAATGGTGTTGCTGAGAGAAGAAATCGAACGCTACTTGATATGGTTCGATCCATGATGAGTCGTGCTACACTTCCAATGTCATTCTGGGGCTATACCTTAGAAACTGCAGCTCATATCTTAAACCTTGTTCCAACTAAGAAGGTTGCAAAGACACCCTCTGAAATGTGGACTGGGACTTGTCCCTCGTTAGCACATATAAAGGTCTGGGGTTGTGAAGTTTTCGTTCGGCGCGAAACTAACGACAAGCTGGAGCCAAGGGCAGAGAAATGTCTATTCGTTGGTTATCCCTACAAATCCTTTGGATATATATTTTATAAACCCTCTGAAAACAAAGTGTTTGTGGCAAGAAGGGGATTCTTCCTAGAAAGGGAGCTCATTTCCAAAGAGGATAGTGGGAGTAATATTGATCTTGAAGAAATTCAAGAGACAACCAATGATGAACCTATAGTTGACACTAGCCCTCAACATGAGGTTGAGTCACCTGTTGAGGAAACTAACATAACTCCACCACCTCTTCGCAGAACTAGTAGAGTTAGTAAAGTTAATCAAGCTCCTGAGTATTATTATGGTTTTCATATTACAAAGGAAGGAGATACACTAGTCAATGATAAGACATTTGATAGTGTAGATGAACCATCTAACTACAAGGAAGCGATGGTAGGCCCTGAGGCTACCAAATGGAAAGAGGCAATGGAGAGCGAGATTCAGTCCATGTACGATAACCATGTTTGGGAATTGGTTGATCATACACCAGGTCGCAAGACAGTTGGTAATAAGTGGATCTTCAAAAAGAAGACCGACATGGATGGGAATGTGCACACATTCAAGGCTAGACTGGTTGCAAAAGGTTACACTCAAACTCAAGGGATTGATTATGATGAAACCTTCTCACCAGTAGCTAAGATTAAGTCTATCAGGATACTGCTTGCCATAGCTGCATTTCATGACTATGAAATCTGGCAAATGGATGTAAAAACCGTTTTCCTTAATGGGAAACTTGATGAGGATGTGTATATGGCACAACCTGAAGGTTTTGTACATGCCAAGTATCCAGATAAAGTGTGTAAGCTTAAAAGGTCCATTTATGGACTTAAACAAGCGTCTCGTAGCTGGAATCTTTGTTTTCATGAAAAGGTTAAAGAGTTTGGATTTTCTCGAAGCGAAGATGAGTCCTGCGTATATGTTAAAGCTAGTGGGAGTAATGTTGTATTCCTAGTCTTATATGTTGATGACATACTACTCATAGGAAACAATGTTTCGATGTTGCAAGATGTAAAAATCTGGCTCGGGAAATGTTTCGCTATGAAAGATCTGGAAAATACAGCATGCCTACTAGGAATAAGAATCTATCAAGATAGAACCAAGCGTTTAGTTGGATTTAGCCAAAGTACATACTTGGATAAGATATTGAAGAAAATCAATATGAGTGAATCCAAGAAAAAGTTATTTACACATGGCATAAGATTGAGTAAAGATCAATGTCCTAGTACTAGTGAAGAACTGGACGGGATGAGGAAAAACAGAAAGTGGTGAGTAGAGTGCCGACTGAAGAGAATCTGACGAATCCTTTCATGAAAGCCTTAATTCGACCCAAACATGAATATCATATAGAAGCCATTAGTATTAGAAATATCAATATATCTTGAATGTTTTAGTTGTTAGTTTGATGTATTAAAACAATAATAAATTGTATTTGACTTGGAGATTATTATATGGAGATTATAGTATATGCTGGATTGCGTCCATTTACATTTAATTTATTATAGTGTTTCCTTTTTGCATGTTTAGAACCAACTTCCTAAGTATTAATTTACTTAAACCTCCACAGTCAGTCATACTCTTGGAAGTAAAGTGATTCAAGACTGTCATGGAGTGTTAGAAGCATAGAGAATGCAACTAACACTCATGAGTACTTAATAGTGATTTGAGTATTGGAACAACCCGCACTCAAAAGTTTACTTCATGGATTAAGTCAGAGTAATTTTGAGATGATAATATTTTATGTTCTTCAAGCGGAGATACATAGAGTTTTGCTCTATGCTTCTGTTATGCTTTGGTGTACTCCAACGTTGACCGTAACTGGCAGCTATACAGGGTATGTCCAGGTATGATATGATAAGTAGAAATGAACTGTGTAGTCAAAGTTTATTTGTTCCTTCTGCCTAAACAGGAGAAGCGATATCCATGGGCCCTCGATGATTTGGTGTTGACATTAAGTGTTTGGCCAAACCCTGACTGGAATTGATGTGTTCAATTGAGTAGTCTGATGAATTCAACACATATCGGAAATCGAGAAACATAATTTTGATCCATGAGATAGACTATTATCCATGTCTCAGGTTCATATGATATCTTGTAGAACAAAGGAACATTTAATCACTTATCTTAGGACCGAATCTTTATCAGAGTACGGCAGCTTCATTTGATGGTTTGCTCTCTGCTAGTTATTTGAAAATATTGACCAGACGAAGTTAATAACTTGTCCAAGTGGGAGACTGTTGGAAATAGTGTCCAAGATATTAACTACTGGTACTATTTTAATAATGGCAGGGTCCTTTTGGGTTGCCCTTAAGACCCAAATAAACAATCAAGAAATTAGAAGGGGTGAAAGTGATTAAATTATTTATCAGTTGAGGATAAATATATTTAATTAGATAATATCCAAAATATAATTAATTAGATTAATTATAGATAAAGGATAATAACTTGATAATAATTAAAATAGTTTTAATTGGTTTATCAGTTTGTGTAGGATTAGGAAGCCTAAATCAAGAGATTATAAATAGATGCCTTGGGATCAAACCCAATTGATCAATTCATTTATTCTCTCTTTTCTTTGTGACGTCCTCCTTCTCTTTCCCTCTCCAAATAGCCAAAAGGTTTGAGCGTTCTTGGTTGTTAGTATTTGGTGATCTTAGGTGTGAGCCACTAGAGGGATTCATACTATTGGTCCTTGACATCCGAGAGGCAAGATCAAAGGTTTGATTTTTCCGTCGAGTTCTTCAACAATCGCTATCAAGTAAGTTTTCTTGATCATTCTTTTGTAGTTAAGTTTCTAAGAACATGTGCATCCTTAAAGATTATTAATTTGTTGTTACCATAGTTTTTTTAATATGCTTCCGTTGCTTGAATGTGGTAATAGATTTGATTAAAACCTAACATTTACCATCTTCATGTTCACCTCTTCGAGTGCTTAGAAGTTCAATAAATATGCATCTGTTGGTTTAGGGAAGTTTTTGGATACAAAACGGAAAGGAGTAAGAGTTTGGGGTTTCTTAAGTCTGCAATTATGTGTCTTCAATTTTAATGTAACTTCATGCTGGAACATTTGATTAAAGAAGTTGGCAACTGATAAGCAGCAATTAGAAGTCGGATGGTATGTTGACCCATTACAATTTGCTCTAAATTGGTAAAGATCAAATAGAGGAGATATACATGTAATGTGTTGGCATTATGTACAAAATTTTAGTTAGAGGGAGCCTGTAGTAAACTTTTTCTTGGAGAGCATGTAGCATACTGCTTCTTGTATTTTTTTTTTATTTTTTTTTTGTGTGTTTTAGTACCTTGTAATTAGTTACATACATAATATCTATGGTAAAGTTCATAATCTTGTTTATGGGTTTAATTCTTGGTTACTGGCAACTAACTTAGTTTAGTTTGGTGTATTGGACAATTTCATGGTTATTTGGCTATTTTCTCAACAGAAGGTGTCCAATATTTATTTTTTGGACATTTATATATTATATTATATGCAAGGAACTTTTATTAGTTTGTAAGCTTTTGTTTGAATAAAGTTGATTGTGTGTGAGTTGGTGGTCATTTGCTATGGCTTGTAGGTAGTTTCTGAAAGCTGATTGGCACAATTTTTACAAGCAACATTAAGATATCCAAAATTTAAAACACTAAAAATGCACGTAATATAAGTTTTATATTAATCCAAAAACATTAAAAAACACATGATAAGTATGATCTTAGTTGTTTTGTGTAGATCAGATTGGATATGGGTAACTGGCTAATTGTGCCTAGTTATCCATCTCTGTGCATCTCATTCTAGTACGCATCTAACGATTGACATGATAACCATTATTTAAAGATTGCATCCCGCCGCATTGCGCGGGTAAAAAACTAGTATATATATATATATTTATATTTGTAGGAAAGCGTGCATGCCAGACTCCAAGAAGAAATGAGATGAAGTTTTCCGGTGGCAGAAACTTCCGGTGAGTAGTTTTCCGGTGATATAGCATTAAACTTTTTCTGCCAACATGAAACTTCATTTTTTACCCACCTCTCGACTACTCACTGGAAAACTTCATTTTTATGGGTAAAAAAGTCAAAGTCGCCCGGGGCTACTTTGACCGGGGCGACTTCCATTTTTTTGGCCGGAAAGAGTGAAGGTTGGCCGGAAAAGAAGCTATATGACCGGGAAAATCAAAAGTCGCCCGGGGCGACTTTCGTCATGGCGACTTTAGTGGTTATTTTGGTAATCGGAGAAAGAAAATGGTTAGGAGATGAATTTGTTATTTGTAAATGGTTAAAAAAATTATTTACTCTAATACAACATTTTCTTTTGAAATTGCTCTATAAAACTTGTTACGACGCTTAAAATCACCCTATAAACTTATTGTAACATTTTTAGATAAGACATTTTTTTGTTGGTCCTATAAAATACTCTATTAAAGACGTTTATTTATTTTAGACGCCTTATAAACTTATTTATGTTTGTGCATTATTCATGACGAATAATACAACTAGCATTCAAACTCATTAATGTATGAATATTATTGTATTATTCAGTCTAAATATTATATTATTTATCATGAATAATACAAGAACATTTATTATTCAGTCTGAATGTTGTATTATTCATGATGAATAACGCATGAACATTAAGTCTGAATAATGTCATTATTCAGATTGAATTGGACACGTGTCACTCTCGACTATCCTCATGTTCGCAATGAAATATATGTTCACAATTAAACTTTCGTGTATGTGATACAGATCAGTTTCGATCTGTATTCGAGGTTTTTAAAGAGTTTTGGAAACCCGGAAAATGTGCTCGGAAAAAAGGAAAAATCAAGCATCAAGGCAACGTCCGTCTCGCGGCGCGAAGGTGTAGCTCACGGCGCGAGCATGTTTATGGCAGAACTGCGCATCTGAGAAATCCGGAGAAGATTGCCTTTATTTGCTTATTTAATTATTTTATTACTTAATTAGCTTAAAGAATAATTATCTTTATTATTAGGATTATTACTATTATTACTATTATTTAGTTTCTAAATTCTCTAGTTTTCTTAATGTTCAAGTTTTATAATTAATTTAGGTTTATTTGCATTCCATAATTATCTCTAAGTTTAGATTATAAATAGGATGTTTAGGTTTCAATTGTAATCAGATTATTCAGTTTTAATATATTCTCCTTTGTGAGTTTTTAGAGATTATTCTCTAGTTTTCCGAGTTCTACATTGTTAGACTCGTTATCCTTTCGGATTTGACGCTTGTTGATCCGTTTCCACTGTGTCAGTATGTATATGTATGTATGTATTGATAATGTTGGCAAAGGGGACATGCAGAAATTGACAAACCAATCTTATTATTTGTGGAAAGGTAACATGATAAGCCATAAGCTATAGCGACGAAAAATGAAATAGTATGTTGTACGTTTGGTAGATTTTGGGACACGTTCGCAATGAAAAATGAGCTTCAGCAACGTTTTTTTAACGACGGTATGCTTTAGGGATAAGATAGCGACGACATGTCATCTCTATAAATTGTTTGTGAGTTTACCTACGACAAAATTCGTTGCTAAAGCCTCAGTTTCTTGGTTTTACGATTTGAAACCACCGGCTGTATATCCTGCATCGACAACGATAACTTGGCCAGTTATATACGATGCTGCTGGAAGACAAAGGAATACGACTAATGGCGATATTTCATCGGGCTCTGCTATTGGACGAAGTGGAGTTCGAGCCATTAATGACGCGTATACTTCCATAAGTTTGTCGTCGATCTTCTCCTGCATAATTATACGACACATTATACAAAAAGTTCTAACTAATTAACGATCAGAACATCAATGCATTCATGTGAACTTTTATAATACATAATCAGTTTAATTATTTAGACATTATATATATGGACGAAAGTTCAAATGAAAACTCAAATTTAATTTTGAACATGAGTACAGCCGACAGCGCGCCACGTGGCATATTTAGTCGGAATAATACAAGATTATTCAGACTAAAAATTATGCAGAGTATTCAAGGTGAATAATATAGTATTCAGACTCAATAATACAGAATGTTATATAATTCGGTATCAATGTTGTATTATTCACCATGAATAATGCATAATATTCGGTTTGAACAATCTTGTATTATTCAGACCAAATAGAAGATGAATAGGACACGTGTTACGCTCTGGGTTATCCTCAAGCTTACAATTAGATTTAAGTGAACCTATTTTAAAACAGTTAAATGGCAAAAGTTTCAATGTTTTGAAAAGTAATTAAGAGATTTAATTAAGGATGTTAATTACGTTGTTAGAAATGGTGGTTTTGACACCCCATGGTGCGACTGCATTGGTGCGAATATTGTCTTTGGCCCATTCACAAGCCAAGTTCTTGGTCAACTGATTTATCGCACCTGCAACAATAAAATTAATCACGTATGAATTTACTAATTAATTACATAGATGGATTGGATTCAAACAAAAACCTTAAAAAAATAGAAAACTAAAAAACAATTATTTAATATTTTTATATAAAAGTAATTTGTAATATGAGTACGTATATAAAACGAAAAATAATTTAATTTACTTCTATGCAGTGCTATGAGGGTGAATTTTACGTCCACTTCTCGCTACAATAAAATTGAGTTTATAGGTACAACTAAAATAAAATAAAAACTTTCTAATAGAATATGTTTCATAAGACCATAGTTTATAGAACCAAAAAAAAAAGTTTGCTATCTAAAACTGTTACAATGAGTTTATAGGTCGTTTTTTAGTGTTGTTCTTCAAGACATTTTCAATATAAAGTGTCGTATTAGCTGATTTTATAGAATGTTTTGAAGAAATGTCTTATAAACCCATCTTCTTGGAGGACACTTATGTTTATATGACACTTTTTCAAATAGTGTTCTATAGAAATAGTTAATAAGACGTTTTATTAATAAAATAAACTTTTTACAATGCTTTAAATCGCGTCTTATAAACTTTTTGTAACACTTTCAGATAAAACATTTTTTTTGTTTGATCTTGTAAACTAGGGTCTTACAAAACACTCTAGCAAGACGTTTGTTTATTTATCTTAAGTGTCCTATAAATCAAATTTTAGTGATCTCACGATTCTCACTGTTAGCTAATTCAACTTCTCAAATGATCCTTCCTCCGTGTATGTGTATATATATATACAAACATATTGTATATATAGAGGTGTGTTCATACGATAACGTAACTTTTTAAGAAAACAAAAAAAACTTTTTCATGTACAAAATCATATATGATTAAGCGATTTTGTCCGTGACTTTAAGTCGTGCCCAAAGTTGCACGTATCCAGTTGTGTCCACTAGCTAGTATAAAATCATATATGATTTTGTACATAAATTTTTTTTTTGTTTTCTTAAAAAGTTAGCGTTCTCGTTTGGATCTTTTTCTGTATATATATTATCCATATATGTATTGATGTTGGTGATTAGAAAGAAGACCTTTAGAGGCCGCATAGACGGAGAGGGCAGGAAGGGCCATGACACCAGCAACAGAAGATATGAAAACAATGCTAGCATTCCCTGATGATTTTAGCAGTGGGTATGCCAATTGACTCAAATGGTATGGCGATTCAACGTTAGTCCTCATTATAAATGAGTAATCCTCCGCTGTATGTTCCGTTGCATCTCTCATTCGCGTCGATCCGGCATTGTTTATCTAATATATAACCATCGGTTAAAGTAAGAAGTGTTAAAAAAATGTAAAGTAGAGATATAATCCTATAGCCTTTCATACGGCTAAGATCAAATTTGACTAGTTACAAGTTGGGGGCTTTCACCGGTCAAAATTTGCGGCTTTACCAAAAATAAAGAGGATAATTTCGTGAAAAAAATAGGCCGAAACAAAACAAGCTCATTTATGAACCCGTGTAATTCATATTTGAAGTATACGTTCATAGATGAACTTGTGTAATTCATATATTAACTATTTTTAACCAATTCATATATGAATTATACGTTCATACATGAACATGTATAATTCATATATTAACTATTTTAACTGACCATGTATGAACTATACGTTTATATATGAACCTGTGTAATTCATATATCAATCACGAAATTCATATATGAACTTGTTTGTCGTCTATCTATAAAAGTTACGAAACTACCCTTCCGTCTTCTATAGCCTATTTGAGGAATTATCTGGTACTTCGCGGTCAAAACCGTAATTTTATTACCAGATGAACGGCTAGAGATCACTTCTCTACTTCTTATATATATATATATATATATATATATATATAGAGAGAGAGAGAGAGAGGTTCAAATGAGAAGTGTTAAAAAAATACGAAGTAAAAAAGTGATCTCCACCACTCATCCTGTCAATAAAGACGGCTTTGACCGGTTACGGTGGACGCGATTCATGGGAGGGTGGAGATTAATAAATAAGGGGACCTGTTCAAAGCCGCATTTATTGACCGGATGAGTGGTGAAGATCATTTCTCCACTTCTCATTTTTTTAGCACTTCTCATTTTTTTAGCACTTCTCATTTGAACCTAATACTATATATATACACACACTTCACATTACTATAAAATTAAATGAACGTTTTCTTCATTTATATATATGTATGTTATCTTTTGTTTATTATATATATATATATACTTTCACGGGTTTTTACAAAAAAAAAAAAAAAAAAAGGAAGTGGTTTTTACATGAAGACTCCTCTATATATATGGGGGGGGGGGGGAATGAAAATTTTATCTTTCATTACGAACCTAAGAACAAGTTACAGAAGTGACATGTGTCAAATTTAGTTAGAATAACACAACATTATTCAAATTCAATGTTTATGTATTATGATGAATGATACAGAATGATGTAGTATATTGTTTATAGTATAAATGAGCATATTGTACCGGAAACTGAACCGTACCGAGCCCGTGTATACGGTTCGGTATTCGGTCCTATGAAAAATATTTTAAAATTTTCGGTCCATACGGTTGGTCCGGTTCGGTCTGGGATTCGGACCGAACTCATCCCTAGTTTATACCAATGTAAGACTTGTCACCCTCTCAGTTGTCCTCATGTTTGCAATGAATAATAAGTTCGCACCCGAACTTTCGTGTATATATATATGTGTGTGTGTGTGTGTTTTGAATTTGAGGTTGACTTACAAGGATGTTGAGTTTGGCATTAAAAATGGAAGAGACGGTGTTGATGAGTTCTTCTCTTTGTTGCTTAGAAGTTAAATCACAGACAGAAGCAGTTACTTGATAGCCTTTGGCTTTCCATTCTTCCAGCCTTTCCTTAATCTCTGTGGGATTTCTGGAGCAAGTATGCACTACTGCACCAAATCCTGCTAATTCTTCCACTATTGCATAACTACAACCCAAAATAACTAAATTAACTTAACTTAACCCAATTAATTATATAGAGAGAGGGAGGTCTAGGACGAAAGTTCGGCTGCAAACTCAAATTTCATTACGAACGTGAGGATAGCCGAAAGCGTGCCACGTAATGTTCGGTGTTATGCTGAGTGAATAATACAAAATACTGTGTTATTCACTCTGAATAATATTTTATTATTCAAAATGAATATGTCACATGACACGCTTTCAATTGTCCTTACGTTCATATTCAAATTTGAGTTTCTATTTAAACCTGCCCATTTTTCATTGTGAACGTGAGGACAGCCGAGAACGCGCCACGTGACATATTCAGTTCGAATATTCATGTGTTATTCAAACTGAATATGCCATGTGCCGCAATTTTAGTGGTCTTCATGTTCACAACCAAAATTGAGTTCACATTTGAACTTTCCTATATATATATATATATATATATATATATATATATATAGAGAGAGAGAGAGAGAGAGAGAAAGGTGGGTTCATACGAGAACGATGTCAATTTAAGAAAATGCGCGGATGATTCTCAGCTATACATTTTTGGTTACGTTGGACACGATCATGGAGGATTGACGCGATTCATAGAGGGTGGAGATGATTAAAGGAGGGTGACCCAGTTAAAACGGCCTTTATTAACCGGATGAATGATTGAGAATCGTTTCTCGCGTTTTCTTAAAAAGTTATGTTTCTCGCATCAACCTTTGTGTATATATATAGTGAAAGAGGTAAGTACGTAGCAGGCAATTAGTAATTAAGTAAGGTGGAGAATTTATATTACCCAATGCCTCTAGTGCCACCGGTGACCAGAGCAGTCATGCCTTTTAGAGACCATCTTTGCTCTCTGCTACTTGCCATCCTCCTCTCACCTCTTAACTTTAATCTATTATTAGTATAATTTATAAAGATTAGCTCAACCTCTATGTGATATATATATTCATAAACCACACCCCCAAAGTCTTTTTCAATTATTTATTATATAATAACTATTAATGACAATTACTTGTGTTGGATATCGACACGTAAAAACTTAGAGAATATGTCAAAATAGGGCCCATGGCGGAATGGCCCCTGCGTTTTTATGTGTGCTTAAGTGCTTTCCATAGTTGAACTTTTAAGATAATGATATTTTACTTAAAAATTTTATTTGAGAAAATAGTTATTATAGCCATTTCAAAAATTCGATTTAAGCTTCTACCCACTCTCTCCTTAAAATTCATATTATACCCACCGATCCGCTATCAGGGGACCCCTAATAGCGGCTCCCATTTTTTTCCGGCCAAAACAATAATTGGCAACCTAGAAGATATGTGTATATATGTCATTGCAATAAACAAATGCCCCCAATAGCGGTTCCAGGTCAAAAACGCCCGGATCCAAAATTACTAAATCCAATACAATGTACAACTCTTATTGCATAACATATAATCTAACAAAGCAACAAAACTTCTATATGAAAGAAATATGTCATGGTTGCCGGCTTGCCGCTATCCATCTTTTTCGGTTGCCACTATCCATGTTATATACATACATATATATATATATATATATATATAGCGGTGGGTTCAAATACAAACCACTTTTTGGTTGTGAACGTAAGGACAACCGAGAGCACGCCACGTGTCACTCTGAATTTTCGCGACTTAGTGTTATTCATACTAAATAACGCTTTATTCAGACTGAATAAAGCGTTATTCAATATGAATAACACTAAGTCGCCGAAAATTCAGTGACACGCGCGACTTGTAACCAAAAGTCCGCGACTTAGTGTTATTCAGTCTGAATAACACTATTATTCAGACTGAATAACACTAAGTCGCGGGAAAAGTCGCACATGTCAGAAATTTTGTTGCCACGTGTCGCGCTCTGAGTTGTCCTCACATTCACAATCAAAAATAGGTTTGTATTTGAACTTTCACCTATATATATATATATTGCTGCTATCCATCCATGTTATATACATATAGATTGCCGCTATAAAGATGATTTCCATATCAAATTCACGAGCTGCCGCTATTGGCGGTCGCCGGAGACTGATAGCGGCTGCCAGATAGCGGCTCGGTGGGTATAACATAAATTTTTGAGAGAAAATAGGTAGGAGGTGAATTGGAATTTTTCAAATGGGTAAAATAATTATTTTCTCTTTTTATTTTGGCCCCTGTCCTTCTAACTCAATGCTTCACATTTCACACTTTCAACCTAGCATGCAATAGGTTAGATACCTACATGCTACCCCCAAGATTCTTGAGATTTAATTTATTGCAATTTTTTCATTAGTGTTCTAATCATTAAAATTTAGAAATATGTTTCATTCTATTACAAAAAAGGAAAAGTTAGCAAGAAATATGTTTCATTCCATTACAAAAAATGGAAAAATAACACATGCAAAGGAAATAACAGAGTAAGTCAATGAGAGATGAATGATAAAAAAGATTATATAGGTTTTTTGGACAAAAATTTAAATGAGAATCAATGAAAATATGGAAGGAAAGATAATTTGTTAATCGTTAAGAACCAATAAAAATAAGTAATGAATGAATGAGACCTATCATGGTAGTATATGGTGGAATCCTTTTAAGGCCATGCGTAGTGGCGCTTGGGACTGCAGCGGGCTTGGTATGGTCGGCTGTTGGGGTTGGGCGGGCTTCGGTACACCTTCCAGCAGGCTAGCGGGCTGCGACTAGAGCGGTGCCTCCATATCGATGTATCCGCTCTCTCCCTCTCTCACATTCTCCTTTTTTATTTTTTTTAATTGTATTGGGCATTTGGTTTGGCAGGGTTCCGATACTAAACAAAGAGGGATCTAGAGAATTTATTGTGGATTTATGAAAAAGCTGATATGACGCAAATGTAGCAGTATGGCTCAGAGTGCTCGAATATCGATGGCCTAAAAATTAAAGAACTTAAAAGATTGGATAAAAATATTGGAATGTCTTTTTCCTTCTTTTCTTGTTCAACGAACATAAGGAAATTCACCGCATATAATTCAACTGTAAAAGATTTATTTATTAATCGCAATATTATGAACCATGTTATAGCTCATAGAGTCATAGGAATAATAAATAGATCATCAAATAGTGGTATAAGATCAACTACATAACAAAACTAGATTGAAATAACATATAAAAAGAATTACACAAACAAGAGAAACAAATAACAATAGCCAATAGAAGTAGCATATAATTATAAATTAATAACTAACATTCACTTTTAACTTTTTTGAGTTTCTACTCATATTTGATTAGTTAATACATTTTGTGAATTGTTATCTACTAATTTGTTTCTCTATAATTATATACTAAAAGGTTTTGGTCTCTTTTATGTACTATCATATAGAATTGAATAATAAAATGCTTTAAAATTGTTATCACCTACTATAGAGTATAGAAGATGATGGCATCAACAATTATATTGATCGTTAAGCCTTCTCCTTCATCCCTAAAATGTCAACTTCTTTTTCTCTATCTTAAAATGTTGTTTTCTTCTTCTAAATCGTTTTATAGAAGATCGGTGAAATTCAAAAGATTAAATATATGAACACTTATTTGTATTTTAACACATAACTGCTTTTTATTAAGAATAACAGTTATTTTTTTATGTTTCATTCAACCATCTGTATCAAAGTCTAGAAAACATATATATATATATATATACCCTTGCCTCTCTTTTAGTTGTGTTTCATATGGTTGTCAATTTCCGTTTGTTGTCATATAATTTAGCGTCTTTTATTACAATCGAATCTATTTGATTATAGTCGATACTTGAGACGGGTCTAAAGAATCTATTTGATATACATTTAAAAAGAAATATTGTATAACAATAAATTCCTTAACTCCCATCTATATTCTGTTTTCCAAAAACATTAAACAAGTATTTCATCAACATCAACCCACAGATAGTTGTATTTCAATTTTATATACAAATAAAAGGTTGGACGGCAACTAGATACCCATTACTACCGGCATTGAGATCCTTGTTTGGTTTGTTTTGGTTGCATTGTGATGAGCCCACAATCTTAGTTCGTGTTTGATTTTATGCAATTCGAAAATTTTGAATAATAGATTTCATTACCTTATTTTTATCATATTATTTGGTTCGCAAAACAAGGTAATTAAAATTTTGTTGGCATTAGCATATATTCTTCTATAGAAATTTGTTCATAGCTTCACATATTTGATGGGATTCAATTTCCTTTTCTCTTTATGATACAAAAGACAAAGCTATTCATTCATAAACAGATTAACGCATGGTCCAAACTGTTGTTATTATTATTAAAAGTAAATGATCGTTTAGAAAGAAAAAAAAAAATCAAATATGCATTTATATTTTATAACTTATAAGTCAAACAAGAAATTACAAAAATATCATTTTTAAGGGTATTTATTGTTACATATATTTCAATTTTTAAACTATATTTTGTAAAACAAGCACAAAGTTCAAAGGAGTGAGATTGAATTTAATTATAAAGAGAGAAGAGAGTCAGGGTTACTGGAAAATCTTTTAAAAAATAAAAAAACTCATTAAAAACATCCTAGTAGCATTTTATTTGCATGATATGATTTTATTTTATATATAAGTTATTTGTAACGTGGACACGTACATATGAATAAATATAATGTATAAAAATATGAAAAGAACATAATTTACTTATATGCATAAGTACATCTGTCCATGTCGTCCAGATATAGGGTTGTTGGAGTGTTCCTAATTAGTTGTCCATTTTTCTAGGTTTTCCTTTGAACCTGGATTTAACTTGTATGCACAAATACATTTGTTTGATTTTTTGTGTGTATACTATTAGTCTATTCTTCTAATTAAGTAATTAAGAACTTAATTATTAAAGTCACAAAGTTGATAGGAGAACACAAGAATAAGAGATTATGAGAGCCGAAAAATGAGAAATCTTTGTGTTTTTTGCGTTTTTAAGAGTTGGGAAGTTGTGGTTTGTTCAATAACCCCCCACTAGCATTTATATACTAGTGGGTTTGAACCGGTTGGGCCCGGAGATTTCTACAAATTGCAGGTCCGGTTCCGGCCCACGGGTTGTAACCCGGGTCAGACCGGGTCGGCTCAAACCCGGGTCGGCTTCGATTCAGGCTCGGGCTGACTCGTCGGTTCGGTTCGGTTCGGTCCGGGTTCGTTTGGCCGTGACTACAACCATTGATCAGTTTTATCAAAGGCTATTATTAAATGCCTATATATAGGGAAAAGTGGTTATTTTCAAATTAAAAAAAAAAAAACGATTTAACACACATGGGTTAATTGGTTATTTCCAACCAAATCTCTGCATTTTGATTGGATGAACATGGGTTAATACAATTCATGCAAAATATTGGGTTGACAAAAGAAGGTAACTCTACCTATATATATATATAGATACATACATATATAGAAGTAGGATAATATGAGAAGTTTTCATATCTAACAGAACACCCTTAGAGCCACATATGATGCGAGAACACCCTCTATTTAAAAGAACACTGCTTACAATAATATATCATGCGATTCCCACATAATATAAAAAACATATCTGATTCAATGGGTCCCACAATTGAATCATATATGATTTTACATTATGTGGGAGTGTAATGGGTCCCACAATTGAATCATATATGATTTTTAAATTATGTGGGAGTGTGGTACTCGCATTATATATTATTCTAAGCGGTGTTCTTTTAAATAGAGGGTGTTCTCGTATGAACCAGCCTCTACACAAACACACACACACACACACACATATACATAGAGAGAGAGAGAGAAGAAAGTTCAAATGTGAACTCAATTTTGGTTGTGAACATGAGGACGAATCTCAGCCACTCATCCGGTCAATAAAGGTGGCTTTGACCGGGTCCCCTCCTTTAATAATCTCCACCCTCACATAAATCACGTCAATCCTCTATGATCGCGTCCACCGTAACCGAAGATGTGTGGCTGAGATTCGTCCTCACGTTCACAACCAAAATTGAGTTCACATTTGAACCTATATATATATATATATATATATATACAGAGAGAGGGAGAGAGAGGAAAGTTCAAATGTGAACTCATCTTTCATTGTGAACGTGAGGACCAACAAAATCGCGCAACGTGGCAATTTGAATCGGCGATTAAGCTTTATTCAGTCTGAATATTGCCATGTGGCCCAATACTAGTGGTCCTCACGTTCACAATTTAACATGAAATATGAGTTCACATTTGAACCTGACCTTACACACACACACATATATAAACGAGAGTTAGGCTGAAAACTCATCTTTCTTTGCAAACGTGAAGACATCCGAGAGCGCCACATGTCACATTCAGTCAGAATAATACAAGATTATTCAAATTGAATGTTCAAGTTTTATTCATGGTGAATAATGTAACATTTAGACTAGTGTTCAAAAAGGCGCACCATGGTGTGTGTCATGGCGCGATATGGCGTAAGACATGTCTCTGTCGTTACGAAATGTCCCATAGCGTTTCTATTAGGCGTAGCTTACGTCATGACGCCTCAAGGCGTGCCATATCGAGTCGCGGCGCGCATTTTTTGTAAGACGTGATTTTTTTTCAGAGAAAATAACTTTTGGTATTTTTTTCTTTTTGTGTTGTTAAATATTTAACTTTAAATTTTACAATTTTATAAATTTATCTAATTTCATCACCCCACAATTTCACGAGTTCATAAACGTTATGATCTCAAGATCAAAATGAAGTTGTAAAATTACCTTTTTAAGTTTTATTTTACGTATTCAATAAAAAAATGTTGTTATGATAATAATCTATATGATTTTTCTTCTTTTAACATAAATGTACATTTTTAATACCATTATTTGGTAAAAGTAATTTATATAAAACATATATGTATATGAATATGTATAATTCTATATATAACATACAAATTTGCCGCCGTATATCATGCCTTGATAAATTGTGCGTCCTCGCCATATCTTGTAAAGCTTAAGCTTTGACTTTGTCGCCACGCCACGCCTCACGCTTTCTTGAACCTTGATTCAGACTGAATGCTATATTATTCAGTCTGAATGTTGTTTTAATTACCATGAATAAAACATGAACATTCAATCTGAATAATTTTGTACTATTCACAATGAATGTGACATGGAAACACGCTTTCAAGACTATCCTTCTGTTCGCAATGAAAAATGAGTTTTTATATGATAAAGATAGATCTAATTTCTTAATAAATATTTCATATTTTAATTCATTTTACATACTCTAATTATTTCTTCCAAAGCAATATGTGAAACAAGTGGAATATAGTTCTTTGTTTTGTTTTACATTTCTTGCTTGTTTCGGCACTTACAATGTAATATTCCATATTTGTATGTGTTACAAAGCTACAACTAGGGAGAAGCTAGCATGTCGGCTTTGGCTATTCCAATGTTTGTAGATAATAGAAATGTTTAAAATAATCTAAGCTAAAGTCATAAGCGAGACTATTTATGTTTTTATAATATAAAAATGATAACCGATTTGTAAACTCCATCCGTCCTTACTATGACAAGGGAAATTGAGGGATTCTGAATAAGGTAGTCGGAAGTGTATCAAAACATACACTTTAGAGAGTGAATTAAAAAAAGACAAAAAGTGGGATGATTTGTAGAAAAGAATGTTAACAAAATTATGCAATATGGAAGATGTCTAAAGATTTTAGAGACGCTTTTACAAAAAAAACCTCTTTAAAAGTCGGATCAGAGTGATTCTGGTCCTTAAGGCTTCTTAAATTTGTGATCTTTAGAATTCTTTTGGACATTTGGGCTATGTTTGGCAAAAATAAGCTAGCTGATAAGATAGTCCATTCAAACATGTATCATAAGCTAGCTTTTTGAAACGCTACTTTGAGTAGCTTTTTGTAGCTTTTTGTAGTTTTTTTCAATTATACCCTTATTAATATTAATTATTAAATTCAAAGATACCATTTTGTGGTCATTTTACATACTCATAAGCTAGTTTTTTGCCAAACATAATTTGTTCATAAGCTAGCTTATCAGCTATCAGCTAGTTTGCCAAACATAGCCTTGATCATTAGTAAAAGACTTAATTTAAACTACTTGTCATGTCAAACATTCTATTTTTTCTAGACTTGATAAGAGCGCCCACAATATGGTTTTTAGGAGGTTTTTTTTGGAGGTTTTTCAAAAAGCAAAAACCTCCATTTGAGGTTTTTCACATAGTGGTGAAGTTTTTCATTAGAGGTTTTTTGTGAGGTTTTGCGTCATAACTCGTAATTGTTCCAGAGGTTTTTCGTATTTAATCAGTTTTAACTTTATAAATTTTATAAAGATCTCGTATTAATCAGTTTTTTTTAACAACAGTTGGTGCAACGGAGTATCTTGCGTGCCATCGAGGCACCAAGTCTCTCAACCCGATTTTGAATCTTCCCACGAAGAGAAGTGACCACCCCCAGCCTAGCCATCCAGTTTCTCATATTGGGGCTTCAAGGCATCGTACTGGGATTCGAACACGGCTGTTGCTCAGGGAAAATCCCCCACATGGAGGCCGCCTAGAGTCGAACTCCTGACCTCCCCCACATAGGTCCTATGACCCACGCATCAAGCCAACTGAGTTGGCTATCACTTGTTGTATTAATCAAGCCACGTATTAATCAGTTTTATTTCTTAATAGGTTTTATTTCATTTTTAAATTTTATTATATATTAAAAAATTATGTATAATAAATACATAACTAATGCAATAGTATTTTCTTGATATAAATAAATATATATTTGTATTAGTTTTAATGTATTTATTTTTATAAATGAAAATATAGATGATACAAAGTTAAAATGGTGAGACCTTGGGAATTTTGAAAAAGCTTGAGTGAGGTTTTTCACATAATAAAACTATGTAGAGGTTTTTTAGGTTGTTGAAGTAGCAATAATGCGTAAGAAAAAAGCTGTAAAAAACCTTAATGAAAAACATAAACATTATGGATGCTCTAAGTATTTTATTCTAAATGATTTATTTTATTTGTATGCATAGATTGGTAAAAACTGACATGACACGCTAACCTGACACGAAATAAATGGGTTTGGGTAATATATTTCAACCCGTTTAAGTAAACGGGTTGACACAACACGACACAAAAATTAAACGGGTAAGGTCATGGTCAAACATATTAACTCGAAAATGACGCGACTAACCCGTTTATACATATATGGGTGTTTGTGTGTATATAAAGTTTTCTTTTTACCTTTTACTAACTTTATAATTTGTTTGGATTTTTAATGTAATAGTTTTGATGGATTTGGTTCAAATTTATAAGTTTGAATTATAAAATTTAGATTCCTAATTTTTATGAATTTTAATTTTAACTTTTAATTTTATAAACGATAAACGGGTTTCAACGGAGAGGGTTAGGGTTGAGATTTCTGACCCGTATATTAAACGGATCGGGTTAGGGTCAAGCATTTTCAACCCGTTTAACTTTGAACCCAACACAAACTCGACACGACACGTCTGCCAAGTATCTAATGCAGACGTCTTAGGAGTTATTCTTTTGATACTACTATAGTGTGTTTGTACATCATAGTTGCACTTTTAAAAGTAAACTCTTAGGGTCTGTTTCTTTTAGATACCTCTTAATTAAAACCTTTTGAGTCTGAAAATTAAGAGGTTTGTAGATTTAATATCATTTTTTTTGTTTTTAAGAAGAGGTCTAAAAACTTTTTACCTTCCTCTGAAATTTTAACCGATGCATTATCCACCTCTTATTTTTTAGATGTAAAATCAGACTTCAGATCTCGTAAAATAATGACACCTTAGCATGCATCTTTTTGTATTGGCCCCTACATCATCATGGGAACTTTATTCATGACAATATTAGGAACATCGTTGAGAGAAGACATAGTCATTTGATCAAAATAAGAATACAAGATTGCATTGTTGCAACTAAAATATTTGGAATTTATTTCTTTAGAGTTTAATTTTGAATATGATGTTGAATTCAACTAATGTATCATAAAATTTGAAATGTGGGCCATACTTCATGCATGTACTACATATTTGTTGAAATCCTCACCTAACTACTTCGTGTATCATTGTATGTAATTGCCTTGTTCTAGCGTATTGCTAGTTTTTAAAAAGTTTTATTGTGTTCAAAAAAATAGATTGCAACTACTAATCTTAAATCAAGATAAAAAGTGCCAAATTGGTATAAAGCTCCTATTACTTCCATCAACAATCAGCCTAGATTCTTCCATTTAACACATATTTAAGTATTTACCTCTTACATTGTATTCAAGTTTGGATGGGCAACGACCTAAGGTGGGTATGTAACATTATCCCGTCCTTTTTACTTGTCACATTTTCTTTCCAAAACTAAAGTTGAAGTCCACTAGTTTTCAACCATTTGCACTCCCATAATTCTGCTTTAAGTTCCCTTTATAAATACTCTTAACCAGAATGTCGAGTCCTGCAACTTGAATATAACTAGTTGAGAAGCCCGGGCTTCACACCGGGTTCATGAACAGTAGCTACCGACACTTTAACATATTTCAGTCAATATACTATATATGACTAAAACGTAAAATGAAATATAGAAAACTAAAAGATATAAAGTGAATAAATATAAGTTTAGGGGGCTGATATGTAAGTTTAAAGGTGGGTATAGGATTCATGTCGGTTGGAGCGTATATATATCGTATATAATAAAATAAATACATGAAAAAAATATTCAATATTAGGCTGATTTCGATCTTATTGACGATACGATTATAATGGTGCAGTTTGTTAACATTAAAACGTATTTTTTTAACATATTTTAGATCGTATCGATGATACGATTATAATGGCGTAATTTGTTAAAATTAAAACGAATTTTATTAACATGTTCAACCAATATACGATATATGAGTAAAACGTGAAATGAAATATAGAAAAGTAAAAGTATAAAGTGAATAAATATTATAAGTCGCTAATATGTGAATTTGAAAATGGGTATAGTATTCGAGTCGGTTGGAGCCTATATAGTAGTATATAATAAATAGCTACATCGAAAAATATTCAATATTAGGCTCATTTCGATCGTATCGACAATACGAACATAATGGCGTAATTTGTTAAAACTAAAACGTATTTTTTAACGTCTTTTTGCCAATACACAATATATGACTAAAACGTAAAATGAAATATTGAAAAGTAAAAGGTGTAAAGTGAATAAACCTATTCTAAGTTTAGGGCTAATATTTAAATTTGAAAATGGATATAGGATTTGAGTGTTACAAGTTGAAACGTATATATAGTATAAAATAAAATAATTGCATCAAAAAATATTCAATATTAGGCTCATTTCGATCGTATCGACGATACAAATATAATGGGGTAATTTGTTAAAATTAAAATGTAACATCCCAAATTCCTTATTTACTCATTTAATTTAATAGTTTATATTGTTATTAGTTAGAAAATATAACTGGGTTAAAATTTGGATATTTGTGTGGGCTTAGGATTTAGGAGTGGGCTTAGCCTAGGAGAGAGGTCCGGCCCGGGTTTATAAATACCCTAACTCTCCTAATTAGTTCCTCCTAATTCCATTCTTTTACTTGGAGAGAAAGAAACAGAGAGAGAGAAACCGAAAGAGAGAGTGAGAAAGATCGAACTAGAAGAGGTGATCGAGGGCTTGGATTCGTATTTCGATCACGTAAGGTATGGTTACTAATCTCGTTAATAATCGTTCCGGAATCTAGGGTTTTGATTGTTGATGTTTCGAGATTGTTTATGGTTGGGTTTTCGATGTAAATCGAATCTAGGAATAAGTATTGTTATGGTTTTGCTTTGAAATCGATTATAATGACTTTGGGGTTAAAATTCGAAATTGCTGTCAGGATTGCGCAGCCGTGGGAGATCGGCTCGTTCTCCCTCGTTAACCGTCGGATCGTCATGAAATTTGGACAGCGGCTTCACGACTCATTGTTCTTCAATCTGACCGGAGGGATCGAGCATCGGAGGCTCCAGTAAGGAGCAGCAACTAGTCGAAGTTGGCTGATTTTCCAGGAAAAGCGAATTCGGTAATTTGGATTATTAAGCGGTGTGGCGATTCTCAAAGGCAAACGACGGAGAATCAAGTGTGGTTGTTAATCGATCACAAGGTAAGAATCTTAAGCATGTTGTTGGTTTAATTGAAGTGATTATCGAGTAATCGATAGGCTAGGGCTTAATGTTGTTTTTGAACCGTTAATTCGTTGCTAGAAGTCGTTTAATGTTGGTTTTTGGTATTGGAATGGATAGGGATGTTATAGGATAGAAATGTGTGAATTTTAGGGGCAATTGGACTAGTCTAGCTACGTCTAAGACCCTTGTTTCGGTATCGAGTCTTCGTATTGATTTGATAGTAAGTAATGTGCTTTACGATTGAATTGTTTAGGTGAGTTAACTTGCTATCGTGAGGATACCGAGGAGTACCCTAAGCTGCTATAAGGTGAGTTACACTGTGCTTGTTTTATATTGTTTCGTGTGTATGTATGCATGATTTGGTTGAGTCACTTTTATAATTGTGAGTGGGTTTTACGTTCGTCGTATTATAGCTTGCTTATATGTATGTAAGTTGATGCGTTTGATGAGGCCGGATTGCGGGGCGATCCGAAGAGCGAGTAATCGCTAAGGCTGGGTCGTGGGACGATCCGAAGAGCGAGTAATCGCTAAGGCCGGGTTGCGGGATGACCCGAAGAGTGGGTAACCACTAGGGCTGGGTCGTGGGACGATCCGAAGAGTGGGTAACCACTAAGGCCGGACTGCGGGGTGGTCCGAAGAGCGGGAAACCGTTAAGATGTGGATATGATGTGATTGGGATGTGTGATTGTGATGGCACCGATTGTGGTATGTGCCCGCGTGGCAGTATGAAATAGGCATAGTGCTAGCTCACTAAGCGTTTTCGCTTACCCTTTCGTTGTTTATTTTTTTTCAGGTTCTGGTTTAGAAGTGGATAAGGGCAAGGCCCCAGCTTGATTTTCCTGTGGATGACGGTTCTAGCGACACCTTGGCATTTATTTGTGGGTTTTATTTTATAATTAAATGGGATTTTTAGTTACTTATTTTTAGTTGGCATTTATTGAGCCGGTTCGCCGTGAAAACGTATTTATTTCGCAATAAAAATTTATTTATTCAATTCTTTTTATTTAAAACCTTTAAAAAAAATCCCGTTTTTGAAAATTGGATGTTACAACTTGGTATCAGAGCCTAGGTTTAAGAGAATCAGCACACACGCTTGCGGGTGTGTGTGTGGTTGGACTTAAACTAGGAGATTTTGGGAAAAAGAAAATGGTCAAGGGTCGGAACTGTCAACGGAACTTCAAGATGGGGGTGAGTAGCACTATCTGTATTTGCTTATTTTGTGCCATCAAAGTGATTATGTGTTAACGTTTGAATTGTGATTTTTGGCAACTCCTCTTGGAGTATGTTGGTAATTTATGTTTGTGGACTACCTACTTAGTCGATAGGATTGAGATTGATTTAGGATGGTATCAAACTCAAATGTAAACACCTCGAGAAGTCGGTAAGGGGTTACTGGGCATGTTCTTGTTTGATTGTTGTCTAGTGATCTTAAGCCGGTTATCGATTTGCGGTTGGTTATAGCAGTACGGGCCCAAATAATAGTACTACTATAAACACCGGTGTAGATTTGAATTTGATTAAATCTTGGGAATCTCAATTTGATTGACGACAGTTAGGGGACCGATGAATGCTTGAGCTGTAAATACAATTTGATGAGGTTATTTGTTGCTTATGATACTGCATGAGAATGACTGTTTGAGGTTTAAACGTATGTGTGTTATAAACTTATATGTGTGGGGGCGTGATCTAGTCGATAGGATTGCATGTGCACTAATGACTATTGTTAAGTACTGCGTGAGCTTTAGCTATGATTAAAGGAGAGTGTAGTAGGATACTCTAGATGTGGATAGTGGAATGACCTCAAGTAGTATTGTTCCTAAATTACTTTGTTAAACGTTTAGAAGGGTGACTTTAGGAGCACTCAACTGGTGAGAGTTGTTTAGACTGCTTATTTACACTCGGTGGATTATGAGCACCAGTACGGATTCCTTGTTTCTTCGTTACGGATTCCTCAACTGGTGAGAGTTGCTAAATTTTCGTTGCGTTTATTTGATACGTGTACGGGCTCCTTATGTTTTCATTCATGTCATTCGATCTATTCGTTCGTGCTTAATGTGCTTTGTTGATCAAGGTTATTGAGTGTTTCTATTAATTCAGTTGTTCGTTTGGTTGGACGTCTTCTTTCGAATTTACATATAGAAACATGATTTTATAGTTATAAGCTGCTGGAAATTTTTCTGAGAATTTTATGTTGCTTGTAAAAATCATAACTAATCGCTGGTTTATCGGATTACTTCATACGATATATGTTTGGAAACCCCCAGCAGTGTACTACAAATTATAGTCACACGAACAACATGTAATTTTTATGCTAAAGTGTCTAAAATCTGAGTTTTACAAAACAACTCCTGTTTTAGACGAAAATAGCGCAACCGTTTTCAAAATTCGCACAAGACTTGTTTTAAACCCGATTCAGTCCATTCTTGATTCGTTGGAATCCTAAGACGCTGATCTAAAACTTTCATTTTGATATGTTTTTCTAAAGCCTATTGTAGACATGTTAAACTGTTGATCTCTAAACATGTTAAATGTTGAAAATCGTACGTTCCGATTTTTAAAAGCCGTGTTATAGTTTTCGTTCGGATTTGATTCTTGATAGGATTTTGAGGCATCCTGAGGTTTTGGAAAGAGTTGGTTTGGAGTCGGATTGCGCTATAGGTTAGTTAAACCCGTAGACCTATAGAGTCAGTGTGGAGAGTAGTGGGCTCCTTAGAACACTCAGTTGGTTGACTATGATCCTAGAGCAGTACGGTTGAGAATACGTTAGTGCATGTCGTAGGGCATGGTTCTAGGTGAATATCTTGTTGGATATAGTTTTTGGTGGTCAATAGAGGGAGGGGGTTTTACCTAGAGACAGTAAGCCCTAACTCAAGGATAGATGTTTATGTTAAGGTTGGAGAGACACTCCAGCAGTTGTGGTTAGGTTAGACTCTTTAGTTGGAGAGAGATGTTGTCGGATGATAGACCTGAAGATCGAGACAGATCTAGCGGTTAGGAATCTGGAGGCCAAGGTCTGTAGAAGAGGCGGGACCGAAGACGCAGCCACATTGACGTCGAAGCATTCCCAAATGTCCTGCCTAAGCAAAAGAAGGATCGATGTTTGACTACGTGCTGGATACCAGGGCCGGAAGACGCTCCCTATGCCAATATGGGTTTTGATTGCAGTTGTTAATGGATAAGGATAAAAGGATCTTAGAGCCGTGTTTTGGGATGGTTGACATCCTCAACCCGAGGTTACTCTAGATGGCTGCTTAGAGAGCAGTATTTGCTGTTTATAGAGTTTATGGCCGAGAAGATTCAGGAGGCCAGTTGGTTAGTATCCAAGGCCCAAGTGGGGGAGGGATAGTTGGTCGTCTACGGCGAAGGATAGCGAACCAAGACGACGTTCTGTTCGGTCACGATGAGGAGACGGTACCTGTCACGTGAATGCACGGGTTATTTAGCTTACGCCTTAAACAATCAGTCGAGAGGTAGTATCGGTAGACAGTAAACCTTCGGACGTGCTCTCGGGAGATCTATCGGGATTCCGACCGATAGACATGTTGAGATTAGGTTCGACTTGATGCTCAGAACAGCAATAGTTGCAAGGACCCCAGTCGTTCGGCGTCACTTGGATTCTAAGAACTATGGGGTTTGCATGAACTCTCTGGAAAAAGATTATCCGCCCGAGTAGCTAGCATTGGGGTTCGCCATTTGTGGGTCGTGAAGAAGAAGGACGGGAGTCGTCGCATGTGTGGTGGCTAGCAGGAACTCAACAAGGTTACCATCAGGAGTAGGTATCCCTTACCTAGAATAGGTGACTTGTTCGAGCAGTCTCAGGAAGCGGCGTGGTTTCAAGTTTGATTCTCTTCGTTTTAGCACCAGCTTGAGGTGAAGGGGAAATACATCCACAAGACAGCGTTCAGAGCCAGTTACGGACATTGTGAGTTCTTAGCGAGGCCTTCTGGCCTCGCCACTGTCCAGCTGCATTGGTGGATTTATGAATTGGGTCTATAGGCAGATGCTTGATAGGTCGGTGATAGTTTTTTCGAATGTTATTATAGAAAAGCGTGGAACGGATGCTCGTTCGTACGAAGTTGTTGATGTTACAGTATTTGAAGTTGGAGGAAGTTAGGTACAAGGATTTGTGGAGGTCGAGTTGTGATCCAGACTAGTCTTACTTGACGCTTGTGTTTCCTACACTGGTGGTTACACTCGTAGGCTTCAAGGGTCAAGTAGGGACTGTCGGGATTAGGTGTTTGGGGTGCAGATTAGCAAGCGGCATTCGAGTTTTACAGCGAAGTTGTGTGACGCGTTGATTTTGATGCCTTCTGGGGGAGTCAAGGAGATGATGGGCATTGCGACACATCACTTTTTGGTTGGGTAGTGTTGTTACGTAGAGAGGCAGAGTATTTGCTTACATTTAGAGGTCAGTAGTCGTTGATGAGCTGAAATGCGGGAGTAGTATCTAGAATTGTTTTCAGATTGATTTCGGGGACGAAATCCGTGTAAGTGGGGAGAGTTGTAACATCCCAAATTCCTTATTTACTCATTTAATTTAATAGTTTATTATTGTTATTAGTTAGAAAATATAACTGGGTTAAAATTTGGATATTTGTGTGGGCTTAGGATTTAGGAGTGGGCTTAGCCTAGGAGAGAGGTCCGGCCCGGGTTTATAAATACCCCAACTCTCCTAATTAGTTCCTCCTAATTCCATTCTTTTACTTGGAGAGAAAGAAACAGAGAGAGAGAAACCGAAAGAGAGAGTGAGAAAGATCGAACTAGAAGAGGTGATCGAGGGCTTGGATTCGTATTTCGATCACGTAAGGTATGGTTACTAATCTCGTTAATAATCGTTCCGGAATCTAGGGTTTTGATTGTTGATGTTTCGAGATTGTTTATGGTTGGGTTTTCGATGTAAATCGAATCTAGGAATAAGTATTGTTATGGTTTTGCTTTGAAATCGATTATAATGACTTTGGGGTTAAAATTCGAAATTGCTGTCAGGATTGCGCAGCCGTGGGAGATCGGCTCGTTCTCCCTCGTTAACCGTCGGATCGTCATGAAATTTGGACAGCGGCTTCACGACTCATTGTTCTTCAATCTGACCGGAGGGATCGAGCATCGGAGGCTCCAGTAAGGAGCAGCAACTAGTCGAAGTTGGCTGATTTTCCAGGAAAAGCGAATTCGGTAATTTGGATTATTAAGCGGTGTGTGCGATTCTCAAAGGCAAACGACGGAGAATCAAGTGTGGTTGTTAATCGATCACAAGGTAAGAATCTTAAGCATGTTGTTGGTTTAATTGAAGTGATTATCGAGTAATCGATAGGCTAGGGCTTAATGTTGTTTTTGAACCGTTAATTCGTTGCTAGAAGTCGTTTAATGTTGGTTTTTGGTATTGGAATGGATAGGGATGTTATAGGATAGAAATGTGTGAATTTTAGGGGCAATTGGACTAGTCTAGCTACGTCTAAGACCCTTGTTTCGGTATCGAGTCTTCGTATTGATTTGATAGTAAGTAATGTGCTTTACGATTGAATTGTTTAGGTGAGTTAACTTGCTATCGTGAGGATACCGAGGAGTACCCTAAGCTGCTATAAGGTGAGTTACACTGTGCTTGTTTTATATTGTTTCGTGTGTATGTATGCATGATTTGGTTGAGTCACTTTTATAATTGTGAGTGGGTTTTACGTTCGTCGTATTATAGCTTGCTTAT
The DNA here is from genome assembly GCA_030169165.1 of Centaurea solstitialis. Classification (NCBI taxonomy): domain Eukaryota; kingdom Viridiplantae; phylum Streptophyta; class Magnoliopsida; order Asterales; family Asteraceae; genus Centaurea; species Centaurea solstitialis. The sequence goes on along the minus strand of CM058044.1, from coordinate 2,988,101 downwards.
ATGTATGTAAGTTGATGCGTTTGATGAGGCCGGATTGCGGGGCGATCCGAAGAGCGAGTAATCGCTAAGGCTGGGTCGTGGGACGATCCGAAGAGCGAGTAATCGCTAAGGCCGGGTTGCGGGATGACCCGAAGAGTGGGTAACCACTAGGGCTGGGTCGTGGGACGATCCGAAGAGTGGGTAACCACTAAGGCCGGACTGCGGGGTGGTCCGAAGAGCGGGAAACCGTTAAGATGTGGATATGATGTGATTGGGATGTGTGATTGTGATGGCACCGATTGTGGTATGTGCCCGCGTGGCAGTATGAAATAGGCATAGTGCTAGCTCACTAAGCGTTTTCGCTTACCCTTTCGTTGTTTATTTTTTTTCAGGTTCTGGTTTAGAAGTGGATAAGGGCAAGGCCCCAGCTTGATTTTCCTGTGGATGACGGTTCTAGCGACACCTTGGCATTTATTTGTGGGTTTTATTTTATAATTAAATGGGATTTTTAGTTACTTATTTTTAGTTGGCATTTATTGAGCCGGTTCGCCGTGAAAACGTATTTATTTCGCAATAAATTTATTTATTCAATTCTTTTTATTTAAAACCTTTAAAAAAAATCCCGTTTTTGAAAATTGGATGTTACATAAAACGTAATTTGTTAAAATTAAAACGTAATTTTTTAACGTATTTTAGCCAATACACGATATATGACTAAAACGTAAAATGAAATATTGAAAAGTTGAAGGTATAAAATGAATAAACCTTATAAGTTGAGGGGGGCAATTGTGTAAAATTGGACATGGGCTTGGAGGTGACCCGGATGGAATGACACGCGGGTCATCTCCGGGTCATACATGGGTTTGGGGAAAAAAAATGAGAGAGGGAAAGTTGGGTTTGGGTCGCGGGTCAAGCGGGTCGAGTCGGATCTACGTTCGGGGCGGGGCACCTGATAATTGTATATGTTATATAATGTAATGACTATTGTCGTCGCACTTCATATATGATTTACATTTAACAATGTTTTTACATGTCTTTTAACATTTTATAAATCACTAAGTTGTAAATATGTACTCATTTTGTTTGTACGAGGATGTGGTAGAGATTAAGCGGCACCCCAAATCAACAAAAAATTCCTCCGTGATCTAGATATCATGCAACAAGTCCTAGGTCAAAAGAGCGACATGTTTTCAGGGATGCTCTAAGGTCTTAATCACTAGGAGTGACTCTACAAGTTCATGACATAACATCGGCTCCTCAATTTATTAAGTGACACTAATATGTCCATTAGACTTATCTCAATAAAAAAAAAATCCAAACTTGCTTCAACCAAATTTAAGCTCTTTCATATGAAGGAGGAAATGGTTGAATTGTGTTAATGGTGAGGTCGATTATATCCGACCAACCACTTTTTGAGTATTCAGCTACACTAAAAGTTTAAGACCCCGTGGCTCGAGATTGTCAACTATTCTACTATGATTTTGGATTTACTTTCTGTTGATCCGGCTCTCTTAAGACCCGATAAAATAATGATGACCCTTACCTACTTAGTGTTAGATACTTAGCTAAATTTATAACTTGGGGAATTATCACTAAGTTTGTTCTGTGATGCATGTAAAATGTTTAGCTTTCATCGTTATAAATATGATTAGTATCAACGACCTCACTGAGTCTATTCAATGACCACTTGTTGTCGATCGAACAACTAGGTATCTCTCATAAGATAAAGAAATCATGCACACATAACCATCAGCGATGTCGAAGTTCTTTATAATCTGAAGACCGATTGAATGATAATAGTGTGACTGTCCTTACATGACAACCTGAAAAATCAAGACTCAACGACCATTGACGTGCCAAGTTAAGTTTAGCGACCACTACTTGCTGATCAGAGTTTTGCTCCCAAAGGTTTCTAGATTTGTCTTATCTTACTTGTACAAATGGAGTACCATGCTTTTTTGACATTGGTACAAAAGGAACGTTCTCTTCACTGTAGGAAACTTTGAAAATAAAATTTTAGTAAAAGGAAAAACTTTTTAATAGATGAGTGAAATAGTTTAATATATAATCAAAGTCTACAAAATAGGAAAACGGTTGAAGATAGACACATTTTTTATTTTTTGAGAAATTAATTATTTTAACCATTTAAAATACCTCTTATTCATTTTTTTCCCAAAACCTTCAAAATTACCATGAACTCCACTACATAAGGTCTACTAGTAGTTGGTAACATCTTTGGGAGAGACAGTGGATGACATCTCTATCTACCCAAGCTCGATTTACGGAATGAGCATATGGTAATACCTTGACTAGTAGATTAGTCGGATGCTCGTTATGAATCCCAGATACTTTGTTGAGTTCGTATCGAAACGTATGCGTGTGTTATGTGCCACCCAAAAAGAATTATGAAAATAATTAGATTTTGAATTTTTAGTTGTTATTTAAAGAAAAGGTTAAAATTATAGTAAATAATAATCCATACATCCTATAAGCCAATGAAAGTCTGGCACGTAGAAAAGTGACGTGTTAGGTGAAGTTCCTGCCTCTTTCTTTCGGATGATGTGTTTACTTTTTTACAATCAAAAAAGATCTTCTTCTTCTTCTTCTTCTTCATCTCTCCACTTTCCCCTTTTTCAATTTCTTGATAGTTTCATCCAATTACAGATCGATCTACTAAAAATATCTGAAGAAATAGAAATGGGAGATAATAATAAGTATAATATGAAGAATCCATCGGTGAAGAGGATCTTGCAGGAGCTCAAAGAGATGCAATCCAATCCTTCTCATGATTTCATGAGCCTTCCTCTTGAGGTAATAATAATTATTCTTCGCTTTACAATTTTTCTTAATTTCGCCTGAATTTATGTAATCAGACAGATAACTGCATCATTCATTAGGTTAATTTCATAAAGTCAGATTTCATCTTTTGGAAGGGCTGTATGTATTGCTTTTTATATTGTTTGGTAGTTGCTGAATGGTTTAGTGCTGGATGATTAAGTGGTTATAATGAATGATTAAGAGGCTCTTATGATTTATAGTGCAAAATGAAATATGGTTGTTTGGTCATTGTTGAGAGTGAAATCAGGGCACTTAATGGTTAAGGGATGCCCAGGATACAAAAACATTCAGAGGATTTTAGAACCATTAAGAGGTAGTTCTTTTTTTGTCAAACAGGATTTACCTCTTAACGATTCAGAGGCTGCCTCTTGATGGAACTGTTAAGTGGTAAATGTTTTTCAGTTATCGTCTTCGTCCCAGCATTAGGGTTCTTTTGACTTCTAATATGATGATATTCTTATGGATATATATATATATATATATATATAGACACACACACACACACATACGGAAATGATAGCTGACTACAAGTTATGTGAAATATACAACTACATTGTAATTTTCAAAGCTTGAAATTAAAAAGAACCGATGCTAATTTCATATTTCAAAGAGCCTGGAAGTTGTAATTTTTTAAAATCAAACTGGAATATGTGTAGGTATCATCCTCAAAATGAGTTTAATCGAGCTTCTATTCTCTCGGTTCTGTGAAAGACCTCACTTTTGGGTCTGAAGTTGTGCATTAAGAGCTATGGAATTTCCTTAACTAGTTTATGGGTATGGCATTCCCTTTTGTTGGACATGCTTTTGATAGTCAATGGAAAAAATAACATGAATTGAATGGTGCTGGTGTTAAATCTATTTCAAAAGTTGTACCATCTTTGTGTTCGAGTACGTTTGTCAATTGTCATGGAAGTGTTATTTTTCTAGGCTGAAGTTATTCAGCTGAGCCATTTCCAGCTATTGTTTCAAAGGGACAATGCTGGCCTTATAGGTTCAGATAAAGCATAGTGCAACCTGCGTTAAAATAATTGAATGGATGACAAATCAGATACATTCATTTTGCAGGAAAATATATTTGAATGGCAATTTGCGATTAGGGGACCAAGTGAAACAGAATTTGAAGGAGGAATTTATCATGGCCGAATTCAATTGCCTTCTGAGTTTCCATTCAAACCACCGTCATTTATGTTGTTGACAGTAATGCTTCTTTCTCTATTATTCAACTGATATTTCTATATCTCTAAACCCATTACCTCCCAATACCATACCAAGAGGAACTAATTGTTATTGTTTCAGCCTAATGGACGTTTTGAAACTCAAACCAAGATATGCTTGAGCATATCAAATCATCATCCTGAGCATTGGCAACCATCGTGGAGTGGTAAATACTATTTCTTTTTTCTTTTTCATAATTAGAATATGTCTATAGATATGGATCATCTTTTACCTCTTAATCACCACTATAGACTACTATGGCCATTTCAAAAGTAGAGATGCATTTTGATTTCTCTGGGCAAACAAGTTATTACTCCCTCCGTCCCAAAATTATTGTCCAGTTTTGACTTTTGAACGTCTTTTTTTTTCGACTTTGACCTTAAGTATTTTTATCTGTGTTATATAATAGTTGATGCAAAATATATGAATGGGTTGTGTTTTCAATGTATTTTCATTGGTGTAATTTTCATCAAGTATTATATAGCACAAACAAAAATATTTAAGGTCAAAGTCGCAAAAGAAAGACTTTCAAAAGTCAAAACTGGACAATAATTTTGGGACGGAGGTAGTATTATTTATTTTTTTGGAAGGGTGTCCTGGGATATGCCCAGACATGGTTTTCAAAAGCGTGTGAGGCGTACACCTCGAGGCGCGCCTTGAGGCGAAGCGGTCCAAAATTGCACTTGAGGCAGCGCCTCTCAATCCCCAAACGAGGCGCACACCTTGGTTGTCTGAGGCGGTGACCAAGGAGGTGAGGCGTGAGGCGGTGATGAGGCGTACGCCTCAATACAAAGGCTAAATTATTTAAAAAAATGACTAAAACCTTATCTACTTTTTTTTGAAAAAACCTTGTTCTTCCCTAGTTCTCCTAAGCCCTATTTGATATTCGTCTTTTGTCCTCCATGAGTTCAATTTTTCTCCCATTTTTCTTGCATTTTCTTTGATTCTCTTTGGTTCACAAGACTACTATGTATATGTATATATTTGATGTATTTCTTTTATATCTAGTATCTACTACATGTCAAGGTCACCATCACACTTCTATTATTGGTATTTAATATCTTTTTATGTTATTCATACACACACACACACACACATGTGTGTGTGTGTGCATGTTATTCATAGATTGATATTTTTTTCTTTGTAATTAATTCGTGATTGAAAAAAGTGTAAGTAGATTCTATTATGTTTCCTGAGCAGAAGCAGTGCATACATATATTTTCTATGGTATATATTTCCGCCTCGGGGTTTACGCCTCAGACCGCCTCGAGGCTTACGCCTTGCCTCGTTGAGGGAAAACGCCTTGAGGCACGATTCCGCTTTTTAAAACCTTGTGCCCAGACTAATCCCGGCAAATGATAGATGTAAAACATCAGCTCTAATTAACTCAGTGGCCACAATTATTGTCGACACCTGGAATTGAACCCTGGGCTAGGCAGATAGGATATTCCACCACATTCACTAGGGCCTCAACCACTACACCACAACCCATGTGGTTGGCAAACAAGTTATTTTGAGAGTAAAAATTTTGAATTGTTAACATGACTTCATTTTGACACTAAAGATTTTTTGTTTAACGCCGGTAACAAACCAAGCACGATGTGTAGGCCAAATTCACTATTCTTTTATGCAATTCACTAGAATATCATTTATGTTCCTCTACGTTGTGTTAATATATGATCTATCACTTATTGATTCTTTAAAATGATTGTAGTACATAAGATCTTTGAAACATAGGTGGTTTTTTTAAGTTGTGTATTAATGTTATGCTTGTTTGGATTAAAATGAAATGTTTCTTTTGAACTAGTAATGTTGAGTAGGTAGTTATTTTTGCAAAATAATTGTTATATTCAGATATTTACCAAACAACTATATTTCATTTAGAACTAAATCATACAAAGGGATAAAGTGGTCATTTGTCGTCATTTTGACTGTCTATTTGGAACAGTTACCAAACAACCATATTTTATTCTACAGTATATCATACAAAGCCTCTTAAGCATTCAGACCACTTAACCATTCTGATATAAAACCATTCGACAACTGCTAAGCAACCCCTTACTCAAACCACTTAACCATTCTGATATAAAACCATTCAACAACTGCCAAGCAACCCCTTACTCAAAACATTCTTTTATTGTTTAGCTTTATGTTTTTGCATTTAAATCTCTTATAATTCTGTTGAATGCTGTTGAACTTAATATCTGGTTTTCTTGCAGTTCGGACTGCTCTAACAGCACTCATTGCATTTATGCCCACCAGCCCGAATGGTGCCTTGGGCTCGTTGGATTACAAGAAAGAAGAAAGACGTGTGCTTGCAGTTAAATCTCGGGAAGCCGCCCCTAAGTTTGGTACTCCAGATCGACAAAAGCTCATCGATGAGGTCATCTTAACCACCCAAACTATCTTTTAATTGTTATTATCACTTTCTAGGTCACACAAAATTCATTTCTAACTTCAAAATTAGACCTAGAAGATATTATCCTCTAAATTGTTTATGAAATCCATATAAAAAATCTAGTTAGAAGTTTATAGGGTTAAATGCACATAATGGTAATGTACCTAGGCCATTTTCCATTATAGGCAATGTTCTTTTAATTATCGTCAATTTTATGCAAGGGTTGGGTTCAAGTGACAAGCGACAAATTTGGTGAGAAGGGGTTATCAACCGTTGGATGAGAAATGGACAAACATTAGGATGAGATGCACCGAGATACACCGGATCAAATCCCTTTTAAGCCTCAATTTAAAAGCACTTCTCACAAAAAAATGGCACTTCTCACATGATCCCATGCCTTTTATGCAAATAGTAATATACTTTTAAGTTTTATGATTTCAGGAACTTAAGGGTTCGTTTTTGGTCGTGGAAAATTTTCCAATTTTCCAAGGAAAATGAAAATTTAGAAAATGCGTTTGGTTCATTCAGTTTTCAAAAGTTTTTCAAGAAAATCAAAATTTTTGTTTTATAACTTCTACGTAAATTAGAAAACAAATTTTAGTGTTTTCCAAAATTTTCTAAACGCATTTTCTAATTTTCTAAAATGGAAAATGAAAACTCCACCTTTTCAACCAAACGCGTTTTCTGGAATTTTCATAGAAACCTGAAAATGAAAGCTCAACTCAATTTTCTGAAAACGATTTCTAGGAACATGCAAAGAGTTTTCCACAACCAAACGCTCCCGAAATATGTTGCCTAAAATGGATGAAAAAAGCTAGTTGCCACTAAGATAGATGAAAAAGAGTTACATTGTGTACAATAGAAATTCAAAAGTGTGTCGTAATTATGCATGGTACTTTAAGTTCGACATCAAAAAGTCGAATATTAGAGAACAATATAATAAAATTGCACCGTAGAGTTAGGAGATGTATAACAAAATTTAATTCATTTTCTACCAAAAACCCTTTAATGATCCTATAAATACGTCATGCTTATTCATTCAGATTCATGAATACATGATGACCAACGCGCCCCCAGTTCCCGAGCAGCAGTCTGAAGAAGATCCAGACCCGCCAGTTGCCGCCACAGAAGTAGCACGAGAAGCTGAACAAGAGGCTGAAAGAAAACCATGAAGCTGAAGAAGAAGAAGCAGAAGTTGAAGCTGAAGCTCCAAGAGTATCGAAGCAGGTTGTAGCTAGTGCTTCATCATCGTCTTATTCTGTACAGACGATTGAAACGCAAGAGCAGGCGGTGGCGGTGGTTCAGAAAGCAGGTGATGACCGCCTCTTTACGTTGGCGGCTGTCGGACTTACCATTGCGATTGTGGTTCTTCTCCTGAAGAAGTTCATGAAAGCTAGTGGACATGGTGCAGTTTTTATGGATGAATCTTGAAGTTTATATGTGATTTGGCTAAATGACATCATAAATAATAATGATATCAATATGTAAATGGGAAAATCTACTCAAGTAGTATATATATGAAAAAGAAAAGACTTAAGAGCAACAATCCACAAATCAGAGTAATGTTGGGTTTTGTGTTAGTGGTATTTTGTATAGAATGAACTTATGAGACTTTGAAGCAGTATTAATTGTTTTATGTTACCTTTTGAACCCCCATGTATCGATAATCCGAAATATTATTTTTCTGTTATGATATATCTTGTTGGATCCCGGATTTCTCAATCAATCGATCAAAACAGATTTGAATAACGAACCCATTATGCTCATAGTCAAATATTGATAAAATACAGATAAGGAATGATCGCACCAGTTTTTGGACAAAAAGGTTGATACCGGCTACTCCAACAATCCCATAATCGTTTGCCAATTTCGTGATGTGGGAGGCATATTCATACCTGACTAACCTAACGGTTGTGGCTATGGGGGAGTCCTGAGTTGGCAGATTCGAACCCAGGACCATTCCATATTGGACAAACACTATCTCCACCCATTACCAATTGAGCTTTGTACCATTGGCCATCACACCAATTAAACCAATCATTTGTATACTGATTCAGATATATAAATACAAAGCTAGAAATGAGAGGTTACAAGATTGATCTTAAAAGTATTTCTAAAAAATAGAGATACAAAAGTCATAATTATACAAAGAATAAACTTTTTATTTATAGGTTGTATGGATGAAAGTCAAAAAAACTAACCAACAAAATTCTTCCAAGTTGTAAATGCTTTAAATGGCTTCTAGATAATTGGATTGGAGTCCAATACTTACAATAGAAAGTTCTTTTTACAATACTTTTACAATTCAGATATTTGGGATTCTAACATCTTCCCTAAGTACTGATATAAAAACTTAAGAAATATGCTCAGAAGTAAAATAAGGGGATAACATATGCTCCTCGAAAAAGATTCAACTAAGATAAAAAAGATAGCAAAAATGCTTGAACAAAATTACATAACTACAAGGTTGTGGCGCACTGGTTAAGGTCTATGGGGGAAGTGGCTAGTTAACCCTTCTACCTCAGGTTCGAATCCAGGCGCTTCCAGATTGTGGCCACTGGGGATTAACTCAGGGCAGCATGCTTTAGCTGTCGGTGAACCTTGCCGGGATTAGTCAGGGCAAAGCCTCAAATACCCTTAAAAAAGTTACATAAGATAAGAAACAACATTCAAAAGACTACAGTCAATAATAACATTCTGGCATCATCAGCATCAGTGTACATCTTCCGTAATCTTGTCATGAGATCTCTATAGTCAAGCACCTTAAATACTTGAGAAAGAAACTCTTCTCCAAGTTGTTGAGGATTGCACTTGGTTTTCACTCTCTTTTACATTTGAAAATAGAGCCACTCTAATCTAGAGTAGCATTAGAATACTTAGAAGCTTTTTCTAATTCGTAATAACTTCTTCTCCTTATTCTCATCTGTTATGTGCCGGCCCTGCTCCAAGCCCTTTAGTAGGATGCATATTCTAAAAGGGGTAGTTTTGGTATTGAGTAGGTTATGGCAGTTAATATATAGGAGGGTCGGCCCATGCTCCAAGCCCTTTAGTAGGATGCATATTCTAGAAGGGGTAGTTTTGGTATCGAGTAGGTTATGGCGGTTAATAAATAGGAGGGAGGCGGGAGAGTATAGGTATCGAGAGAAAATTGGTCGGTTCTATATAGGAGAGTTCTAGCCTCTTGAATGCTAGCTTTCATTTGTTTTCCTTTCAATTAATAAAACAGCCAACTTATTTCCCTTTATGATCATCCCTTGGTTCTTAGATTGAGAATTTGATTCATTACAACCATGTAGACAAGAGCTAGCTCTAACTCTCTTAAAATATGACACACCCATTCTACATATGAAGTTATTGTACATAGCTTAGCTTATGCATGAATAATTATGGACAACTTTAGGATAGACAAGACTTTAGAAAAATCAAGATTCTCCTATTATGCAATGCCCAACCATCTAAATTCGAATTTACTTATAAGGACATAAACGAGTGTTGTCATTTTTTATTCAGATTCTTCAACAACATATCGTTTTCTTCATTGGTTTTTTACATTTTACAATCCATGTTCCTCTTCCATTTGTTTACCAATGAGTAGAATCGATCCTTTGAGATGATGGCTAACTCTTCCCATATATCTTTTGCACCTTCACATAAATCTAATGATTGAAATATATCATTAGGAAGATCCACAATACGCAAACGTTTAGCTCAACGATCAAATTCAACTTTGGCAGCTTCATCTTTATCCCAATGTTCTTCTTCCTTTGGTTTGTTGAACTCGGGGATTTCACGAACTTAGAGGAATAGTTATTGTAGGAACAGAAGGATCATTTTTAAAGAGATTTATGTAGTTTTCTTTTGTGAAGACCTTCTAGAAAATTGATCATTTGGATCTTCCATTGTTGGTATTCATCTTTGAACGAGAGTACGTGGTCTTGTGCACTCAAGTTATAGAAGGGATTGTTATATCTGACAGAAAGACAATACGACTTGCATATTCTAGAAGATAAACGTCTACTAGGTACAGAGACTACTATTACTCGATCGTATGGATCTAATGTTCGTCCAAAATGAAAACATCAAAAGAAGTAAACACAACCACATTTGCCTAGAAACCGAAAGAAATTTATTTCAATCTTAACAAAACCAACTTAATCTTATTGTTAATTCTTAACATAACATCATAATATTAACACAAAACCAACTTCAAACTTTAATTCTTAACTACGAACAACAAGAAGAAGAAATAGGAAATCCAAGGGATTATTATTTTGGTACAAAGTTTCTTAAGACTTTGATTACATAATCTTACTCCGCTTGCTTCACCACAGTTACAGGGCATGAACTGTGATTCACAACGTAGTTGCTCACACTCCCTAAAATAGCCCTGATCAAAATACAAACATTAGTTACATATATATGGGGTCAGGTTTAAGAAAAAGCCTTCGAAAAACAAAAAACTGAGGAACACCCACATAGAAGTATAAAACCCAAAAACAACTTAATTTACTTCTATGCACAAGTGCAGACTGTCCATATGAAAAGCTATTAGAGTGTTACTCATTTTTCGTTTCTTTGAGGTTTTCCTTTGAATATCCCTTTACGTAATATTTCATAAGTACGATATACCGAATAATTAATTTTGTACCTCTTTAACTTGCCAAGGCCCCGGTTCCCTACGATAAGACAGTCTAACGGGATGTTATCAACAGCTTCACATAGCTTCTCTCGAGGATCTCCCCAAAAGATTTTCATCAAAACAACAACCTGCATTAGTTATAATTAGTACATTCATTCTTACCATATATCCATCCATCCCACTTGTATATATAGACATATATACCGGTTCATATGAAACTTCAGCGAAAAACCTAAAAGAAAATGGAAAACTGAGGAATATCTAGTGACCCTTCATCTGGATAGCAGTATGCACTTGTGCATACAAATAAATTAAGTTGTTTTTTTTTTGTTTTTATGCACATGTGCATGTTACAGATTACCTGTATGCATAAGTGCATACCCTTCACATAAAGGGTTACCAGGGTGTTCCTCAGTTTTTCATTTTTTTTTTTTTTTTTGAAGATTTTCTCGTAAACCTAACCCTACTAGTTCAATGTTACATAATTACCTCTTTCTGAGTTGCAACCAAGTTAACGATATCTAGTGTTTCTTGATCAGGCTTCGTCCCATATTTCTTCATCACATGGGGATCAGAAAACTCACTCAATGGAATCAAAGCTGAAAACAATTAAGCCACATATACATATATCATTATCAACAATATAATAAAATCCAATTAACAATATTTATTTTTTTGAAAACCAGTAAATGATTAAAATCATAGGGTCACATTATAGGGATATAGCATTAATTCAAACCACAGAACGGTACCGTTTTAGCCAACCATTGTGTTTGGAAAATTTATCTCAATGTTTCCCACAATCCCCACAATAAACAATTAATAATAATAATAATAATAATAATAATAATAATAATAATAATAATAATAATAATAATAATAATAATAATAATAAAACACAAGAATTTACGTGAAAACTCCCAAACCATTTGATAGAGATGCACCAAATCAATTCTTTTCTAAAACATAAGAAATGATAATTAACCGTTGTATGTGTATGCACAGAATCAATTCTCTTATATAAATGTAATTCATGGAAAGGCATGAGATTAAAAGAGATGAAGGGTTTAGATCCTATTCTCGTGTTTCTCACTGATAACTCAACTTCTCACATAATTCTTTGTCTTTCTTTGTAAAGGGTTGGGTTACAGTATTAAGTGGTTATCAACCGTTGGATGAGATAGAGACGAACATTAGTATGAGATGCACCGAATCAATTGCCTTTAAAGCCGTAATTCATTGGAAGATATTTAATTAAAAGTGATCATCCGTTTAAAATTACTTCTCACACTTCTCATCAAAAGTTATGACGAATAACTAAACACTTTATATAAGGGATTGAATGCTTAATTAGTGTCACTTTAAATTCTACTCACATGAAAGAAGATGTTCTTGAAAATTAAGAATCAAAAAAGAAGCGAATAAAGGTGTCAATAAAAGAGTCCTTTTTGTCGACATCAATAAGCAAGAGACAAACAAACACACGGAATTGAAACAAACTGCAAACTAAAATAAATTATAGAGTAAATTACCATTTTAGTCCCTAGGGGTTGTTAAAAATTATGATTTTTCTCCTTGTAATTTAGTAATTGCCTTTTTCATCCTTATAGTTTGCTTTTTGTTGCTGTTTTTGTTCCTATGGATTAATTTCTATATTTAAGTACAAGGGATCAAAATAGTAATTCACTCTAAATCGATGATTTACAAACCGTAGAGACAAAAACTGTAAATTATAAACAAGGACGAAACTAAACTTTTTATCAAACCATAGGGTTCAAAATTGTAGTTTACTCTAAATTATAAGAGAAAACGAATCCATTAGTTGTAATCACATATTTTTTTTTCTTGAAAATTAAGAATAGTAACGAATTTGTGTTCCAGTAAAACCCAACATAATTATTGTCAAAAGAAAGTAACGATGAAAGTTGTAAGCTGGTAAGTGCTAATTAAACGAAATTAAATGAAAATATCGAATAAAAATGTTTTGGTCGTATGAAATTTTCATCAAACATCAAGAATAAAGTAAATTTAAACACAATTTTCTTTATGACAAAAAATAGGAAATTGTTTCAACTAGCTTGTCAACCCCCTTAACTTATTTTCTAGCTATTTCTAACCCATTTTTATTCAAATTTCACTATATCCATAAATTCTAGTATGGTTTTTTCAGACCTAGCCAAAAAAACACAAACAAAAAGATCTAGGTCATCTCTAAAAAAAGAAAGTTTATATCTAGGTCCTTTTGCCGACCTATGTCCGTAAAAGAAATTCTACTTTTTAAAGGAAAATAGCTTAAATTCTTTTTTTATGTTTTTATAGCTCGGTTTGCAACAACAAAAAAAACTACTTAGAACTTGCGAATGTAGTAATATTGGGTTGAAATAGGAGAGAAATGGAGTGAAATTGGTCTGGTGACCAAATCCAACCCATTTTTTCAATACCCACTAGGCCTGCTATATTGGTTCATTTTTAACGTACCTAGCTAAAAGATAAAAAAGGGACTTAGCTGACTTGGGTCTGTTTGTAGAGATCTGAGTCCGTTTTCTAGTTGGTCTGACCATTTGACTCGTTTTTATTTTATATCTTTTTATCTGAATGCATTAGAAACGGACTCATTTGAACGGACAGGATAGATATTTTACAAATAAATAGAGAAAAAAATGGATGTGTGGCAAACTATGAGGTTGGATTTGGTCAAGGGCCAATTTAAATGGACCTGATAAGACAATTTGATCATGTGAAATGGCTCGTTTGGGAAATCAATTTCCAAAAGAAAAAAAGCATCTGATCAACAACAAGACACATAAAAACAAAAGTCGTGGCTGATGAATATATAATAATAGTAGTAATGATAATATATGACAAATGGAATCAAGAGTATGTAATCCGATGAAACAAATAAATTATAATTTGCAGAAAAAGTAAAGACGATGATGACGAAGATGAAGATGAAGATAATTAGAAAAGAATAAACGTACGAGAACCGGTGGTTTCCCAGAGTAGCATCTCGGTGTCATCGCTATTGGCTTCGGGTCGAATGTTGACGAGAATAAGGTGATCGCCTTTTCGCAACACGTTCTTTTCTGCCCATTGCAATGCCACTCGGCTGCAAGGCGAGAAATCTATCGCCACTCCCACCTTTCTCCCGTCTCCCATATCTTCTCTTTGCCTTTCTCTTTTTCTCTCGATCGATCGATCGATCTCTCTCTCTTTCTCTCTCACACACTAAAACTAAAACACGCACTGTTTCTTTCTCTTTCTAAAAATGAAAATAGAAAGTAGTAAAAAAACACACACACATTCATCCGTTGCCTTCGGAGAATATATGTGGTGCTGGATGACTTGATGGAATATTATTTTGGTGTGGTGTACCACATCCTACTACTCCTAGGCCTTCCTTTTTCAACTTGTACATTACGCATTCATACCTTGTACATCATAAAATCGAAGTTTTTCTTTTACGGCATAGGCAAGGGATTATAGGAGAAGTGTCATTCTTGGTGGGAAATGTTAGAAATGTTTTTAAACAGTTGATCATTTTAATCAAATTCTTTCCCATAAATTGCGGTTTAAAATGGAATTGATCTGCTGCATCTCATCCTAATGTTCGTCGATTTCTCATCCAATGGTTGATAATTATTTCTTACGCTTCTTACTAAATTTGTCACTTCTCACGCGAACCGAACCCATGTAACTACTTATTTTATTGGTTAACAATATTCCCAACCATCAAAATAAATTGTTGGTAAGCATTAACTGCTTACCAAATAAGGGACAAGTTGAGTAAAAATATTTACCATCACTTATTGGGTAAGATTTCGGTCTTTATTATGTTTTTTTTATCTTATATGATTCTCGATTATTATCATGTTCACCCGTTAGATGTTTACATAGCAAACATTTGGTAATGGTGCATTTAGTATCCAAACAAAATAAAACAAATCACGTTCGTTTCACTATGTTCTTGTCTATTCCATGTAGTAAAAGTTTTATCAAACATAAAACAATGATTCTTATACGTTGTCTTATCTAGTGTAACAAACACACTTTTAACAACTATTTTCTGTTCAACCTTTTAATTGGTATTTGACATGGTATGTAAATTTTTTTGTAAGATATTATTTAAGAAATTTGGAAAAAAGAATTAAAAAATTGTTAGATAAGTAGTGGTTGAAGAAAAACCTCAATAAAAAGTAGGGAACAACTTGAATGCAACTTGAGCCTCCATTTAATTTAATCAACAACTATCATAATTGATACAAATAATTCAACGAAAAGGAACGAATCAATTAAATAGATTACTAATAAAAAAATTGGTTTAACTTTAACTAAATAAGTTGACTGCCAAATTATATTTTCTTTTCCTTATAAAATAAACATAGATTTGTCTTATTCTTTTAAATTCAAATGATCTTAAATTCAACACGTAAGGGTTGTTTTTTATAGTAAAGTATGGTTACAGTCCCTATGGTTTGTTAAAATTTGAGGTTTTCATCCCTATAGTTTAAAAGTTGCAGTTTTTATTTTTATAGTTTGTAATTTATTTTTATTTTCATCCTTATGATTTACAATTTATTATGGTTTTGCCCTTGTGGTTTAAAAATTCTTTACTATCTTGGTCTATTGTACTTTAAAGTTATGAATTATTTACAGACCAAAATAATTAAATAACAATAAATTACAAACCATAAGGATGAAAATAGAAATTTCTAAACCATAAGAACAAAAACTAAAATTTATAACAAACTACAGGGACTAAAATCATAATTTACTATTTTTTTTAGATTGTGAAAGAGAGATTCATTGTTTTCTTCTTATCCTTCAATCAAATGAAAACATATCATTAAAAGAAAGAACCAAAAAATAAATTAATTATTTGTCTTCAGCTGATTAATGGAACATCTATTCAACTACAAAAGGCAACTACTTGAATTTTTATAACAAAATGTTGGAAAGAGGGCTAAATGGAATCATAGTAATTTAGTCGGATTTCAACGCTTGAGTGATTTCCCAACTCGATATATCATCATCCCGTTTGCCCTTAACCAGTGCAACGATGAACCTCTCGTGCTCGAGAGAAGACGGATACATTATTTGTTCTTCCTGTTGATCAATAACCACAAACAAAATTAAACATAAATCCCCCATCACATTTCATGTCACATCTTCAAGTGGACGATAAACTTGATATCCAAATCATCTAATGGTACAAGGTACCGGTCAAGAGGGAGTTCAAGAAAAAACCTCAAGAAAAGGAAAAAAAAACTGACGAACACCCTCGTAGCCCTTCAATCCTTCATCTTTTTTTTTTGAACGGCAGATAACTCAAACATGTCCCGACATGAAGTCGACGAGGTATCCGGGATCCATACAGGCACCCGAATAATCCTCGACAACCATTGACCGACCCAAAAACCAACCCATGGTCAGGGTATCGCCACATGCTCACCACAGGAGGAACACCCTTGTAGCCCTTCATCTTGACAATATGCACGTGTACGTAGAAGTAAATTAAGTTTTTTTTTATGCACGTGCACATTACAAACAGTGGCGGATGCACTTAAAACATTGTGGGGTAAGCGACTAGAAAATAATAAGAAAAAAAAATTAAGGTTAAAAACAAGTTTTTTATGTAATTTCTACCATAGTTTCCCGTGGTGAATTTTCATGTGGGACCCCTCAATCAAAAAAGTATCTCGTAATCAATCAAAAACCAAAAAGACTCAAAATCAACTAAAAAAACTGAAAAAAGTCTTTCGAAATAGCCAAAAAAAAACTTAGAAATCCATGAAATCAATCAAGAATACTTTAAAAATCCATTGAAACAGTGGAATTAGGCTAAAAATATATTAGACGACTTTTTCAGCCATTAATCTATCTAAAAGGTGCCCCACCACGGAAAAAGATCCTGGATCCGCCATTGATTACAAAATATTTATATACACAATCGCATACGGTCCAGATGATGGGCTACAAGGGTGTTCCTCAGTTTTCCGTTTTTTCGAGGTTTTCCCTTGAACCAGTCGTCACAATGAATAAAAGAAAGAAACCCTTTTCAAAATTTGGATTATTTGTTAAATTCTCAAGAAGTTTATAAAAATTACCTCAGGCAAGTTATAGAATTCATCTGGAGATATTTGTAGCAACTCGATAGCAGTATGACCCGTGCACCATGCAAAAACTTTGCCCGTATTGTCCGCAATCGTGACCTTCAGATGGAAACTACGAACAATGTCATCATCACAATGGCAACCACAAAACTTGCATTCAAACCCAAGATTCTTCGTTACATTATGTCCACAAGATATGTGAGAATATTGTATATTTACGTCACAATGCTCGATCTGGTCTACCCAAATCCGACACACCTGAAAAAGGATAACACAAGTTACTCATTTTGTCACATTTTGTCTTGTAACTTTCAAACGCTTACTGGCTGTTTGGCAGGTGTTGAATGGTTTAGTGCTAGATGATGGTATGATTAAGCTATCAGAATGATTAAGAGGCTCTTATGATATACTGCAAAATGAAATATGGTTGTTTGATAATTGTTGACGATGAAATCAGGGCACTTAGGGGCGGTTTGTTTTTTAAAAAAATACCTAAGTCTGAAAATTAAGAAGTTTGCTAACTTAAGACCGTTTGTTTTATTTTTAAGAAAAGGTCTGAAAACCTCTTTCCTTCCTTTGAATTTTAAGAGGTGCACCATCCACCTCTTATTTTTTAGATGTGAAATCAAACTTCAGACCTCTTAAAAAACAAACGACACCTTAATGGTTAAAGGAGGCTAAGATACAAAATCATTCAGATGGTTTTAGACCCATTAAGAGGCAGACCTTTTTTGCCAAAAAAGATTTACCTCTTAGCGATTTAGAGGTTGCCTCTTAATGGAACTGTTAAGAGGTAAACAAACAGCCCCTAATATATTATAATTCCATTTTATACAGTCGAAGGTCATTAAAAATATCCTTTGTTGATTTTGAAGCTAAAAAGGTAATGCGTTTGACCCTCAAAAGTCGAATGGAAGCATGTTTTTGGTACTTGAAGTAGCGGTCTTCCGATCACAAAGCAATAAAGAAACATTGTGTTCTATAGGGATCAATATAAAGATGACTTAATTATAAAATCAAAAATAATAAAGATATAAACAATAAAAAAGTACGAAAGAGAACATACATGAGTGTTGCTACTTTGGGATGATAGATCTGAAAGGGTAGACGACTTGTGAATGCACGAAGAGTTTAGCAACGCTGGTAAGCAACTCAAGTTAACAAAGAAAGATCCAGCTTCTTTCTCATCCCATGAAACCTCGATCCTGATATCCATATCCATACATAACTTTCAGTTCCATGCGGGATATAATGATAATTTATAAAATATAAATCTACTCCCTTTAATCCCAAAAGAAAACCCATCTTTGATTTTAAATGATTCAAACAATATCGAGTGCACTAAGTGGCATCTGGTTTGCAGATTCTGAAAAAATCTGAAGGAATTGGAATGTTGAATACCAGTTACCAACTAGTAGTTATTTTGATGGAATGGAATTCATTTTTTTCGTAATGTCAGATATACCTTAATCCAATATAACTTAATAACAAAAATATAGTTTATTAAATAGTTAATAATTATTTTATTAAAGCATTTTTAGTTACAAAATATGAAGTACCTAATGACTATTTTATTAAAGCATTTTATGTTTAAAAAATTAAAATTGTCAAAAAGATATTTGGTCATTTACCAAACTTTCATTCTAATTCCAAAGCTACATTTTGTGAACCAATAGACATTTTAATTCCTTTAACAAATTTCATTCTAGTTTTATCAACCAAAGTGGTCAAAACTAACATTCCATTCCAATTCCTTCGAAGTCAAATTCCTTTAACAGTTTCCATTCCATCCAAAAATAATCTGCGAACCAAACGCCACCTAAATTTGTCTCCCAATTCCTCTAGCCGTTATGTCATTTTCGGCCAAAAAAGTAATGAATTTGCTAGTTTTCCCTCTAAAGCTGAAGCTATGTTGGTGTTCATCAAATGCAAAAATGTCAAATTTGTTGTAGTTTTCTTAATAGGAAAAGTCAAAGGTTTACTCACCTCTTGTGTTTTGTCATACAGCATGTCAAACCAGCAATGTAAACCGTGTGACCAATGCTTATTTTCCCCAATGACCTAATAAGAGACACAAAGCAAATATGTTTTTGTTAAACTATTGATTTGTTGTAGTTTTATTAATATGAAAAGCTAAAACCATAAGAAGAAATGGTACCATGATTTGACAAAATGTAGGTTGGCCCAAATTCCTCCGGTTGAATCTTGAATTTTCAACAAGAAGGTGGATTCTAGATTATTTGTGTCTCTAATATCTATAACCACACCATAGATGCTTATGCTAGTCATCTTGTCTCGAAGATCAGTCACAAACAACTGCAAAAGTTTGGAATGCAATTAAAAGCCACAAGATCACATACGATAGCAGAACAATTAACGTTCTTGTTTAGGCGATTTAACATTTTCACAAAGAGGGGGGTTTAAGGCAAAACCTCAAAAAATGAAAAATTGAGGAACACCCTCCTAACAATTCATCTCGATTGTATGCACTGTTTTTTGGTTTTTATGCACATGTGCATATTACAAATTACTTCTATGCACAAGTGCATAGAATCCAGATGAAGGGCTATGAGGGTGTCCCTCCGTTTTTCCTTTTTTTAAAGTTTTCCGTTGAACCTGACCCTACTAACAAATGATACTGTTACAGATGTTCAACAATACATAAAACCTCAAAAAAAAAGGAAAATTGAGGAACACCCTCATAGCTGTTCATCTCGACTGTATGCTTGTGCATACAAGTAAATTAAGTTTGTTTTTGGTTTTTATGCATGTGTGCATATTACAAATTACTTCTATACACAAGTGCATACAATCTAGATGAAGTGCTATGAGGGTGTCCCTCCATTTTCCCTTTTTTGAGGTTTTCTGTTGAACCTTGCCCTGCTAACAAATGATACTACAGATGTTCAACAATAATATTTCCATTTTTGTCTTGTATTCTACTGGCAAAATGGTGTAAAGAAATAGCATCGAACTCACTCTAAAAGGGTAATTACTGAAGTCGATGGCTCCACGAGAATCACATGGTAATGTCACTTGAGAAACTTTAGGTCCTTGACTTGGATCAACTGTAGCCAACAGTTTTGATCCTTGATAATGATTTTGTGTTGATGCTACACATACCTGTCGAACATGGTATTAATGAAATAACATATTAAATATCTTAAAGATGGTGGATTTAAACTGGTTCACATATTTCATAACCTGTTTGCCACCTATTTGTAGAAGTTACGAAAGTACCCCTCATTACCTGTTCCTCATGTTGAATGAAAGGCACCATATAGAGCTGCGTTACACTTCCATATTCGAGACATATCTCTTCAGATGAATCCAGTGTGTTGTTGATAAAACTTGAAACAAATGGTCGATCGAGAGCTAGCCAACTTCCTACACTGCAAGAAATTGCACCATTCACTAAACATACGAGAAGAAGATTTTATGAACACTACACTTTTTTGTGCCTAACATTTAAATCCGACTATATATGATTGTTCACACTGAATCAGTTTTGAGTTGTTTAGATCCAATTTATTCTATTGAATCCGTTGTTATCACAAACTTTTTGTTCATTATCAAGTAAATTGACTTTCTAAAGCTATCGTACTTGGCTTTTCGCTGCAATGTAAACATAAGTCTTGCAAAAATGCTAGAAAATACCCTGATCTGCGAGAATAAATAATTTTGGATAAATTATGGAAATTGTAAATGCATACTTGGCACTTTTTTCCAGAACTGATCCTAACAAACTGTATCATTTTTTTTTATATTTTGGCCAAAAAGATGGTTTGTTAATTTGGTTACAACAAAAAGCAAAGTGTTACAATATTGAAAAGTCAATTACTGCTTTGTTTTATGCTTACTTCAGTTATTATTGGTCAAATTATTTGTCAGATTTAGACTTGCTATTCAGAATTCTTTATTTCTACAAGACTATTATTTTTGTGGACATTTTGTTTGTGGTGCCATTTGACTATTTTGGAGGCTATATTTAGTTAATTTTTGTTATCTATTTGTAATGGGGAAAGGGTTCGCATAATACTCTACCTGAAAAGATTCGCAAGCACAACCTGATCACCCCATAGTAGAAATTTTATCTTGAAACCATCATTGTCTACAAGAGTAATTTGTTTCCTCTGCAAGCTGTCAAACTTCCCCTGAATTTCTAAAGATCCAATAGATTCAATCCTGCCCACATTTAAACAATAAAGCATAACGTTGATCATGAACATATGTAGGAAGTTTCATGAATTGTAACAGAAAATTCATAAACTTCACAAACACACACGCACACACACAATATATATATATATATAGGGTTGGGTTCCAATGAGAAGTTGAGGTCAATGTGAGAAGTGGTTATCAGCTGTTGAATGAGAAATGGATGCACATTAGGATGAGATGCACCGAGATAAGATGCACCTATAAGCACCGGATCAATCCTTCTAAAGCAAATTCATGAGAAGGCATGAGATTAAAAGAGATCAAGGGTTCAGATCAACTTCTCACGCTTCTCACCGTTAACTCAACTTCTCACACGATCCTTCGCATATATATAGGGGCCTAATCAAATGAGAACTCAATAGTTTGTGGGAACTGTGAGAGCCAATATGGACCACTATTTTATTAAATTTAATCATTTTTATTTATTTAATAAGATGATAACCACCAGTAGTTGTTTTAGGGATTTTTTATTCTATTTTTCTTTTTCTTTTAAGTCATTAATTATTGAAATGAGTTGTCCATATTGGATTCAGTATATAGGAACCTAGAGGTGAATCTAGTGTTAAGTAAGGTTTGTATAAGTTACCTAGCATATAAAGAATACGAGACTCCTTCATTGACTGAATCAACAGAAACTGATGACAAAGAATCAGAACAGAATTGTGCTCCAATCAGCATTGCATCATCGTCTTCATCCTAAAACAACATTTTAGTGATCAAGAGATCATTACCACATTTCATGCCCAAGATTGGTTCCCACAATATATTCTACTCCCTCTGTCCTTTAAACCTATAAGACATTCTACTTTTGGGTTGTCCCAAAGATTTGCAACGTAATCTTTTTGTAAAATTTACTAACATTTACCTATTTGCCCATTGCTAATAACATATCGATGATATTCATTATGGTCTACAAGTTCTATTTGGTTTTGTCTTATTAAGGAGCACTTAAGTATTTGATTATTGGTCAAAAAGTTTTCTTAAATTATATGACAAGCCAAACATTGCATTTTTATAACCAAGAGAGTTTTTTTTGCCTCAACAAACATTCCTTTTGGTACACAAATTATAGCACAAAACTTTAGAAAACTAATTTGCATGTAAAGGTATGTTGGTAAAAAATATTGTTTAAATTATCATAACCAATATGATAATTAGGTAGTTCCAGACTTCCAGTGAGCATCTCATTTAACAAACAACATTGCTATATCCAATTTAGAAATATATTTTCATCGAGTTAGCAAACATGAACATGAAAAATATCATTAATACTTAAAAAAGCACAAAATGTATAATGATAGATAAGAGCATCTTAACAGTTTCTCTAAAATAGAAAAAAAAAATGAGATTTGTTTGCTAAAATGCTCCAACAGCTTTTCTATCCCATTCTCTAATATAGAAAAACATGGAGAAAACTCTAAATAAAAAGAATTCTCTAAAATCTCTATATGAGAAGACAGAAACATTATTTTAATATTTTCCACCAATACAGTAACTGATTGTTTAGAAGTTCTTTAAAAAGTTTATTGGAATATTAAATTTATTGATATATTTTGATGATATATTAAATGATGGATTCTCTAAAATAGAAAAGCTATTGGAGTTGGGAGAAATGGTTTGTTGAGATTTTGATTTTTCATTCTCTATTTTAGAGAAACTAGAAATATACCCGCGCACGTTGCAGCGCGAAGTATGTATCAATTGCCCGATTTTTATATACATCATTGTAAACATCAATTTAATCATATGTGTTCAATCAATTAACCTCCTAATGGTTTATTGAATAGTCAATTTCAAAATTGAAATAAAAGTATTATCTTTATATAATAGAATATATAATATAATTGAATAAAAAATATTCAATATTGGGCTTATTTCGAAGGTATTGACGAGACGATTATGATAGTATAATTTGTTAAAAAACGTAATTTTAATATAAATTTTAGTTCATAATATATGATTAGTTAGATTATATAATATGGGTTTAAAATAGAAAATGAAAAAGTAAAGGACTAAAATAAGATTTAATAACTAACTATGGGGGTATAAAGTGTAAATGTGTAAAGTAATTGTTAAACAAAAAAACTGTCAAATTGAGTTATTCTCTTTAATATATAGTATAGATTATAGAAAAGTCGTTGGATTGGACATGTTCTAATTGCATTTAGAAATATATTCTCACTGTTATTTCTCCTCATGCCAATGTAAGAAAAAATTAAAATGTCAAAATTTCTAAAAATAGCTTGTGCGTTTATATCATTTTCATTCACTTTCCACAATCTACTCAGATCACAAAAATGAGACGCCTTATATCATTTTCAGTTCTTCCTCTCAAAATTAAAATGGTAATGATCAAAAGAAATAAGGCCTTCAGCATTTTACCTCATCTAGTATTATCAGTAGATATTCTGTCGGTAAAAGCCGCAGGTGACCAGATCCACGTGAGGTTGTTCGAAGATAACATCCTGTAAGAAGAATCTCTCGACCTTTCTTCAAGATCCCATTTTTAAGGTCAGCCAAGTCATAAAACCTGTTGAAATGGTACTAATAAAATTATATACCAGTGTAAGAGAACTGCAAGCATAGATATGTAAATCAAAACCTACAAATTATACAAGTCGTACGTAACCAAATGTCATAAACACCCTCTATTCATGACAAAATGAAAAGAATCTTACTTACCAAAATCAATGACAAAATAGCAATCATAAAAAGTAAACAAGTCATTTCTAATTTTGAAAAATTTTCAAAAATATAAAGGTTGCAAATTTCATGGGACATCGCAGAATGTATATTGTTGCGACTTCAATGGGATGAAAAGATAACATTAAATCCAGAAAACTTGTTACAAAACAAAATAACAACTGGAAATTATTATATTAACATTACCTGCGATGAAGATAAATATCAATGGTATTGGAGCTCCAAAAATCTCCCAATGTGAGCATGTAAAAGTTTGTCCCTGTAATAAGTAACTAATGAAGAGTAACTGACAGCAATCTTTCATAATCTGAAGAGAAAGAAGACACCAACTATAAAACAACTACATTTAGACATCAATGATTGATTCGATTCATTATTGATGATACCAACAAATTAACATCTAAATGTCGTTTTAAACAGCTACATTTAGACAAAAGATGATCCAAACAATAAGTAAAATGACCCAAAATATTTTATTCAAGGACAAAGGGGCCAAAAAACATAACTTCTAAATCTAACTTCAATTGTTTATAAATTGGATAAGCTGATAATTATGTGTTTTGCCGCTTGTACTATCAACTCATAGAAACTAATTATTTTGCCACTATCCCTTAATTTGATCACTTTTTGCCTATCGATCCTATTTTTTAACTAAAATAAAAGTGACTTGACGAGTATGCCCTTATCAAAATAATGTTGCTATTTAAGACCCATCAAGGAAAAATGTTCTTTGGTTAGAAAGTGTAATACCAAATCAGCTAAAACAAACTCAATATATTCCATCAGTAGGGTCTTTGGTGGGGAGAAGGGTAAGATCTATGCAGACCTTTCTTCTTTCTCTCTAGAAAGTATAATCATTTGATGAAATAATCAAAATATGAGTTACTATGGCCAAAAATAGTTTAGTTTGGTAAATGAGCACACAAATACTTTTTCTCTTAAAGAAGGGGATGGCTCATCAAGCTAAATCATTTAATGCCTTCACACCAATCCCCAATGTAACATTGCATGCCAATGGTTAAAATTAACGACTGAGCCAACATCTCCTCGTAAACCTTAGGGTATCGTTTGTTTTTTAAGAGCTCTGAAATCTGATTTCACATGGTGTGCCTCTTAAAATTTCAGAGGACAGTAAGAGGTTTTCAAACCTTTTCTTAAAAATAAAACAAACAGTTCTAAGTCTCAGAGGACAGTAAGAGGTTTTCAAACCTTTTCTTAAAAATAAAACAAACAGTCCTAAGTCTGCAAACCTCTTAATTTCCATACTTAAGAGGTTTTAAGACGTATTCTTTTAAAAACAAACAGCCCCTAGGTTTTGCATGTGATGTAAGACAGACAATGTTCACATTCAAATTCAGTGACATGGGGTTTAAACATACCTGGAAGAAGAAAAGCATCAACTATGACGGCCTCAAGAACACTAGTCAATGACAAAAAATTCTTCTCATAAATTGAATCAATCGTAATTGTGTTCGGAAGCTTCCCTCTCTTATGCTTCTTTTGCAACTGATCAATGCATTCTGGTCTTCTCTTCTTTGAGTACCCACCTCTTTGATTCTCAGTCCATGCCTACAAAGCCAATTAGTAACAAGAGTCAAAGACACAAAACAAGAAAAGAACAGAAATTTTTTCATTCTCATTCTAAGCCCCTTGTAATGATAAAATGATAAAAATCCACCAAAAATTCTCGATTTTATATGGAATACAACCGCAAAACGCTCAATTTCATACCGAGAGTCTGTCCAAAAGTCAAAATTTTAAAGGTGGCGTTTGGTTCGCGGAATGTTTGGAAGGAATGGAATTTGTCTTTGAAGGAGTTTGAATGGAATGTTGTTAGGTTTGACCACATGTTTCGTTGACGGAATTGGAATAAAATATGTTTAAAGAATTGGAATCTGTTTGGTTCACAAAATAAAACTCTGGAATTGAAACGAAATTTCGGTAAATGATCAAATTACCCTTTTTGATAATTTTAATTTTTTTAATGCTTTAATAAAATAGTCATCAAATACGTCATATCTTTAACTAAAAAAAATTGTGCTCTTGTTAGGTTATATTGGATCAAGGATATATCTAGCAATTGGCATTATTAAAAAAAAAACGAATTACATTCCATCAAAATAACTACTAGTTGCTAAGAAATGTCAAATTCCTTCATTTGGTCAACGGAATTCAACATTCCAATTCCATTGGATTCCATTCCTCCATAATCTGATGAACCAAACACCGCCTTAAGTTAGGGCAACAGCTGCTATATGTAAATTTTCCCTTTCTGTTACACAAATTAGGTTACACAATAGAGTTCTATTCAACAAACGATTGAGCTTTTTTTCAATTCAATCGAGAGAAATACGCATTAATGCTAACATTTTTTTAGTTTTTATAAAAACATAATCTGAAATCGTATCTAGAACACATTCAGAAATCAAAAAATAATTGAAACGAAAACTGAATATAAGATTTGTTTGAAAAGAAGAACCTGTGATAGTTCAGATAGAAGAATGGCAGGGGTGACTCCACTTGAATAAGCTCTACAA
The DNA here is from genome assembly GCA_030169165.1 of Centaurea solstitialis. Taxonomy (NCBI): domain Eukaryota; kingdom Viridiplantae; phylum Streptophyta; class Magnoliopsida; order Asterales; family Asteraceae; genus Centaurea; species Centaurea solstitialis. Next base: position 2,961,461 of record CM058044.1, on the reverse strand, counting down.
GTCTTAATGAGACGGCATGCAGCCCAGCTCCATGCCGGTCTGTTTGACTGCTGCTGATCAACTATATTATCTTCATCTTCATCTTCATCTTCGATTGGGGATAATACAGATATGGCGTAATCCACAAATCGAAGGAATGGATCATCTTCAGCATCGTGATTCTGTTGTTGTTGATCCATCATCTCGTAAAGAGTTGGAATCCAGAAACCAAAAAACGAGCAATATGATCGATGAATTAGAGAACTTCAAAACTGATTTTGGTGGAAAGTGGAAACCCTAGTTTGGGTGGAATAATTTGGCGGGAGTTTTTTTTGCTAAGAAAGAAAGAAAGAGTTTTTTTAATAGCAAAAATGTGAAATGAAAACGTTAATGTTAATATATAATCGATGTAATCAAATGATATTTTATAAAATAATTGATAATAACTACTCAAATAGTCAAATTACATTAAGAAAATGGTCGTCTGGTCATTTCTCGTCCTGTTTTACACAATTATCACTATCTTTGTAATATTCAGAACTGTAATAGTAGAGCTAAGGTTTTTTCTCTAAAATCGACTCTACATCTTACAATATTGCGGATGGACCACGTGCCAGATCCTCCATGAAACCCTAGTTTGTAATTGAAGAATCATGGCAGGTCTATAATCGGCATGTGTTATGATGGTAAGGGCTTAGGTCCACAAATTCCATACTTTTGGTACGCAATTGCAATTCTAGGTAGGGGTGTTCATGGATGGTTAACCGATAAACGGTTAACCGACAAATTCGGTTTGACGCTATAATGAACCTAAACCTAAACCGAAAACGTCGGTTAACCGGTAATCGGTTAATCGGTTTTGACGGTTCGGTTATGCGGTTAACCAATTAACCTATTTTCAATAACATGCATTCTAGTAACCTATGAATAATATGAAAATTATTTTTTCAACATCACATGTACATTAAGTTTTCATAATTAATGAGTTTTAATTCAAATTCAAGTTAAACAGCTAGTGATATAAACATATAATGTTTACACAACTTATTTTTCTACATTACAATATATAGTATAATATATAGCATATTTATAGAATATATATAGTGTATATTATATATAGTGTATATTATATATATATATATATTCGGTTTTCGGTTGACCTTCCGTCACTATAATCAAGAATCGTAACCGAACCGAAAAACCGAAAAAATTATCGGTTCGGTTAACCAAACCGAAATTTTTGAAAAAACCGGTTCGGTTAACATAAAAATCGGTACGGTTCGCCGGTTTTTCGGTTCGGTTTTTCGGTTTCGTATATTTTGAACACCCCTAATTCTAGGTCTGTAAATTGATCAAAATTGAGCATTTTAACGTTTTTAATGTATGATTTTCTTTCGGTTATGCATTGTACTGATTTTGAATTGTACAACTTTAGTAGATGAATTATTTGATTGCGTTGGTACAATTTAATCTCTCATAAAAAAAATTGCATAAGAAAACTGACAATGAATGTTGAAGAAGAGCATCAAGTTTTCATCCAATTTAGCAATCAACTATTTGTGTCGTTTATCATCCTTTTTTTGCTCGGTGTTTTTTTTTCAAAATGAATTCAATAATTGATAAAATTAAATTACACATTTGTGGTGGAGGTTCGAGACAACACATTGATAAAGAGTGGGAGTATGTTTCTAATCAATTGATGCTCTACGTCATGGCGTCATCAAACATTACACATTCTAGATAAGTTAATTAATATTCAAACAAAACATGATTTGTCTACAACTGACACGTGGAACATCCACACAATATCCTGGATGTGCCATTGCAAGTGTACACTGTTTTTCAAAAAAAATATAACTTTAACCAGGTTTAATTACAGACTCGTATATTGCAGACGTAGTGACATTAATACAAATCTAAAAGACAGATAATTAAGAAACCAATTTCTTGGTGTTCTTTGGCTATTTGAGTCAAGTTCCCTTAAACAACACCTAATATCTTTAAGTGGTCATTGAGAGCTTCTTTATATAGTGGAAGAAAGGGTAAGTTTTACACTCTTTTACTCTTTGGAAAGAAGTGCAACACAATCATTTGGACAAATATTCTTTGATTTTTCTTTCCTTGAGAAACTCGATAAAATCCAGAAATCGACCCATAGAATCGTTATTCAAAATTGCTCTGAATTCTCCCATGATGGAGTCGATGGCCACAATGTCAACAATGATGCTTTTCGAGTAAAAAATAATCTTTGGCCATTCATCACTACTTAACAACTTTTTAAAGAAACAAAAAGAATTTGAAACAATAAAGGTAAATATAATGAAGGTGTCGTACCCTCTATTATTCATTTTTCACTCACATGATTCATACCCTCTCTTATTCTGGACCCATCTAGACACTCACATATAACTACTAAAAATATATGGATAAAATTTGCCCAAATAATCAAAATACCGGAAAATGGGTGATACATCATAACTCTCAAAATAAGAAATCAAGAGTTATCACATGTGATGAATTTCTTATTATTTTACCAACTTTATGTAGGGAGATTTTTAATGAAAATTTTTATCTTTCTTAAAACAAAATTCGTAAAACTCATAGCACAAATCATCACCATGTTCTTTAGGTTGATAATTCATTAAACAACACGACTATTAAAAATAAAAGATGCCATGAATTAGTATGTTACTAACAGTTAATCATGTTATTCATAAAATATATAGGTTAAAAGTTATGAACATCAAATATTTCATATAAAAAAGAGCTACAAGTTTCGTTACCAAAGAAGTGTGACGCCATACTCACTTTAGGGCCTCAAAAAGACCCACAAAATCAAAGTACTTCATCGTCGGAGTTAAAAGGGTCCGAGTCTACCATTACATACTTTTGTATCGAAGAATAAAATCACTTTTTACAAAAGATAACACAACCCCACACTTTTGTGTTTTTTTAAATACCTCTTAAAACCTTTTAGCTCTGAAAATTAAAAGGTTTGAAGACTTAAAATTGTTTGCTTAATTTTTTTTAAAAAGATGTGATAGGCCTCTTATTGTCCTCCAAATTTTCAAGAGGTGCATCATCCAGACTTTAAACCTCTTAAGAAACAAACAATACCCAAGAACGATAACATGAAATCCAAGTTTCCACTATGATAGTTAGAAACAGCTCTATTTAGACGCAGTTTGTTGGGATGTGTGACAACTGACAGTTTTGACCTTCAGGTTAGCTACTCGTTAAGTCACTCAGTAGCGTTTCCGTAGGTTAAAAATTTAGTCATTTAAGTTTTTAGAAGAAACTAGGTTAGTTGCGTGAAAAATTTAGGCAAAAACCTAAAAATCCCGAAAACTGCCCGAAAAAGCCCGAACCGGCCCAAAGTCACCCGAAAATCCTATAATGCCAATTTAAAGCCGATTTAAAAAAAATGAGATATTTTATTTAAAATATAAGTAAACTGAATCAAACAATCCAAAATCACCTTCGAAAAAGTCGGTTTCTACCGAAAAACGTCAAACGCCCGGTACTGCGTTCGAATTAACAGTATTTTCTTAACTCTTTTATAAAAAAAAAAAAAAGAATTATGAGAGGATTGGGTGGGCCCCACATGGCCGGCCACCCCCCCTAGGTCTCTCTCTCTCTCTTTTGTTCCCAATAAAATTAATCATACACTCTTTTCCCATTTTCATTATCATTTCATTTCAAATCTCACACTCTCTCTCTACTCTCTCTCTCTCTCTCTCTCTCTTCGATTTCTCTCTCTAAAACCAGCCACATTTCATCCAAAAATCTGAGTTTTGAAGAAATTTAATCAAAGTTTTGAAGTTCTAGTAGTTGTTTGTTCAAAGGTAAGAGTAGACTATACGTTTTAGTTTCAATTTTAGCTCATTTTGGAGCTTTTTCATACTCTTTTTGAGGTTTAAAACCTCTTTGATGGTTGAATACCACTCTTGATGTTTGAGGACAAGAATGAGCCTTAGAAATGTGCAAGAACATTCAAAGAAGGCAAAATTCTATGAATCCTCCTTATGAACACAAGATTTGGAAGTGAAAATCTCTTGTTTTGATGTTTTTGATTCTCTTTTTGGGGCTTAACTTTTATAATAGTTCATGCATGTGTTTTTGATGGTATCTAAATGTATTCCATCTATTTATTTGATATATGATAGGGGTTTTAGTTTATTATTCAAGAAAACCCCAAACCTTGGTGATTTTATGTGTTTTTGGTGAGTAAAAGTGAATTTGGAATCTGGATATTGCTGACAGAATTGTTGCATGTTGTTTGTACGACCCAAAAAGGGTGTTTTTGGATTCATTCTCTTCTGGAAATTTTATGGTTCAATATTTTATGTGTTAGGGTTCAAACCCCACTGGAATCATTCAAAAATTCCATGTTTTGAGCCCTCAACCATGTTAAAACTTTTTAGTGTTCATCAGCCTCTAGTCAGAATTTTATATCAACTTCATGCATGCATATCTTCTTGATAACTTAACTAAAATGCATGATTCTTGATTCTAAGTTCAAGTTCAGTGAGTTAGCTTTCCAAAGAAGCTGATATCACATGATTTGGTGGAGTTTTGAATGTTCAACCAATGAAAAGAAATTCGGAGTGTAATCTGCCCAATGATGGCAGATTCACATGCTTGAATTCATGAGGTCATATCTCATTCAAAAATCATCCAAATCGTGTGAAACAAGTTTCATTTGTTAGATATTTGAGTTAGCTTTAAAATCCCTTTTGAAATTCAAATTTTGGAGTAGTAATGAAATCTCTATGGTACAAACTCCACTGACTTGTATTTCCAAGATTGATACATGCACACTGATTTTTCAAGAATTTTTAAAATATGTTAAACATCTCCTAAAATCATGAAATTTGGTAGGATTGTTGTTAATACCCCCAATATCAGTGGATAAAATTTTGGTAGCTTAACTCCTTTTAGAACTGAGCTTAATGGTAGCACTTTTTGAAACAATACAAATCTGCCAGAATCAGGTTTCTTCAAAATGGTTGTTTTGCAAATATCAAGAAATCCCCATATGTTTGGACATTGAATAGAGTAACAAAAACATATTTTTGTATTTAATTGAACCTAATAAAATATAGTAAAGGCATTATATAGGATATCGGTATTGACTTATTAAATATGGACCGTTGAATTTAGGACTTACGTCAATTACGTATGTGTTAGGGCATCTTTAGACTCGGAGCCGGGACTTAATCACGCACTAACGATTGTTTAGAAACGCAAAAGCTACTCCAGGTGAGTATTCACAGCCCCACTTTTTACCGTTTTTACGTGTTTTGGGGTGAAAAGCATGTTTACAAATGATTGTGAATAATTGTGAAAATGTTGCGAAATGAAATGTGTTGTGAGATAAATTTGATATGTTATGAGGCATGATATAGTGAGCCTGAATTGAATAAGTCCCCGGTAACTACTATTAACTCATAACAATGGGCCTATAATACATGTAGATAGCGCTATTTGGTTGACATACCCACCTTAAACTGACGAGGAATAGGTGCATTGTATTGAATAAAATTTTACACATGTGGGATTTAGTCCCACTGCTGAGGTAGAATAGGGGCGTAGCATGTCATAAATGGCAGGATTAGTAGTGACTCAAAGAATAAATATCATGCGATTAACTTAACCCGGGAAATTTACTCACATTTGATATTAAGCTAGAAATGGCGTGAGCAAAAACGTTCACTAATGTTCAGGCTAGTATCGATAGTGGACAGAAAGGTTCACTATAACTGGTTTATGAAAAATTGAGTGAATAAAAAAGTTCACTAAAAATCTGTTGCATTTAAACTGTTTTGTGCATATGAAAACCTGTGAACTCACCAACTCTCGTAGTTGACGCTTGTTTTAACATGCTTTTCAGGAAATTCGAAGGTTTGATAAGGCTTAATTTTGGGGTTTTGTAATCACCAATCAAGACTATGTCATTTTCGTTTTGTTAAAGTCTGTAAACTTAAACTTATGGTTGGATTGTAATACTCTGTAAACTTTATTTATTTTTGGGTATGAATGATTGGTGTTATTTATCTCCTATCGCTATGAAATCTAGACTGTCACACCTTGCGGTTCCGCTTAAGCGGGGTGTTACAGGATGGTGGATTCAGTGCAAATCTGTTCTCTGTGAAGCTCGCCTATAACTCGATCCAAGGTACAATTGATCTTGTCCCATGGTACAAGGCTAGGAATGGCAACGGGGAGGGTTTTGCGTTCCCCGTTCCCGTCCCCAAAATGAAAATAAATCCCCGTCCCAGCCCCATTCCCCGTCGGGTTTTATTCGGAGCGCCCCGTCGGGGATTTTTTTTTCCCCGTCCCCATCCCCGCCCCGATGGGGAATTCCCAATCCCCGACCCCGAACCCAACCCGGTTATTAAAACAATGACGATTGACGAAAATGAAGGTCGAAAGTTGAAGGATGGTTGAGTGGTGGCAAGCGTGCAAGGTGAAACTCAATCCCTAAAATCCTAAATAAATAAAGTAAACTCTAAAACTATTTATATTTTATAATTTTACATATATAATATATAAGTTATACTTATATTTAAAATATATCGGGGACGGGGCGGGGATGCCTTGCCCCGATACCGAACCCGAACCCGAAAAATCCCCGAAAAAATCCCTGATACCCGAACCCGCCCCGAAATATTTCAACCCGCCCCGCCCCGAAATATTTCAACCCGCCCCGCCCCGAACTTAACCGGGTTTCGGGTTTCCCCGTCGGGTTCAGGGTTTTTTGCCATCCAAGGTTGTGTGGTTTAAAGGTCACATACCGAAACATGTTTTTTGTTTATGGTTAGCGTCCGTCCATCGATTACCCACTCAGGACCGTATGGACCTTTGGAAAGAGGTGATTTACGATGTAGCTTGTGTGGTCTTACTATGGATTCACATGCTCACCTCTTCTTTGCATGCCACTTTGGAAAGGAAGTTTGGGAGAAGGTTTTGGTTCAGATTGATGGGGTGGGTTTTCATGGGAATTGGGATGAGATCTTGAATACCATTTCCGACAATCATCTTCGGCCACATCGATTGATTATGAATTTGGCGCTTGCTTCTTCGGTCTATGGTATTTGGCGGGAAAGAAACAGGAGATTATTTACGGGAGCAAAGCGTATGGTTGGCCAATTGGTTGAGCACAATTGTTACTCCCATTTGTATTCATGAGGCTTGGAAGACGAGATCAAAGCTGGAAAAGACTGCTAATGTGGGGCCTTAAGTGTTCGTTGCCTTGGTTTTTGTTTTGCGGCTTAGGTTTAGTATCTTCTTTTCCTCTTTGTTTAGGTCATTTAGGGGGTGTTTACTTAGAGCTTAATGGGCTTAACAGTGTGTCTGGCTTATTTGCACAACTCTTTTGGATTGTTTACTTGTGGCTTATTCATACAGAAATCATCTTATTCGCTCAGCACAGGATGGGGTGTTGTCCCCATTAAGACAAAAAAAACACATAATTATCCCCCTCCCTTGTCTTGTTTGGCTTGTTGTAGCTGGGACCTTTGTTGCTTTAGTTTCTTTATAAAATTGCAGATTTGTTTCCAAAAAAAACACCTAGCTTTTACCACCTTACTAAAAAAACTTGTTTGATAAGCAATAAACTATAGCATGTAAGCTTATTGTTGGGAAAGCAATTTTTTACCATCTCCAATTATGTCTTGTTTATATAATTTACCAAAATCCCTATCCTTTTAGGTATTTACATTATCATCTGGTTTTCAAGTTTGTCAACTATTTTCAACCAACAAGCTTTGTGAGTCACTTACCCTTAGCCACCCCCTTACTCTTTAGGGGTTGTTTCGTTAACGAAATTCAAATAAATTTGATGAAATTGGAATGACAATTTTTTTGACCAAATTCTTTGGTGATGTTTTGCTCGCAAAATTAACTTGATAGAATCCTTATGGGTTTTTTGGTGCACAATAATCAAACTTTTTGATAGAATTGAAATGACAAATTTCTTTGATCAAATTCCTTAGTTATGTTTTGTTTGGTTCGTTAAATGAATTTGATAGAATCTTTAAATTCATTGAATTCCACAACTAAAGAATTCATTATTCCTTTTAGCTTAAGTGAAAGAATTGAATTCCTACCAACCAAATGCGTGGTCAAATTCCATTCTGATTCCTTCGATGGATTCCAATTCATCAAATTCCATTATGCAAACCAAACGCCCCACTTAGAATTTAATTGAATTCCACAATTTAAGGAATTCATCATTTCTTGACTTGAGTGAAGAAATTGAATTCCTACCAATCAAACATGTGCTCAAATTCCATTCTAATTTCTTCAAAATCAAATTACGAAATAAATTCCAATTTCATCAAATTCTATTATGCAAACTATAACGCCCGCTTGGACTTTCTCAAAATTTACACCAAAAGATCATATTATAATGAGTCCATTATCTACTAGACAAATGACTCAACTGCCCCTAGATTTACTCCAATGATGCATTACTATATAACCACCATGACCACATCTACAACACTCATTCTTGTAAAATTTTCTAAAAACAGTGTTGAATCATATTAAGGGGTCGTTTGTTTTCTGAAAAAAATACCTCTTAAAATCCACCTCTTATTTTTCAGATGTGAAATTAGACTTCAGACCTCTTAAAACAACACCTAAGAATCCCATGTCTACAATTCTACATAACATAAAACCTAAACTCAAATAAAAAAGACGCCGACCACGACTTATGAATGCCTGATTATGCCATAAAAGATGAACGATATAAAAATCAAATCGACATAATCTGTTGATAGCATATGGTAGATCAGTATAAAAGATGGCTTTATCATTTTCTAAAATAGATTTCAATGTGTAAAACATGAAGAAATTCTGAACAGCTCTTGCTGATTTCACAAAGCACCAAGGATTGTGATCAACTGGCAGAGAGCTTCATTAGAAAATATCATCTTCAATGCTAATACTATGTTTTTAAGAAAAATAAAAAATAACTTCTTGCATTGTTTACCTCTGTGTGCTTTCCGAGTGTCTTAATCGTTACAGCCACTTTTAGACAGATGATCAATTTAGCTTCCTCCCCATCTCCGCTTTCTAGCGGGCCGTTGCTGGACCGAGTCCACAACTGTCGGCTTATTGGTGCTATCAGAATCGCTCTTAGTGGTAGTAATCTGCTCTTTAAAACGTGCCCTTCGTTTTTCCATCTTTGCCATCGCCTCGAGAATTCGAGAATTATCAAACCCCATCTTCCCGTTTTGACCCTTCACATCGTTTACATGTGGCCCACTGTCGTTTTTCGTGATTTTTAGTTCTTTGGTTGGAATCTGACCTTCCCGAGCTTTGACAGCCGGCTTATCACTTGGACATGAGTCGAAATCCATCCTCGCAGGCTTTATCCATTCAGCAACATTCGTTTCCGCTTTATCAGCAGACTGCAGAGTTGATTGCCAAAAGTAAATGTCACAGATTCACAGTGCTATATATTTTTATGTAATCACGAAAAAAGTGGAATGGATAGTAAGCAAATACGAATCTCAAATATATTAGCGGCTTAATGAGCTTATTTAGAAAGTGTCTGGCAGTGGCTTAATGATATAGAAAGTGGCTTATTCAGTAAGCTTCTAGAAGGGGTGCTTTATGCAGAAAGCCAAGTTTTTTTTTTCCAAACTTGTCCCTCTGAAATAAATCATGTTCCTTCCATCTAGAAAAAAACCCTCCCAAACAAAAAAATTCCCAATCTATACAGACAGAATAATCCACACAGACAACGTTATCCACAGTTCCATACAAAACTTAATGGAAAACCAACGAAACAGCTCCTTTCTGCCAAACAGAATACGAACTTAAGATAACCCTTCTAATGGAGATCCTTAAAATTGCAGATGAGATATAGCCAAAGCTCCAAAACGTAGAGAATCATGCAAAGTAAGCGTTCTATAGAGTGCTAGCTACCATAAAACATATAAACTGAAGTTATGCTTCAAATAATTTAGCATCCAACCCCAAAAATTAACACTTGTTCCCGACTCCTGAGCCCATTCGCCAACATTTTGCTTCAAGATCAAGTATATATAAATATTTATACATACTTCAAAAAAAAAGGTAAAATCATAGTTTACCCATTCACCATTTTCCTCCATTTGAGGAGCTGCAAACTTGTTATCATGTGACAACTTTCCACAATAGAATATTGAGGCCATTAAAATCATAAAATACTCAAATAAGCTTTTTAAGTATGCTAACAGTAGTGATGTAGCAGAAGAACCCAATATAAAGTTGAGAGCAAATGAAAAAAGACAAGAAAGCATTTGCAAAAGTAAAACAAGTATGAGAGTTCCTAAAATGTATAACATATGATTACAATCAAGAGGGATCACCAACTAGCTTCTATTTCAGATGGTGTAACTACAAACCATAATTTACACCTCTAAGCAGAAATTGTGAGAGTTGAGATAAAGTAAATAAAGAAACCTCGTGTGTGTGTGTGTGTTTTCAGTCTTATGTTTGGTTGGATCAACAGATTATATCTTACCTAATGGCGCCCGTTAAGTAAATAACATTCATGGGCCGTACTTCCATACACTTAAGTGATGCAACCATAAAGCAAAGCAAGATTATTTCATGAACCTATAATCTAAATAAGATGAGAAGTAGAAATCATCATATTAATGTCAAAATTATTTCTCAAGACCTACCACCCATTTAGGCACATCCAAAGTGAAAGGAGATATGAGAATTTGCAGCAATATTGACAAAAAGACCATATGTTCTATGAAAAGATACTAATAGTAAAAGGAAAATTAGCATGACATGTTGGAAATATTAGACAGTTCTATATTTGTAAACCCCGAGTCACCAAAGCATTAGCTTCATTACTCTAGTAACCAAGGCGTCAAATATGTAGAGATTATAGATAATAATAACAATTGCATACAAATATATCTAAAAATATAGTAGTTGACAATTGGGGAACCAGAAAACCATGTCACAAATGCTCTGCCAGAATAAAGATGAAGCTTGCAAACCTGTTCCCTGTCAGCATGTATTAGCACAAGTGCAAATCAACTGAGAAGTGTAAGAAACAACATATACATGGATCTTGCAAAACACATGCAACGAAAAAGCAGTAGCATGATGAAGAAGTTTTGCCCATAGCCAAACTTGTATATATAATTGAACCGATACAATATTTGATCCTAAGTTTCCCTGATTTTACCTTTCCTTCCCCAACAACCAAGAGGGAATCGGAATCGAGTGAATTCCTGCAGCTCAGAGATGGTTGTTCCAGACTCTTTCCCTGAGTTTTACTACATTTATTGCCACTAATTACTTCTCTTCTCCCTTCATATTTACATCCCTCTGCATTCAGCTCTTAAGCACCTCCTCCACATTGTTAGAATCATTAACCAACTGTGAACAGAGTGAATCCCCACTCCCTCGAAACTTATTATGAATATCTCCTTCTCTCGGCTTATATATACACCCTTCTATATGTGGATGATCAATTGACTCCTCAATTTGATCAAAATCATGTTCAGAAACAAGATTTTTACGTCTTGATACCTTTCCGAAACGAAACGATGCTCTCTCACCACACGATTTAGCATCATCATTCCTCAATATAACTTCATCCTCTTTCCTCCATTGCATTTCAGATTGCCGATTGCGCCTTGTTCTCCCATATCAACATATCATTGATATCCATCGTGTAATTTTCTCCGTCAACAAAAGGTTCAGGATCATCCAAAGAACCATCATATCTATATCTTTCAATCCATTGCGCTGTATATCTCCTGTGTCTTCTGTGTAAACTATTTCTTGGAGTCATGGCATCACTAGTATGGCATTCTTCAGAAGATCGAGATGTAAAGGAATGACCTTTCTTGTATCTTGGGTATCTATCGCCATCCTGTTTCAGCAAAGGACTATTTAGTTCAGAAGATGGAACACCAGGCCCGCTTTTGTTTCTTCCAGGGCCTCTAAATTCCCATCTCGTATACTCTACATGTTTTACGTAGTTGCGTTCAAAGTCACCTCTTTCCCTGTCGTAATAAGCAAGAGATCTAAATTTTTCTCCTTGTATATGTCAGAATATTCCTGTTCAAGAAAACATTCATCATATTCATCTTTATTTCTGAAATGCAGATTATCTCCCTTCCTTTTCCACTGGGCACCCCTTTTATATTTCAGATAGGAAGGATATTCCGAGTTCTCACTAGAGAAGAACTCAACAGCAACTTCCCTTTCATTATGGCACCAATCCCTTGCCATCATTTTGTCATCCTCAATATATCTTCTTTCTTCACCATAATATTCCTCCTCTTCTGAACTTCTGAAAGCAGAGGCTTCAAATCTTTCATAGCCTTCGTGATGAATGTCTCTTGCCAAAATATCGCGATCCCCATAGCCATAAAATCTTTCACCATAATAACGTGAAGGTAGTTCCAATTCCCTTGAATATGATACGTTTCCCTCATCATAAGGGTCAAGAGAATGCAATCTTTCATTTCGTTTGTTATGGCCAACCATTGAGCGCACATCATAGGTCCCGCCAATATCAGACATGGGGAATGAGTCATCGATTTCATGGTGAGCTTTAAGGTCGGACAACCCACAGCCCCTATGGTTATATACAGGTTTTCTTGAGCAGAAGTCGTGATTTTCGGGGTGCAGTTTCAATTTCGAAACCATGTGGATCCTATTGTTATATACAGGACTATTGCATCTTGCATGATATTTACGATCACCAGGTTTTCTTTTAGTATTCAACCTTCTTGGGTGGGAGTCATCATTTTCATCGTGATATTTGCATTTCGAATCTTCATGTTCCCATTTGTCATCCAGCCTTTTCGAGTCATCTGAGTGATGGTAGCCAGGCCTGACTGCTAATCTCTCATGACCGTAAGATTTTGGCTTATCAACACCACTTCAAATGGTATGCAATGATTTGCAGGGATCTTTTTTGCCTTGGATGAGTCTGAAGTTCTAATTGTTTCATCAGTTCCTCCTGAACCAGAAACATTCATCCTAGAGCATTGAGGTCCATATACATCAGATATCTGGTGAATTCCGTGATTCTCAGAGCCTGTTTTCTCCGGCTTACTGCTGCTTCTTCGATTGGAAGACCTAACCACATTCACGAAAAAAAAAATTAATCAGAGATTTCTTCAAGCAAAAGCAAAAACATGACTAACAACCCAATGAGAACAAAGAAAAATACATATGCAGGGATCGTGCTTTAGCAGGGGCAGAGAACTGTTACTCATATCTCAATGAAACATGGTGTGATCCACCATGACAATTGAAAAAAACAGGCAGAATGCCTTCTTAATCAAGGATTTATTTTTATTTGTTTGTAGTATGCTATTATAAACCCAAAAAAAATAATAATAAATAAAGAAGGATGAACACGCAAAACAACTGCCAAAAGTTTTCAGATACATGTCCCCAAGTGTACACAAGTAAAGCAAGTCTTCATTGTTCACTCCTATATTTTGAACACCATCAATAACTAGTTATATGTTCAAATATTTTCACACACTAATCCCAACGTGCATGCATGAATCGTTCATAAAGTGATCATGTCCATTAGAATTCCCAAACCTAAGGTACCCAATTACCAAGAATCACCCACTCCCACCCACTCCACTCAAAAGACAGTGACTCAGTGAGGACTATCCACCACCAAAATATATGGCATGAAAGCATTTTAGCAAATCTATTGGAGATATGAAGAGGTTTAGAAAACAAAACCCCCATTTTTGCTATTTTAGCAAACCTATTGGAGATGCTCTAACATGTTCTAGAATAGCAGTCATCGTGTCAACTACTATAACTTGTGGCAAAAATAAGGCAGTACAAAGTCAAATAACAATGCACCAGCATAATATTGCTCACACCTTTTAAGGGCATAAATTTCCATCTCCAGATGATTCCCCTCAATAGACTCATCTTCACTTGCACTACTAAAAGAAAGATGATCTTTGCCGTCATCCCCAGTAGTATCTCCATGATTGGGTGCTTCAGGAACAGAACCATCAAGATAGCTTAATCCTTCTTTCGTAGACCCAGAGCAATTCTCCTCTGGATCCAGAATGGTGATCTGTTACATGCAAGTCATTAACAGTGAAACAAGAGATGTACCGTAGATAATGCAAAAACTTAGCCAGAAAATAGGTGAAGACTGAAGAGGCATACTTGGATAGCATCTGAATCACGATCCAGTTGACGCCTTACATCCATGGATGACTGACGCTCAAAGTTGCTGTCTTCTACCTGAATAGCTTGACCTTTCCTCTGAAACAATGAGACATGCATTAAATGACCATGGAACTTGAAAATGAATAAGTTCCCTTATCAGTTTTTTGCTTTCTAAATACCCTTTTCGGCTGCTGTTCTCGAAAAGAAATTCTCAACATGGATGAAGGTACTCTCACCTGTCTGGTTTCACTATTCTCGCATGCATCACCATCAACAATCTCATGCTCAATTCCACCTCCATATGCCTTTGTCTAAAAAAAAACATACGTTGAATTGAATAAGCAAGATAATACGAGTTATTAACTTATTATTATATCTCTAAGGTACACATTATTCAACTCACTTCCATTAATTGAGCAGGCTCTAAGGCTGGAGTCCCGCTTGACCTATGACGATATTCATCCTGTGCATAACATGAAATAAGTTTCCTATGTCTGAGGCTATGTAACAACATTTACAAGAACCTCACCAAAATTAACATTTTATTAGACGAAGATACTTCTATCATCCCCAAGAAGAAAGCAATGTCACTTGTACGGTTGTACCCTCAAGTAGACTTAACTTGAGATATGTATCATTACAAAAGTTTACACACACAAAAAAAGTCTATTACCACTTGGTTGCAATAAAGCTTCCAAGCATCCTCATTAAACCCAAAATTGAAATAGTCGGTTATATCTGCTCCTGGATGCTTCCAAGGCTTCTGCTCAAATATATCAATATTTACATCAAGTATGTTCCTGCAACACATATAAACTCCGACATGTTAATAAATAAATAATAAGCAAACGCATAAGAATCTAGATACGGAAAAAGAAAAAAGAGAGTACAGACTACAGATTAACACTAAACAGAAAAACTTATAACAAAGTCACATTGGCTTGACAGCTTGCATCAAATTGCACCTTTTTTGTAGCCTAGTTGATACTATCTACCATTCTAACTATCAGCAAGTTTATAAGTACATGGATGCTGCATTTGCAAATTGCAACCCCCATTTTGTATGTTTAATACTCACCTAGCCCGAGGAAGTGAGAATCTTTGTCCACTTTGAGGTCCCGGTCCCATTGACCTTGACCCCATCCGCTGACAATATCCATTGTCCTCCCCGACCCCACATCCACTTCCTTTTGAATCACTTGCATATGTTGTCGAGTTCGATCTTAGATACTGCCAACAAAAATCCAATTAAATCACAGAACAGCCATGGCAAAGTAAATTATTTCAAAAAGATTACAACTAGATGTTTACATAAAAATCATTTCAAATCCTGCGATTATATCATTCCATTGACTCCCACTACCAACATGAGATATGTTCAAGTAGCAAAATAACCGAATGAAGTAATTTAGGGTGCGTTTGGTTGTGGAAAATTTTCAATAAAAATGAAAACTTAGGAAAGGCGTTTGGTTCATTCAGTTTTCAAAAGTTTTCCAAGAAAATGAGAATTTTCTGTTTTCTAACTTCTATGTAAATTAGAAAACTGATTTCGGCAGTTTTCCAAAAATTTCTAAAATGAAAACACCACATTTCAACCAAATGCGATTCTAAAATTTTAGTTGAAAACTGAAAATGAAAACTCAACTCCATTTTCTGAAAAAAACGAAAACAGTTTTCCACAACCAAATGCACCCTTAAGGGTACATGATTCTTGCAATACCAAATCACATCTAAGGACTTGGAAGTTGATTGCAATAAGATCACCCGAAAAATAACATGATCAAGAACTTAATCAAGAACAACCAGAAGCTATGCATCACATATGCTCAAATTCGAAAACAATAGCCAGTTAAACTAAAACTTATTTCAACAGAAACTAAAGCTTTTGAGTTCAATTCATTTACTAGCATAATTGAAAAAACACCTTGTACATTGAATGTGAATTATAAACCCCCTTCTGGTTAACACCATCACCACTAGATCCACCAGCTTTACCAACCACAAATTCTTCCATAACCAAATTATCATCATCTTCATCTTCCAACTCTCCACTCCGTAATTTCGTATTAGCCGCCGCCCTCCCAATCATAAAACCCTCCCCATGCTTAACACTATCATCATCGCTATTCAAAACTATATCCAAATCATCATCATCATCATCCTCATCATCATCCAAATCAATACCATCACTTGCTCTATCCACTTTATCACTAATTACCTCTAATTTTCACTCTTCTGCTTATCAGTTTCAGTGCTTAATTGATGAAATTGATGAGCAACATTCATGGCGGAGGTTGCTTCCACTTCAACATCTGCGTATAAATCGCCGAACTCATCATCTCCATCCTCCATTTCTAGATTTGTACCAAAATTGAAGTGGAAGACTATTGCATTTTTTAAGATGATGATGATGTTTTATCAAAACCCTAGACAGAAAAGAAAACCTCACTACTGATCTCTCTATAGGAGAGAAGGGAGATGAAAGATTTTAAGCAAAAACCCTAAAACAGAGAAACCCTTAAACCCTTAAATTTATCCATTTACAGACTATAGTATGAGATATTTTTAGAATATAAACGTAAATTCAATTTAATAACTTTTGTTGTACAAACCATTAACTAAAAATAAAATTGTTAAAAGAAAGTAATTAAATTTCTATTTACAATAAAAATATAAATTGTTATAGAAACCATTTACTAGTTAAAAATCTTTAAGGCCATTAGTAGCGTAGCTTACCGAACTCACGAATCCACTCTATTACATCAACGTCACATCAGTTTTACCATAAACTCATTATAAGATCTCACAAGCCCCACTCTATCAAGTACCACAACCCACTAAACGAATTAGCCAATACATTACATTTTAAATAAAAAAAGAAGAGAAAGAGAGAGAGAGAGAGAGAGAGAGAGAGAGAGAGAGAGAGAGAGAGAGAGAGAGAAAGGAGTAAGAGAGAGGCAATTCAATCGGTTTCTACAAACCGACCCCCAAAGCCCGTTGCGAGCCCACCAAGGTCGTACTACAACCTACTGCAAGATTGTCGAGCCCACCAAGCAGCCCACTGATCCCCATCCTGGCGCTATGCATAGCCTAAGGCCTTTGGTAGCGTAATACAAGCCCAAGCTGCCACATCCGTTTTACCCATAAGCCCGAAATAAGAGTACCACTACCCACAGGACCGAATACCCAATATATACATATATATGTATGTATATATAAAGAGAAAGAAGGAGAGTGAGAGAGGGAGAGCGAGCGGGCTGAGCGGGCATGGGAACCCTAGCCAAAAACTAGAGCTTAAGCCCGCACCGGGGCATATGGCAACCTAGCCGAAGCCTGCATACCTAACCCTAAACTGCAAAGCGGTACTCACGACCTATTAATTTAACAACACGTGTCAAATTTGACATTTAGACAAACCAACAAGCTTATGCAGGTTCAAGAAAACACCTCAAAAAACAGAAAATTATAAAACCTAACATTTACCAAATGTTTTTTACTATTCCTAAGCTACAGTCCTCTTCTCCCACCTACACTTCTCCTCCTCCAACCACCTGCTCCAGACACATTGAACTGAAGCTCCCCCACCTGCTCCACCAACACCATTGAAGGCTTCTCTCTCTCTTCTCCTTCCCTACTACCTGCTCCACTAACACCATCGCAGGCTTCTCTCTCTCTCTTCTCCTCTTTCCAACAATAAACTTTTTGTTGCAGGTGATCACCTCCGATTCTTGGTATCATTATTTCAACCAATTGTTTTTTCGATATTCAAAAGTCACACGCATTCTTACAGCCTTTTTTCGTGAACTTTGAAGTTTTGTCATGGTTAGTGGATGAAAAATCTTTGAAAGAAGCATTCTCTGCATTTCGAGAGTTATCTAAAGGTAAATACCTCCCAGTAAATCAACTAAATTAAAAAAAAAATTAGATCTTGAATTCACCTATGCTTTGCCCGCCAGATGTTCAATGAAATGCTTCAATGAAACACTCACATCTATGTATTTTTTTTCCATGAATTTGAAGTTCAAGTCTAGATACATGTTATGTGTTATTGACTACTTTGGGGGAAAAAACAAATTTGAAGTTAAAAATTAACTTCTGTGACACTCAAATGTCTAGAGCCCTTTTCGTTGGAAGCTTAATGGGCTTAATAGGGCTCTCTACTTATTCACTCAGCTATACATAACTCTTTAGTAATGGCTTAATGATATGGAAAGTGACCAGTAATGGCTTAATGATATGGAAAGTGGCCTAGGGTCTGATTATTACTACCTTAATGAGCTTAATACATTTACAACTTATTTGATCAGCCGTATGTTATTGTTTAGTGGTGGCTCAATGATACAGAAAGTGGATTCGGTAAGCTTTTAGGTTTGGGGGGGGGGGGGGTTACGTAGAAATCCATGTTTTTTATATTTATTCTAAATATTGATTCACTTCTTCCCTATATGAACACACCCTCAAAACAAAAACCCTTTCAATCTATACAGACAAATTAAACCACGCAGACAACTTTATCCATGTAGGAGTTAATGGAAAACCATCCAAACAACCCCTTACTTAGCAACCTTCTATGGGGGCGCTTAAATGCAAAAAGCCAAAAACAAAATTCAAATCATGTCTCTTTCAGTTTAGTAACACGCTCCTTCCATTTAAGAAAAAACTCTCTTAAACAAAAACCTTTCTGTTTTGTCTAGATGCACCATCACTTTTCCCCACTCTAAATATGTTTTCTACCTTTCGTTAGATGCTTATTTGGTATTTGTTGTTCGCTTCAGGATTTATAGACATACATTGGTTTCTCCACTCCGCTTCAAGCCAACGACGTAGGTTACCCACTACGTTGTATTTACTATTTTTTTTATCAACCTATTGTTCTATCATATACTGACAAATACCTTCTTGATGTACCTTCTTCATTCTACTATATGCTATTGTGATTTGCATTTGATGATATACATTAATTACATTTGAATGTTGAATTGTTCCTATCACCGAATCGCTTTACAAAAGTATGCAAAATCATAATAGAAAAAAACAAAGGCTTAATCATCATGATCAGAACATAGATTCGTTATCCATTAATGTCAATTCTCTTCCGTTGCCTATGCATTTTGAAACTGATAATAACATAATAGAAAATATCGATGGGGTTGGCACACACGAATTATGTTCGAATAGTAATTCTAATGCTTTAGGCCCTGTTACAGATGCTGATACATTGGTTATCGATACTGGTACGGTAAACTATCATTTTTTAGCTTATATTATTGATCGACCCGCTCTACGTGCGTAGTGTCTAAACAAATAACCTTCTCTTTTATGTCAACATCCAGCAAACAACCATTCACTTTCTGCACAGGCTGAATCACATGTTTCTGACACTTCGTCGAGTTCTACATCTTCACGACCTCGAGTGTCGAAAAGGATCAAAATTTTCAAAAACTTGCATCGTTCATCACTGCCTCAAATTCTACTACAAAAAGGACAACCAGGTCTTTCGCTCTTCATAGATTCTAACATTTTTGCACCTCGCTTTCACCAATCGCAACAAAAATAAATCGCTTCCTTCTGGTTTGTTTGTTGCTAAAACGAAGTTTTTTGTAGGCTTGGACCAAAGGAATACACCAGATGTCGATGGTATTGGGCCCTCATCCTCTTCAAATCGAACTCAACATGAGGCCACACATGGTGGGAAAGAATCCGCTACCGAATCAACATCACAAGGTTTCTAATTCATATACAAAATGTCTTCATTACCTCCTTAAGCATGACTTGATCTTATTAATTGTGTTGTTTGTCACGTTTTGAAGGTCATTCCACCACGTATTTGGATTTGGGTGATTGTGATCAAATATGTGAGCACTGTCGTGCCTTTTTTTGGTATCATGAGCGAGTTAAAGGTCACCCTTCAAATCGAAGGCCTAAATATAGTCGGTGTTGTAGAGGTGATCGAGTAGGATTACCGCTACCAAGGGTGCTGCCACAGATCATTAAAGACCTCTTTAGAGATAGGCACTTCATGGAAAATATTCGTGCTTATAATATGATGTTCGCTATGACTTCGTTTGGAGCTAAAGTGGATGACTCGGTTAATAATGGGTCAGGACCCTATGTATTAAAGGTTGAAGGTCAGATTTCTCATTGGATGGGATCTTTGTGTCCACCAACAAATCATAAACCAAGGTTCTTGCAGATGTACATCTACGATACTGATAATGAAGTTTGCAATAGGCTTAGCTATTTTTCTGGAGGTGGCCATGGGAATCTAAATCCAGAAATCGTCAACACTTTAATCAAAATTCTTGATGAATTCAATGATTTAGTCAAGTTATTTAGAACAGCAAGAGACATGTGCCTTCATGAAGAACCTCCACATTCAGTATTCGGTTATATAACAGTGGGAACCAGATGCGGTACAATGCTCCTGCTCCAGGCACTCTAGGTGCAATCATCTATGACAGTGGATCTGCAGGTAGAGATGCACCAAAAAAACGATTAATCAAAAAACCGGAAAAAACCGGAAACGGTTTCAAACCGGTTTGGATTTGAACCGGTCCGGTTAAAAAAGCGATTTTTTAATCGATTTTTTATTTGGAACAACCAGTTTTTTTACCGGCTAAAAAAGAGTTTTTAAAACTGGGTTTAATCGGTTTTTTAGTTGTCTATTTTTTTCAAAAAGTTATACATAATATTTTATATATAACTATATGTATCTACATTTGAATTTATGTTGGTATTTGTATAATTATATGTATTAATATAAATATATTGTATATATAAATTAAATGTGTTTATATAATTATATGTATTTTGATATTTAATTATTCTATATAATTATAATTTAACTAAAATAAAGTAATTAAGTAAGTTTAAGTTGGCCCAAAATAAAATACCTCAAAAAAATCAGATTTGCCCTCCCCCCCCCCCCCCCAAAAAAAAAAAATAAAAAAAATCTGAAAACAGGTTTTTTTAAACCGGTTTTTTTTAAATAGTTATTGTTTGGAGATGAAAACCGGTTTAAAACCGAACCTTTTTTTAGCACCCCGTTAATTTTAAGCTGGTTTTAAAAGAACTGGTTCGGTTTTATAACTAGCTATGTGCACCTCTATCTGCAGGTGGCAATGATTTTGACATAATAATTCGGTTAAAGGATGGGCCTCCTCAAAGAATAAATAAATTGCATCCTTCATATATGGCGTTGCAATTCCCTCTGTTGTTCGTATTTGGTGAGCATGGTTGGTCGCTTGAGTTAAAGTTAGTCAATGATGGAGTGAGACGCAGTAAGCAACTCACAATGAATATGTTCTACAGCTTTCAAATCCATGATCGCGTCAACGTGTATGCATTGTTGCTTAGAGGGGGCAGGCTATTCCAACAATATTTAGTTAATGCATATATATCTATTGAACAAAATCGATTAGATTACGTTCAATCGATGCAAGATGTTTTCCGCAGCGAGTATCTTCAGGGCGTTCATGATGCGTTAGTGAAAGGTGCCACGGATAGCTTGAGCAACTACATGTGTGAAGGCGAGAAAACATTCTTCGTCACCGTCCCACACAAAACCAGAATCAAGTTGGGCAGAGCAGCAACATTTGAACACATATCTGATGATGGGTTTCTTGTGTACTACTTCAATTTCCTTGGGTACGATCAGTTAACTCCAAGACTCAATAACCATAGACTACTAACAGGTATGTAATCCTTATTGCTATATAATGTTTTAAATTACATTCAAATCACATATCGTTATATTTGTGTTCAGATTACATTGGGAAGATAGAAAACGTGTATGAAGTGTTCAAAACCAAAGGAACCACAATTGTCAAAGTCAGGCTTGAAAATTTGAGGTGCTTGCTGTCTCATATAGCAAAAAAAAGAGGGTAAAACCTATTATGCTTAACATCTATGCTATATATGTCTCAGTGGGAAAATGATCGAGGCAACTTTCTGGGATGAAGTGACTATGTCATTTGACAAACAAGTTGTTGAAGCTTTACCTTCTCCTGTCATTGATGCTGTCACTTCAATGAAAGTTACTGAATACCTAGGTTCAAACAACTTATATTATCTAATCTAATAACTTTAACTTATTCAAATTATTTCAAACCTACACGTAAGTCATACCTTTTCCTCAAATCTCCAATTGTGATTTCTTTTAACAGGGAACTTGCAACTAACAGCCACTCCAACCTCCCATATTTACGTCAACCAAGATATTCCTGAGGCTACTTCATTGGCAGCTGGGTAGGTACTCCTTTCATATTTTTAGTGACTTCGTAAGATGTCTTACAATTCGTTTTTCTTTTTAGGTTTGCCATTCGAGATGATCAAAATCCCGTCCTCAAAATACGATACGAGAAATCTAAAGATATAGAGGTCGAAATGCAAAGGAACAGATTTACATTGAAAGACTTGCTTTCCCAAAACCCATATCGCTATGGGGTAAGCTGTCAAACCTCAACCTGTTATAAACATGTTAATATTTCTGCTTGGTCTCTTAACATTTTGGTGGGAATATTGTTGCTTGGTTTTTTGGTGATATAATAATGTGCAAAAAGAACAAGACTAGACCATGACATTAAAATGGATTATATATGTACTTGAATGTCTATGTTTGATGTTTTTTCCTTTGCTCATTAGATTCACATGATTATGAAGCTTAATTTAATTGTTAACCAGCTGATTTAGTTACACCAATTAAGGTTACCTTATATCTTTTTAGAATGCCTATTATGAGTTATTTGAAGATTTAGGTGGGAGGCAACTCATAATCATTATCTCATAGTGGCTGACGTACAAACTGTTTTTAGATGTTTTTTAAAAACTCTTGGTCTTGGTCCAAAAATGGTGCACTCAAACCCCCCCTCTTTTTGTGGCATACCCACTCTTACAAACAAAAAAGGTATAAATATTCCCACGAAGTTGTCAAACCTGTCAAAAGCCACAAAAACATGTTCTAAACAATTTTTACATTTCTCAAATCCTGTTGGAATTCCTTTACTTTTACAGGGAGCTCAGTTCACATGCAAGGCATCTCTGGTCAGCATAGATGAAAGTAAAGGCTGGTTTTATAAAGCATGTAGTCAATGTCGGAAAAAACTTCAAAGAAGAGGAAACATGCTTGCGTGTGAAGATCACGAACAAGTCTCCAAACCAAAAAATCTGTAAGTATCGTTTATCTGATATCAACTACTTAAAGTTTAATTATTATCACCTACATGTCTAATAAGTATGCCAAATTGCCAATAGGTTTTTCATCACAACACGCATGTCAGATGATACCGCTCATGCGAATATACTATTTTTTGATGCTGCTGCTACAATGTTGTTCAACACAGATTGCCACACATTCATTAATCAACTTGGATTCATTGATCCATATACACTACCTGAACCACTCAGCATTATCAAAGGACAAACAAAGATCTTTCAGCTACATTTCACACGGTCCAGCAAACCAGGTGATATAGGCTTAGTAGCAGATGCTGTCTTTGAAGAAGTCATTGTTGCTGATAAGGAAAGCCCAATACAGACACACATTATTAACCACTCTGCAACATCATCTGCTCCTAAAGGAACACATGTTCCATCAACTGAGCTTACATCAACTGCTCCTGCTACTCCAGCAAGTTTTTGTCTTGACCATCTTGCATCAACACCCATCACACCACTTTCTACTCTTACAACTACTACTCTAGCAGCTGACCCCAGCGCTCAAACCACTGAAACAAAACACCACAAACAAACATCTACCAAGAAACCGCTTTTCCAGACATCATCTGGTGACACATAAGTGTTGGGTTTTTATGGGATCCTCGTCTCAAGCTGACACGAAGAACACGGTGGATCTCAATCCTAATTGGAAGAGATACACGATAAAACCTAATGATCAAAGTGATCCAAAGGTTTAAACTTTATCAAACCTAACTGGTTTGATTTAGTGCGGATGCGAAGGATTAAAACCCGAAAACATTCACAGATCTTATCGTTAGTTTTATTTAATCCTAACAATTAAAGGTTTAGGTTATTACCTGGATTGTTCGAGTTTGATCCACCCGTGGACGACCAAACAAATAACCTTCTAGCCGGTTGAAATCCCCAAATCACGAAACAACTATTACGTGATGAGTGCGATTGAAAAACCACAAAACCCGAACTGGTTTTTCCTTGTGGTTTTGGCGCCGATTTTGGAGAGAGGAAGAGAGAGGATTTTCTGGTTTTTCTTTTGAGGATTAATTGCATGAATGATAACTGGTAAGCCTTAGCCTATATTTATATGGAAGAGTTTCCGTATAATCCAGTTACCATAATTCCTTTATAATTATCTTTTGGAAATTATTCTTTTCTTTTTCCTAAAGAAAAGAATATCCAATAAATCTAGATAATTATATCTTTATTAATAATCTTATTATATATTTATTTACTTAATAAATACATAATCTATTAATTAATAAACTTATATATATTTATTTACTTAATAAATATTTATACAATCCATATAATTAATTTCAAACCTTTATCTCTGAGATTTCTTACGGAAAATACCCAACTGATTTATAATTAACTATTATAAATCCAATCTCTCCAAACTGGGATTATTATACTTATTTGATTTACAGGTCCTCACAGATGTGACCCTCGAGTGTCTTGTAACGTTGGATGTGTAATCACTGGTTTGTCAACTTGTGCACATAATCACTAATAATAAGTTTCCTTAAAAATACCAGTTTGTTTGTGTATTTATTTGGAAAATGATATTAATAGTTTTTTTGCATTGTGCAGCTCAACAAGATGGCATGCCACTTACGAAGCACAAAAGTTCTGTTGGCCCACCAGATGAGAAACAGTAGGCATATGCATGCGAACTGATCAGGTACAATTTTAACAATCACACACCCTACTAGAATATTCTGACATCCCAATTTAACTTTAAAGTTTTTAAGACATCTACTCATACCCCCACACGTCAACATATATGTAATTTCGTATTGTGAATTTAATAAAAAATACAGGAATATTGATTTTCACTTTTTAAACCGTTTGTCACAGGTAATATATGAACAACTTTTGATGACACTGCCGTATTATCTATAATGCTTTTGGAGAGCTGCCTTACTATCTAGCAAAGTTTAGAACAACTGCTTGGAAACTTTTTGGGAACTGTAATACTTTGCAGCAACAGCGTTTGGATATCTCTTAAAGTAATATTAGTTGTTTAATCTAAACACACCTACTATTACAATGTAAATCTCTTCCAAGTATATCTACAACTATGTAAATTAGTTCGTTTATCTTTTACCGTGTTTATATCTTTTATTTTGCTCCTTTAGCACATATAACATATCACAAATACATCAATTATACATTTTTCATCATCATTAAAGAAAGAAATAGTCTTAAGCTTTAAACTTCTTTAAATTTAAAAGATATACAACATGTAACAAAAGATAAAATACAATTTTGATGACACTTATAATTGTAATTTTTATTTTCTGATCGAATGTTCTTTTATTCGTGACAAGTGTTTGGCAGAAAGGATCTTATGCTTCCTTTATTATTACTTATCACACATTTCATAAATTTTTAAACTTATGCAAATGTGTTTTATGTTTTGTTATATGCTCTACCAAAAAAAAGTAAAATTATGTAATATAAATTTGTTTCCTAATAGAAAACAAATCATTTTTGGGGTCAAGTCCAATATGCCCTTCTTGGCGTTTTTCTTTATATTATTTAATTTTAATTTAGATTTTGTAGGATATTTCCATATACTGACACATTTCATATCAACCATTTATATTTTAAATCAAGAGTGATAGATTGGGTTGCAAGTTTTGTAATTTAATCTTGGTTTGAAAAAAAAATGTGACTCAACATATATATATATATATATATATATATATTTCATCCGGTATTTTTGCATAACCACGTTGGTCTAGCAATCACTAATGAAGACAACTAATGACTATGCTAGCAGTCTCTACTACACTTGGAAATCCAATTCGATCAAATTGGTAAACCACGGTAAAAATGGTATCTGTTATTTATTATTATTATTTTCTACCATTAGCACACTACCAAAATTTATAGACTCTTTATAACACAATAGTCAAACTCTAATGTTTGGCATTTA
Source organism: Centaurea solstitialis (assembly GCA_030169165.1). Classification (NCBI taxonomy): domain Eukaryota; kingdom Viridiplantae; phylum Streptophyta; class Magnoliopsida; order Asterales; family Asteraceae; genus Centaurea; species Centaurea solstitialis. The sequence goes on along the minus strand of CM058044.1, from coordinate 2,935,159 downwards.
AAACTCACACTACTATATGTTCTACACTAGCACATCCCAAAGTGATTAGCTGTTTGCTTAAAATTCAATAACGTATTATTCACTAAAACCATGCATGCTCACTATCCTTATGGCACAATACTACGTTTTGTATGATAAAATGTGTGAATTTCCATAAGTATTCAATATGACAGTCATGCCTTGTCTTTGTGCTTTTATGGTACCACTAGAACTACCTTTAATCTTATCAGTCCCGCTATAGTTTAAGATCATCATCAACCTACTCCCATCATATCCTTATTAACCTTATCAACCACTTATTTACCGATTCAATGAGGACATTGAATCCTTCAAAGTTTGGGGTGGATAAAAAGCCTATACACGTATACACGAAAAGCCAATATCGTTATAAAAAAAACCCTATATATATCTACTGTAAAAAAATTGGATACAAAGTATACCCAGCTCAAACACTCGAAAAGGCCAATGTTTCACGTACTCTAAAATTACGCTCATTTTTTTAGATTCGGTTAAAGAACGCACTAAGTATAGTGTTCACCGATATACCTCAATATGAGAAGATGGTAGTAAAATTGTACCATTTTGAGAAAACGTGAACATAAAAAGGCACAACTCAAGCATGAGACGGAATAAACCACACCCATTTTCACCTATATAAAACCCATACAATGATGATCTTAAATCGGACAATAAATGATAAGCTAGCCTATGGTTTGGTATATACTTTGCATAAATTAGATAATGATATGTTAAGTTTGATCATATGTTTTATTCCCTTTATCATAATTTTTTTTTCGGTAAAGGGGTAATTATGGATTATGGTTTGTTTTTAAAACTCCTCATAAGGTTTGTTTACTTACCACTACAAGTTACTTGAGGACAAACAACAATTTAAGTTTGGGGTTGTGACAGGGTTAAAACATTAACCCTATTTTATAATTAAATTCAGTCATCTTATATATAATTATATAATAAAAAAGTGAAAAAAGTCTAAAATTCACGTTACTTGACGTTTTATAAAATTTAAAACTTTATATTATAATTATCCTAATTTAAACTGTTTTTATGCAGGTTCTCGATCATGGGCTTCAATTTTTGGAATAGTTAAACGTAAACACGGAATGGACTCGAGAGGCATAAAGTGGACCGAGACTTTTTGGACCAAGCTAGATGGCAAACTGTTTTTTATTTTGGAAGAAGAAGCCCATGACTTATATATATATTTATGTTTTTATGAAGTATGGCCCACCAAGCCCATACTTTAACTTTCTATATATATGTATGTTTGTATGAAGCTGGAAACCAACAACAAGAAGCTAAAGAAAAAAAAAAGAACAAGGAGAAGAAGAAAAAATGATGGGGAGAAACCAACGAAAAAAATATATGTCCATCCACTTTTCTTTATTAGAAAAAATATATAGTTTGGAGATCTATCAGTCGTGCATGACGTTCCGACTCGGTGGGGTTTGGAGATCGCTTTCCCTGGTCGAGTTTGCCGTTGCCTTGGGGATATATACCCAAGATGAGGTTGATGCTCCCGGTTTTGTGGAATACATGTGGGCGACCGCAAAAAGGCCGGATGGTTTTAATCCTCAGTTGGCTTGGGCGATTCTAGGTGAAGGTGATTATGGTGGTAATCTCAAGGTGAAGGGTTTTCTTGCTTCTTCGGACCGACTTCTGCACCGTATGCTTATTCAAGCGGTGAATCCTCGTTCCTCGAGTGAGGAGAAAGTTTCGGTTTATGATCTATGGCTTCTTGAGCAAACTCACCACGGATGACAAATATCCGAATGCTCTATATCTCATCGCCGTTCAACTTGCTAAAGGAGGTGGTTATCGAAAGGGTAGCCGAATGGTTGGTGGCCAATACGTGACGCTCTTGGCCAAGCACTTCGGTATCCTTACCGAGGGTGCCGTTGCCTTGATGACGAACCTTGGGGAGATGGGATTGATCGACATGAACGAACTCCGTGGCATGGGTGTAGCAAGAGTTGAGCATATGACCGGAAGGGATTATAATTCATGGATCCACAATCCTCAAGCTTATGGGACGAGGAGTCAACCGAGGGATCAAGCGAGGAGCACGCATGAGACCGGTGGAACAAGTGGGACGAGTGCGGGAGAGCAACCGGCGGAATGGATGGCATATTCGGGTTACCAAGACTTGAGTAACCGACTCTCGGAGATGTCATTATCTTATGGCCGTCATCATCAGCATGTGGAGTACAACACCGTGGAGGCTTTTCACCAAGCCAACTGGCAAAGTGGAGTGATGAACCAAATGGCCTCTCATTTCGGTATTCAACCGAATACCGCGTACGCTTCATCACCTTTTTGGCCATACTCCGAGGATGCTCCGCCCGGTTACCCGACTTTCGAGGATTGGCAAAACCAACCTCGTGGCCCTTATTGATCTCTCTCTTTTAATCTCTTATTCGATATGGTTGTCGTAAACAATTTTATTTTGCTTTGTTTGTGTTTGGTTTGGTTGAACACTTTTTATTTTTGTTTGGTTTGTTTAGGATTTTAAGTACTCTTTAATTGCTTTAGTTTGGTTTATTTTCTTTAGTTCGTTTTTACTTTTTCTTTTTCTTTTTGGTAGTAGATACAACGATCTATGATCTTTGATCGAGCACGATACTTGGAACACTCTCTCAGATCAGAACAAATTTCGTCACATAACCCGGGAAGTTTCTCTTTTTCCCAATTACTCCATAATTGTTTTAATTGTTGCATTGAGGACACTGTAAATTTTAAGTGTGGGGAGGGGGTTATGTAGACTTATCTGTTTAAATGGGTTCACTTTTTGCTTTTGGTTTGTCGTTTTTCAATTTTTTGAAAGCTTTGAGATTTGACCCCAATTTTTTTCGAAATCTGAGATTGTTTTTGAGACTGAGTTGCTTGCATAGGAGGACACTGAATAGGATTAGTTGAGTAAAAGGATGCCTTGGAATACTGATTACCATGAGTGCCTCACCCAATTCCATTGAGAGTTTGAGCCTTAATTGTTATTTATTTCGTGAGGAATACCGACTTTGACCCAAGGTAGAACTTGTCATTTGAATGCTTGTCGAGACCACATAAGAGAAGTATTTATCACCATTGCACTAATAGAGACCTTCGTTTCTAACCCTATTAGCCTTCGTCAGATAACCTCACCATAAGGTTATTTGATTTGCCTAGCCTTTGATTAAAAAGTACTCATTATTAGTACTTCATCCCTTGTAACCATTTTGAGCCTTAACCTTTTCATTTCTTTACCCACTATACACTTTATCCTTTAGCCTAATTGTTTTATCTATTTTTTGGCCGTAACTTAAATTTGATTCTTGAGATGTTTTGATCCAGTTTTTCAAATCTGACAGTTTTTATGGGACTGAGATTTAAAAGAGCCCAAAAGCAACATAGTTGCTGCTCTGAAAAAAAAAGAGGAAAAGAAAAGAAAGAGAAAAATATTTGAGACTCAGAAAAGAAAAAGAAATATCAAAAGAGTCGAGAATGTTGAAAAAAAAGAAAAGAATGTGAGCTGAAAAGTTTGAAAAAAAAATTGTGCCCCAAATAAGCCATAGGCTTAGGCCAATTCTAAAAGAAAAGAGAGGAAATGCTCATCCCAAAAGTTTCATGGTTCGAAAGTCAGATTGCTTCACTGTTTGGATCATTACTGATTGAGTTTTCAAGTTTTTGTTGCAAAAACCCTTACTCGCTTATATATCCTTTATCCTACCCTTAACCCTTAGCCTAACGTTACAACCCTAAAGTCCTCTTGACGGTTGACAACTTCTCAATGGTGGAGATTAGATTTGGTGACAAGCTTATGCATGCGGGAATTAGTCGAGTATTGGCGTGATCACTTACATATACACTTTTACCCCCGAGAGATACACTTTATATACTATGTGAGGGTAAAAGGTTGATCTTGGTATCCGATTGCTTGATGAGTCTTGTTTGTGTGTTCGATTGTGTGAGTATACTCTGTTCTCTTGGATGATCTTGGGTGGACATAATTTTGGAGTTATCTTTCTTATCTTTCAGTCTTTTGATTGAGGACAATCAAAGCTTAAGTGTGGGGATTTTGATAACACCAAAATTATACATGTTTTGGTTGAGCTTAATTGTATGACTTTACCCCATTTCTCACCCATTTCTGATCATTTCACTCACCAAATGAGCTTATTATTGCTTATGAGCAGTCTGGCGATCGCCAAATGGGCCCTGGACCTTTTCTTTTAAATACCAGCCTCCTCCTTCAGTTCCAAAATATACACGAAATACATGAAAAACACGAATACTGGGAGACTCACATAGACGCATATACGGGGAGAGTGAAAGTCAGAGTGGTGCCGATACGCTGCGGGGTTCGATCTCTGATCATCCGTCGTTGTATTGTCGGTATCATGTCTACTATCATGTTTTCTTTTTATATTATGATTAGTGAGTAGTCTTTTAATAGTGGTACTTGTCATGGTCGATGAACCATTGTGGATGATGATTTTATAATTAATGTTTATTGGTTTGTTTTTGGTTGATTGAATGTGTGTTATGGTTCCGTTCTGATTATTATTGTTTGGTTATTTGAACTCATTGGTTGGGTGTATCTGTTTGACCAAAGTAGATAGACTCCGATAGGATAATCAACCTACCTTAACCTACCCTTTGACCAAGAGAGTTGTGTTAAGTGGTTACTTGGACCGAGAGTAACCTGGAGGTAGAAAACCATGCAATAGAATTAGGATTGGATTTCCGGAACTAGGTTGTCTGATAAACGACCTAAGTATTGGAGCTAGGAGGACCAAGACCTAGTTAATAACCATAATCACTACATGTTAGGGTGTCCTTGACTTAAATTCCTACAATAACCAAAACAACCAAACCTTTGGCCTATTTAAATCATCCACTTGGGGATTCACTATACCATGATAAGTGCTACTGTTTTCTTTCATATATTTCTTAATTAATCTTATTAATCGCTTTCTTAGTTGGTAGTTAATTTAATTTTCTTTTTAGTATTAAAACCTTTTTCATAAAAACCCCCCAAAAGCTTTAGGTTAATTAAACTGATTTAGATTAATAATCTACGATAACTTGACCGTTCCCAGTGGTAGATACGATACCTGGACTTTCCTACACTATATTACTCACGATCAGGTACGCTTGCCTGTATATGTGGTAAGACAGTGGCTAGGCATTAGAGGTTAAAACTTGTTACGTTTTTTATGTATGATAATTACCGCATCATGTTTTTGGCGCCGCTGCCGGGGAACGGTAGTTGTTAGATTTTAGTCTTTATTAGTTTTGTTAATCGATCCTTGTGGATATATGATCAAGGACCTTACCTTCGACGGGAAAAACGATAGCAATCCTATCGTGCATATGGAGAACTTCGTGGATATATGCGATCTGTTCAAAACGGAGGAAGGCCGAGATGATGCGATTCAACTCCGAGTCTTTCCTCTCACACTCACCGGAGAAGCTAGAGCTTGGTTGCGCTCGTTAGAGCCAAGTTCGATTACTACTTGGGAAGGACTTCGTTCAAAGTTCCTTTCCCGATTCTTTCCGCCATCTAAGATCGACAAGCTGAGAGCCGAGATCCGATCCTTCCAACAAGATAACGGGGAGACCATATCCGAAGCATGGGAACGTTTCAAGCACCTTCTAAATTCATGCCCGAGTAACGGATTGAATAAGAGTGAACAAGTCCAAACTTTCTATAGTGGACTTGCTTATTCTTCACGCGCTACATTGGATTCATCTTCCGGAGGTGTCTTTATGTACAAAACGCTCACAGAAGGTTACAAGCTCCTCGAAGACATGCTCATACACAACATAGATTGGAGGACGGACAAACGCTTGCAAATCCCGAGGATGGCCGGAAAAATCTCAACCGACTTCGATCCATCCGATGAACTAGCCGCAATGAAAAACCAACAGGTAAAGTTTGAACGCAAAATCGAAGAACTAATTAAATCTGTTCATGCTTTGCAGGTTGGATGCGAGGAGTGCAATGGACCACACTTGACTAAGGATTGCCCGAATCGACCAATGATGACACCCGAGGAGGTGAACTATCTCAACCGAGGCGACTACCAAGGGAGGTGGAACAACAATCGTAATTTCATCCCGAGACCTCCCGGTTTCTTTGCACCAAATCAACAAAACCAAAGACCGGATGGAGAGCCACGTGTTTCTATCGAGGATCGGATTGTCCAATTCATGGATATGAAAAAGAAGCTAAACGATGAGGTAAGTTCATACTTATGTAACCACCAAAGTACTATCCAAAATTTGGAATTGCAGGTTGGACGTGTTTCGCAAATGCTAAGTGAAAGGACTCAAGGGGAATTACCAATGCAAACACAAGTCAACCCGAAGGTAGAAAACGTGAAGCCGATGCTCATGATGACCTGAGAACCATCAAAGAAGAAGTGGACGGATATTTACACGAAGAAGTATGTGGAGGGCGACAGTGGTAGTGAGCCCGATTATGCCACGGATTACGACTCGGAAGGGTTCACCATTTCGTTCGAACATCTAGGTCTCAAAGGACCCGTTGCTTCAAGTGATGATGAGGAGGAAGATGGAAAGCAAGGTGGATACGCGGAATTCATGATACCAAAGAAAGAGGATAAAGGCAAGGAGAAGGAGAAGGAAAAGGCACCGGAGGATGACCTCATCTACATTGCACCTATCAAGCATGATCCAGGGAGTTACAACTTACCTATTTCTTGTCATAAATTTAAAGGTCTTGCTTTGGTAGATTCAGGTGCCGTACTTAACATGATGCCTGTTGGTTATTGCAGGAAAATGGGAGTTAAAAAGATCATTCCAACAGACTATCAATACCGAGGAGTGAACGGATACATGACAAAGCCGTTAGGAATAGCGGAAGGAGTCCCAGTTCGCATTGGCAATTTTGTCTACTATACGGACTTCGTCATAGCTAATCTTCCACAGAACACGGAGATCCCGATAATCCTCGGGAGATCTTTCTTGCACATCGCTCAAGTGAATACCGATATGCGAAACCAAGTCACGAGCTTGGGATATGGAGAAAATCGGATTTACTTTGATCCCAACGGAGATCCGGTCACACATCTCGATGAACCGTATGAAGATCCTTCTCTGGCCTACAAGAAGAGCACGAACCGCCCGTTACTCCCTCATGAACGTGGAAAGAAGACGGAGGATTATCTGAACCCGATACATCAAAAGGAGCAAACAACCAATGGGTCGGGACCCTCCAAGAAGGAGTACAGGAAGAAGAAGGGCTCGTCATCCGGACGTGCCAAGAAATGAGCCGAAAAAGGGGTCGAGCTCTAGACAAATTCAAAAACGAAGCGCTTCTTGGGAGGCAACCCGAGCTTTTTCTTTCTTTTTGCATTTCTTAGGTTTTTCGTGTGTGTTTTCATTAATCTTTTTGTTTGGTATTGCTTAGGTAACCATACGGAGGGAATAATAACCAAAATCGAGCAAATCCGACGCGCGATGTGATTTTTGAAAAGTTGGAAACAGAAGCCAACTCGCGATCGCCAGTTTTCAAGTTTGGCGACGCGAGGTTGGTAAGTCGTGGTAACAGGTAAAATTTTCGAATCTCGCGACGCGAAGCTTTAAAAAAATTAGGGTTATATTTCAGAAACTGCCTGTTTCGCGACGCCAAACCCTGGGTTTGGCGACGCGAAGTCGGGGCAGACGGGGTTTTAACCCTCTTTTCTCACTTTTTCAAAAGAACACAACCCTAATTTCTCTTAGGCGCCGCGAACTCCTCTCACGTCTTTGCGAAATCCGACCTTCTTGAGCTTCAATTTCATCATTTATCATGACTAAGGTATGTTTCCCAACTTTAATTTCATGAGGATAGCTTGATTTGGTAATTGTAGATCTTGCTTTGGGCATCAATGGTGTTTGTATGCTTATATGAATTTGACATTGTTCTTGATACACCATTGATTGTTTAATGCTTATGAGTTGATGCATGCCTATATTGTGATTGAAATTTTACTCTAGCATGCTTGATGATTGTTTAAACTAGTGATTGTGCTTTGATGATAAGTGTGGGGATTTTGATGATATCAAAATCCCCCATTCTTGTTTAGCTAGATTAGTTTGTAATTGAAGTTGGACTAAAAGTTTAAGTGTGGGGATGTTCCACATCCCCTTTGATCTTTGTTCTTGGTATATGCATTTGCTATTTGAACTTTTTAGTCGTGAAAGTTTTGTCTCATTGAGTTTTTGATGTGAATGAACCTTGTCTTGTGTTTATGGATTAAAAGTTTCTAAGACGATGGTATTTGGATTTTGTAGAGACAAAGAACCCGATCGTCAACTTCCACCGCAACCAACTTCTATGCACCGGATGGCAGCCACATTTTCACCTATTTCATGAATGACCCAACTTTGAACGGTCCGAAACGGGAGGAGTACCGGGATACTGTTAACCGGCTTCTCACCCGTCAGGTTTTGATACCGAGGAGAGTCGACAGGAACCTTCTTCGATCGATGAGTGTTGAGAACAACATCAAGGCGATACTCGAGAAGCACGCCTACGATGAGGATGGCACCGAGTACTATATTTGCCATGCATGGGAACGAGTCTTCGACATTGCCGAGACCCTCTATCGCGAGCTTATCGTTGAGTTCGTGGCCACGTTCCGTTTCGACGCAATCAAGGCCCTTGAGGAGTTCTATCAGTCGTGCATGACGTTCCGACTCGGTGGGGTTTGGAGATCGCTTTCCTTGGTCGAGTTTGCCGTTGCCTTGGGGATATATACCCAAGATGAGGTTGAAGCTCCCGGTTTTGTGGAATACATGTGGGCGACCGCAAAAAGGCCGGATGGTTTTAATCCTCAGTTGGCTTGGGCGATTCTAGGTGAAGGTGATTATGGTGGTAATCTCAAGGTGAAGGGTTTTCTTGCTTCTTCGGACCGACTTCTGCACCGTATGCTTATTCAAGCGGTGAATGCTCGTTCCTCGAGTGAGGAGAAAGTTTCGGTTTATGATCTATGGCTTCTTGAGCAAACTCACCACGGATGACAAATATCCGAATGCTCCATATCTCATCGCCGTTCAACTTGCTAAAGGAGGTGGTTATCGAGAGGGTAGCCGAATGGTTGGTGGCCAGTACGTGACGCTCTTGGCCAAGCACTTCGGTATCCTTACCGAGGGTGCCGTTGCCTCGATGACGAACCTTGGGGAGATGGGATTGATCGACATGGACCAACTCCGTGGCATGGGTGTAGCAAGAGTTGAGCATATGACCGGAAGGGATTATAATTTATGGATCCACAATCCTCAAGCTTATGGGACGAGGAGTCAACCGAGGGATCAAGCGAGGAGCACGCATGAGACCGGTGGAACAAGTGGGACGAGTGCGGAAGAGCAACCGGCGGAATGGATAGCATATTCGGGTTACCAAGACTTGAGTAACCGACTCTCGGAGATGTCATTATCTTATGGCCGTCATCATCAGCATGTGGAGTACAACACCGTGGAGGGTCTTCACCAAGCCAACTGGCAAAGTGGAGTGATGAACCAAATGGCCTCTCATTTCGGTATTCAACCGAATACCGCGTACGCTCCATCACCTTTTTGGCCATACTCCGAGGATGCTCCGCCCGGTTACCCGACTTTCGAGGATTGGCAAAACCAACCTCGTGGCCCTTATTGATCTCTCTCTTTTAATCTCTTATTCGATATGGTTGTCGTAAACAATTTTATTTTGCTTTGTTTGTGTTTGGTTTGGTTGGACACTTTTTATTTTTGTTTGCTTTGTTTAGGATTTTAACTACTCTTTAATTGCTTTAGTTTGGTTTATTTTCTTTAGTTCGTTTTTACTTTTTCTTTTTCTTTTTGGTAGTAGATACATCGATCTATGATCTTTGATCGAGCACGATACTTGGAACACTTTCTCAGATCAGAACAGATTTCGTCACATAACCCGGGAAGTTTCTCTTTTTCCCAATTACTCCATAATTGTTTTAATTGTTGCATTGAGGACACTGCAAATTTTAAGTGTGGGGAGGGGGTTATGTAGACTTATCTGTTTAAATGGGTTCACTTTTTGCTTTTGGTTTGTCGTTTTTCAAATTTTTGAAAGCTTTGAGATTTGACCTCAATTTTTTTCGAAATCTGAGATAGTTTTTGAGACTGAGTTGCTTGCATAGGAGGACACTGAATAGGATTAGTTGAGTAAAAGGATGCCTTGGAATACTGATTACCATGAGTGCCTCACCCCATTCCATTGAGAGTTTGAGCCTTAATTGTTATTTATTTCGTGAGGAATACCGACTTTGACCTAAGGTAGAACTTGTGATTTGAATGCTTGTCGAGACCACATAAGAGAAGTATTTATCACCATTGCACTAATAGAGGCCTTCGTTTCTAACCCTATTAGCCTTCGTCAGATAACCTCACCATAAGGTTATTTGATTTGCCTAGCCTTTGATTAAAAAGTACTCATTATTAGTACTTCATCCCTTGTAACCATTTTGAGCCTTAGCCTTTTCATTTCTTTACCCACTATACACTTTATCCTTTAGCCTAATTGTTTTATCTATCTTTTGGCCGTAACTTAAATTTGATTCTTGAGATGTTTTGATCCAGTTTTTCAAATCTGACAGTTTTTATGGGACTGAGATTTAAAAGAGCCCAAAAGCAACATAGTTGCTGCTGATAACACCAAAATTATACATGTTTTGGTTGAACGTAATTGTAGGACTTTACCCCATTTCTCACCCAGTTCTGATCATTTCATGCACTAATTGAGCTTATTATTGTTTATGAAGGATTTGGAGGCCGTGGCACGGAAAAGTACGAAAAAAGGCGAGAAAACGTGAAAAATGCACAAAGTCAACACAGGAGGTACTTGGCATTCGCGAGATTCCCAATCTGGCGCCGCCAGATTCGACTGAATTGAAGACCAGGGTTGACCTAAGTGTCTGGCGTCGCCAAACTAGCAGTCTGGCGATCGCCAGATGGCACCTGGACGTTTTCTTTTAAATACCAGCTTCCTCCTTCAGTTCAGAATATACACGTTTTGCATAATTTTGGTACGGGATACGAGGAGGAACGAGAGTGGGAGTACGAAAGGTGCCGATACGCTGCGGGAATCGATCTTCGATCATCCGTCGTTGTACTGTCGGTATCATGTCGATGTCTACTTTGTTTTCGTTTTCGTTATGATTAGTGAGTAGTTTTTAGTAGTAGTGCTTGTCATGGTCGATGAACCTTTTTGGATGATACTTTTGTGATTAATGTTTATTGGTTTGTTTTGATTAATTGAATGTTTGTTATGGTTCTTTTCTGATTGATAGTGTTTTGGCAATTTGAATTCAATTGGTTGGGTGTATTTGTGGACCAAAGCAGATAGACTCCGAAAGGATAATCAACCTACCTTAGCCTGACCTTGGACCAAGAGGTTGTGTTAAGGGGTTACTTGGACCAAGAGTGACCAGATAGTAGAAGGGCCATTGCAATATTAATCAGGACTGTTATACCGATTCTAGATTGTGGACCAAACGATTTAGGATTGGGATTAGGAGGATCGTGTCCTAGTTATTGACCATAATCTTACATGTTAGGGTGTCCCAGACTTAAATTCCTACAATAGTCAATACAACCAAACCTTCGGCCTATTTATATCATCCATTTTGGGGATTCACTTTACCATGATAAGTACTGCTGTTTTTCCTTAATATAATCTTAAATCAGTCTTTTAATTGTTTTCTTAGTTTTTACTTAGTTAACTGTCTTTTTAGTATTAAAACCTTTTTCATACAAACCCCCCCTTTAGGTTAATTAAACCGATTTAGACTTTAGTCTACGATAACTTGACCGTTCCCAGTGGTAGATACGATACCTGGACTTTCCTACACTATATTACTCACGATCAGGTACGCTTGCCTGTATATGTGGTAAGACAGTGGCTAGGCATTAGAGGTTAAAACTTGTTACGCTTTTTATATACGTTAATTACCGCATCAAGTTTTTGGCGCCGTTGCCGGGGAACGGTAGTTGTTAGATTTTAGTCTTAATTAGTTTTGTTAATCGATCCTTGTGAGGGATTCTGTCCCTTGCAAGTTTTCTGCTTTTTAGTTTAGTTCGTTATTTTTCTTTTATTTTATCTCTTTGTTTCCCGCAAGTTGCCCGTAACCGTTTGTTGTGATTTCAGTCACGGCAGACTTGTTAGAGCCATTTGAGGAGCCGGAGAGAGAGTTCAGAAAAATAAACAAAAAGAAATCAAAAGCAAACAAAGTTCGCCCGAGAGCTTTGATTTTTGAGATGGGAGAAGAGGCACCGATGTGGACCGCTAGGAGAGCCGCTCCAACAGTACCCACCAATCCGATCACGAAGCCGAACCTGAACAAAGAAATCCCAGGGAAGCTCCTACACATGATCAAGGACCTTACCTTCGACGGGAAAAACGATAGCAATTCTATCGTTCACATGGAAAACTTCGTGGATATTTGTGATCTGTTCAAAACAGAGGCAGACCGGGATGATGCAATTCATCTTCGGTCTTTCCTCTAACGCTTATCGGAGAAGCTAGGGCTTGGTTGCGATCCTTAGAGCCAAGTTCAATCACTACTTGGGAAGGACTTCGTTCAAAGTTCTTTTCCCGATTCTTTCCACCATCCAAAATCGACAAATTGAGAGCCGAGATCCGATCTTTCCAACAACAAGACGAGGAGACTATATCCGAAGCATGGGAACGTTTCAAGCACCTCTTAAACTCGTGCCCGAGTCACGAGTTGAATAAGAGTGAACATGTTCAAACTTTCTATAGTGGACTTGCTTATTCTTCACGAGCTACTTTGGATTCATCTGCAGGTGGTGTCTTTATGTACAAAACGCCACGGAAGGATATAAGCTTCTAGAAGACATGCTCATACATAACATAGATTGGAGGACGGACAAGCGTTTGCAAATCCCGAGGATGGCCAGAAAGATCTCAACCGACTTTGATCCATCCGATGAATTAGCCGCAATGAAAAACCAACAGGTAAAGTTTGAACGCAAAATCGAAGAATTAATTAAATCTGTTCATGCTTTGCAGGTTGGATGCGAGGAGTGCAATGGACCACATTTGACTAAAGATTGCCCGAATCGTCCAATGATGACACCCGAAGAGGTGAACTATCTTAACCGAGGCGAATACCAAGGGAGGTGGAACAACAACCGTAACTTTATTCCGAGACCTCCCGGTTTCTTTGCACCAAATCAACAGAACCAAAGACCGGATGGAGAGCCGCGTGTTTCTATCGAAGATCGGATACTCCAATTCATGGATGCGCAAAAGAAGCTAAACGACGAGGTAAGTTCATACTTACGTAATCACCAAAGCACCATCCAGAATTTGGAATTGCAGGTTGGACGTGTTTCGCAAATGTTGAGTGAAAGAACGCAAGGAGAATTGCCAACGCAAACACAAGTCAACCCGAAGGTGGAGAATGTGAAGCCGATGCTCATGATGACCGGAGAGCCATCAAAGAAGAAGTGGACGGACATCTACACGAAGAAGTACGTGGAAACTGATAGCGAGAGTGAGCACGATTATGCCACGGATTATGATTCGGAGGGGTTCACCGTGTCATTCGAACACCTAAGACTCAAGGTGCCCGAAGCTTCAAGTGATGATGAGGAGGAAGATGGAAAGCAAGGAGGATACGCGGAGTTCGTGATCCCGAAAAAAGAGGATAAAGGCAAGGAGAAAGAAAAGGAGAAAACACCGGAGGATGATCTCATCTACATTGCACCTATCAAGCATGATCTATGTAACAACCAGTTTCATTTTTCAACAATATTTAACCAAAATAGTAACTAACATAGCGGAAGCACGTTAACCATTAAAAAGTAATTTATTTTCCCAAAACGGGTCCAAAATTAACAACATTTAAAAAGTGATAATAAGTCACAATAAGTCCAACTTGCAACCAAAACATTTTCTTATAGTAGTTCAACATCCATTAGTTTCAAATTTCTTAATCATGTCCTGAACTGAATCCTTCCGAGCATCAAGCAGGTGCCTTCCCCTTATCTTTGGATGAAGTACCTGCCACTGAACCACATAAACCACAACGGGTTAAGCATAAAGCTTAGTGAGCACAAACCTAGGTTCTATGCATGCATGTAAAATAATCATAATCATATAACTGAAAAACCGAACATGTATCATAAACATTACTCAAGGTGTATCCACCCAAAGTATCATACTGACACTGGTACCAGGCCTCTGAACCCAACTTCCCTAGGGGTAGTATTACCGCCTTAGGTACTATCGTGAATATTACATGTCAGTTCATACATAACCACATATATATACATGATTATAAGCATAACAGTCTTGAACGCAGGTTAATGTACTCACCTTAGTTCGCTTCACAGATAACACAGTCAATCACCTCACACGTCTGAGTATTAAACACCTATACATCACATCATCGAATGGCACACATAAATAACACCTTAAGACTCATAACCGTAACTCTTAGTCTAGGGCTGATTTAGACCTTCTAATAGGGTAGGTAATTCAATTACGAACCCAACGGTCCTTTCGGATTCAAAATCGGAGTTAGGATGCAAAAGTTATGGCCAAAACAAATTTTCCAACTCAAAACAGGGGCTAGCGATCGCGAGCCTGGTAGCTAGCGATCGCTAGCTATCCTTCCCAACTTTCTGATCTAGCTCGCGATCACTTCACGATCGTGAGCCCCTTTTTGTTCATGGCTAGCGATCGCTAGCTTCACCACCTAGCGATCGCTAGGTGCTGAATTTTCAGCACGAACCCAAAATCGTGATTTCTCATTTTTGGCATAACTTTCTCATCCGAACCCCAATTCGTCCGATTCAAAAAGCCATGGTTTCGTTATTTCAGGCTCTACAATACTACCACAATGAAAATAGGGTCAACCTAACACAAAATACTCAATTGGTGATCCAAAGATCACCAATTTCCATAACATTCGACCAAAACCCTAACTATGATCCAAACTTGATATTCGACAACAACAAAGGGTAATGGGTGATTACCTGAAGTTAGAAACTTAGTTCTAACGGTAAAACAACAATCGACGACTCCACGTAGACACAATTTCTTCCCAAATACCAAAACCCTTTGAAGCCTTCCAAACCCTTTTCTCTTCTCTCAAGGTTGACAAATGATCAAATGTGAAGGGTTTGATCATCCAATCCCCTATATATACACTTACACATAACACCCTCCACTTCCAATATTTACAAGCAAGTCCCCCTACCTGAAATTACATAAATGACACCAAACCTTACTAACTTAACGAAAGAGAAGTTAAAACTTAACTGAATGGGAACGGGGTGTTACAACTCTCCCCCACTTACCAAGATTTCGTCCCCGAAATTGCTTAGTCATGGAACAGCTCCGGATAATTGGATCTCATCTCCGCTTCCGGCTCCCACGTCCACTCTGATCCTTTTCGATGCTCCCATTGAACTTTCACCAGACCAATTTCCTTGTTACGTAAAGTTTTTGTCTTTCGCTCCAAGATAGCTATTGGCCTCTCGATGTAGTTCAGTCGCTCGTCAACTTGAATGTCATCAATCGGCACATGAGCTGTCTCGTCAACCAAACATTTTCTCAACTGGGAAACATGGAACGTGTCATGAATCTGATTCAGTTCTGGTGGCAGTTCAAGTCTATAAGCCACCTTCCCAACTCTAGCTATCACCTTGAAGGGTCCAATGAATCTGGGGCCTAACTTGCCCCTCTTTCGGAACCGGATTACCCCCTTCCAAGGTGACACTTTTAACAACACCTTGTCACCCACTTGAAACTCTAAATCTGATCTTCTCCGATCAGCATAGCTTTTCTGACGACTCTGGGCGGTTCGTAGCCGCTCGCGTATCATCTCAATGCTCTCGGTTGTCTTTTGTACTATTTCGGTGCTACCTAGCTCCCGCTGTCCCACTTCTCCCCAACAGATAGGGGTTCGACACCTTCTCCCGTATAACATTTCATATGGGGGCATGCCGATACTAGCGTGGAAACTATTGTTATAAGAGAATTCCGCCAACGGCAAGTAGGTGTCCCAACTACCTCCAAAATCCAAAACACAAGCACGTAACATGTCTTCGAGAGTCTGAATAGTTCTCTCACTTTGGCCATCTGTCTGCGGATGAAAAGCTGTACTGAACTGCAACCTCGTGCCCAAATCCTCATGAAACTTTCCCCAAAATCGTGACGTAAACCGAACATCCCGGTCAGAAATGATGGTAACCGGAACGCCGTGTCTAGCCACGATCTCCTTGACATAGATGTCCGCCAATACTTCAGCGGATGAACTCTCCCGAATGGCTATAAAGTGAGCACTCTTTGTCAAACGGTCCACGATAACCCAAATTGCGTCGTAACTTCGAGACGTTCGAGGCAATTTGGTAATCAGGTCCATCGTGATGTGCTCCCACTTCCATACCGGAATATCTAACGGCTGCAACTTCCCATGCGGCCGTTGATGCTCAGCTTTAACCCTCAAACAGGTTAAGCACTTCTCCACATAACGAGCTACGTCCCGCTTCATTCCTGGCCACCAATAATCAGTCTTCAAGTCTCTATACATCTTTGTGGCACCTGGATGTATCGAGAACTTAGACTTGTGTGCTTCATCTAACAAAGTCTGCCTCGCCTCACCTGATACTGGTACCCAGACCCGCCCAAAACGAGTCAACAACCCTCGACTATCCGCTACCAACTGCGGTAACTGGCCCTTGATCTGTTCCTTCTTTTGGTTCTCTTCCTTGATTGCGTCGGCTTGAGACTGCCGAATCAAATCAAAAAGAGATGTCGTCACAGTTAGCCTCATCAACGGAACTCGTAATAGCACATGACGAGTCTTCCTACTCAATGCATCTGCTACCACGTTCGCCTTTCCCGGATGATAAAGGATTTCACAATCATAATCCTTCACCACATCCAACCATCTCCTCTGCCGCATGTTCAAATTCGGCTGGTCTAAAAAGTAACGGAGACTCTTATGATCGGTGTAAATCGTGCACTTCACACCGTACAAGTAGTGTCTCCATATCTTAAGTGCGAATACAACTGCGGCTAACTCCAGATCATGGGTCGGATAATTTACCTCATGCGTCTTTAACTGACGTGACGCATAGGAAATTACCTTGCCACGCTGCATGAGAACACAGCCTAGCCCATGATACGAAGCATCGCAATAGACCGTCATGTCCTCCACCCCTTCAGGTAGCGTCAATACTGGCGCCTCACACAACTTTTGCCGCAAAGTTTCAAATGCTGATTGTTGTTCTTCTCCCCACACGAAACTTACGTTCTTCCTGGTGAGCTTAGTTAATGGAACCGCCACTTTGGAGAAATCTTGGATGAACCGGCGGTAGTACCCGGCTAACCCAAGAAAGCTCCGTATCTCTGATGGCGACTTAGGAGTTTCCCACTTCATAACCGCTTCGACTTTCGCTGGGTCAACTTTGATCCCTTCTCGGTTCACAAGGTGTCCCAAAAACTGGACCTCTTGCAACCAGAAGTCGCACTTCGAAAACTTTGCATAGAGCTGCTCTTTCCGTAGAATTTCCAACACTTCCCGCAAATGTTCAACATGATCCTCCTTCGTCTTGGAGTAGATCAGAATATCGTCAATGAACACGATAACTGACCTATCCAACAAAGGCCTACACACCCGGTTCATGAGATCCATGAATGCCGCAGGTGCGTTCGTCAACCCAAAAGGCATGACCACGAACTCGTAGTGTCCATATCTGGTCCTGAACGCCGTTTTGTGCACGTCTTCCTCCCTTACCTTCAACTGATGGTACCCCGATCGAAGATCTATCTTCGAGAACCAAGCGGCTCCCTGAAGTTGATCGAAAAGATCATCGATCCTCGGCAGTGGGTATCGGTTCTTCACCGTAAGCTTGTTGAGCTCACGATAATCAATGCACATTCTCAACGTCCCATCTTTCTTCTTGACGAACAAGATCGGAGCTCCCCACGGTGAACTGCTTGGCCGAATAAAGCCTTTCTCTAACAGCTCCTCTAACTGGTTTGATAGCTCTTGCATTTCCGGAGGTGCCAAGCGGTAAGGGGTTTTCGCTACGGGCGCCGCCCCCTGAACCAAGTCTATCCTGAACTCCACTTGCCTTTCTGGGGGAATCCCCGGCAAGTCTTCCGGGAAGACATCCGGGAACTCACAAACTACAGGTACATCTTTCACGGTCTTTTTCTTACTTTCTCCTTGGTCACTGATCAAGTACACAAGATAACTAGTACCTCCACGCAACACATAGCTCCGAGCTTTGGCCATTGAACACACCCTCGGAAGGCGTTTACTTGCATCCCCCAAGATAGTTAGTTCTCCCCCACTTGGGTTTCGAACCACTACCCGACAGTTCTCACAGTCAACATTAGCCCCATTCCTTCTAAGCCAATCCATTCCCGCCACTACCTGAATCTCCCTCATAGGAATAGGGATAAGGTCTATACTAAATTTGACACCTTCTACCTCTAATACATTTTTCTTATAAATAAACTTACATAAACGAAACTCCTCATCCGCTATTTCTACTTCTAACGGGCTTTCTAGTTTACTTTTTACATTCATAAAATCTTTACAAAAAGACAAGGAAACAAAAGACTTACTAGCACCCGTATCGAACAAAACTAGAGCAGGCATCGAATTAACTAAAAAGATACCTGTCACCACGTCCGGCTCGGCCTTCGCCTCATTGGCAGTCAACTGAAAGACTCTAGCTCGAGTCCTTGGAGCTTCCACCTTCTTACTCGGTCCACCCTCTATAGCCTTGACGGGTGCGGAACCCGAGATTTCCGTCGTCGCAACCGCCGTGGGGCACTCATGGGCGAAGTGACCCGGTCTGAAGCATTTGAAGCACAACTTGGGCTCCACCTTACAGTCACGGCTGACATGCCCAGGTTTTCCGCACTTGTAGCAAGTTCCCGAGCCCATTCTGCACTCTCCCAGGTGATTCTTTCCGCACCTTGAGCAACGAGGATAATCTTTCTTAACATCTCCTTTCTGATTCCCGGCTTTGAATTTCTTAACCACTTGCTGTTGTGGCTGAACCCGTTCTGCCCTTTTCTTCTTACCCTGACGCTCGAGTTCCAACTCTCTTGTTCGAGCTTTTTCAAACATTTGCTGGAAACTGTCGCATTGTGCCATTACCACAAACTCTCGGATATCCGACCTCAGAATGTTTCGGTACCGATACATCTTCATCCTTTCGTTCTGAACATATTCACGGCAGAATAACGCCCGCTCCAAGAACTTGTTAGTGATTTCAGTCACCGACTCCGTAGTCTGCTCCATCTCTAGAAAC
This sequence comes from Centaurea solstitialis, assembly GCA_030169165.1. Taxonomy (NCBI): domain Eukaryota; kingdom Viridiplantae; phylum Streptophyta; class Magnoliopsida; order Asterales; family Asteraceae; genus Centaurea; species Centaurea solstitialis. The sequence continues at coordinate 2,915,836 of CM058044.1, read as the reverse complement.
TCGGTAGTCAGTCTCTCCACTTCAATCTGGGGCACAAACTCTGCTCGGAACATTTCAAGGAACGCCTCCCAAGTAAGGGCCCCAATCTGTTCCTGAGTCCTGGAACCATTCACAACGCCCCACCAGTCTTTCGCCGGCCCTCTTAGAAGATTAGCAGCATATCTCACCTTCACCTCAGCCGGGCAGAAACTAGTGAGAAAGGCTCCCTCTACCTCAGAGATCCACCTCGAGGCAACAATCGGATCCTTTTCTCCACCAAAATGAGGCGGCTGACAAGCAGCAAAATCTTTAAACCCAACCGCCCGATTCTGGCCAGTACTCGAGCTTCCTGCTACACTTCCCCGACCGGCCATGGCGGAGTTGACTTGTTGAGTGACCACCTGGGTCAACTCCCTTTTCATCTGCTCAAAAAGGCCCGGAAGCAGGTCATGCAAGACCTCCCCGACCTCAGCAGCAATAATCCCCCTTAGATCAGGGATTTCATGCTCATCGCCATCATTCGGACGCTCTCCAGTTCCAGTTCTTCTCGTGGTCACCATACTGATGCAAGTACATAATTGTTTAGCTAACAATGGAAATAAGTGACCTTACTAGAGAGTAACTCTCACTACCCTTCCTGATAAGCCACAATCGCTTTCATGCTTCTACTTCCCAATCCCATGACTTTAATCAGTCCGTAACGATCCCTATAATTTAGTCAAGCCTCAACAGTACAATGTAATTGCAATGATATGGGCCCTTATATCATTATAATTACACCCTACCCGTTCAGCTTTTCCTCCTCATAAGAAAGGTTACTTCCTAGACCTGGTCATACACAAAACACATAATCATATGGTACCACTAGCATTCTGAGTAGTACCACCTATAACTACCGTGCCATGAGCATCTCCAAGTCATTTTACGTTTATACTTACCCTGACATCTACACAATCATGTCATAGCATTCATATATTTGCATACCCAATCAGATATTACTCAAGCATTCACAAAAGTGATATAAGGGTTTCATCACCCATCATAAGCATCAATAATTCAACTACAAGTCTGTTACATTTAAACAACTAAACATAACAATATCATGATATTCATACATAAATTGACATGGCATGCTTACTAACAACTCAATAAAGTCTAGGGTGCTCACTCCCGTCTTGATGCTCCGGATCTCAGTTCAGTTCCACCTCATGTTATTAAGGAAAAATTTTCTCTTTTGTTAGTTACTTTGCTTTAAAAATACGAACTCCGGGTTTGAGTTCAAGTATTCACTACCTGTGAACACCTGAATCCCTCAAACCTAGGCTCTGATACCAATTGTAACAACCAGTTTCATTTTTCAACAATATTTAACCAAAATAGTAACTAACATAGCGGAAGCACGTTAACCATTAAAAAGTAATTTATTTTCCCAAAACGGGTCCAAAATTAACAACATTTAAAAAGTGATAATAAGTCACAATAAGTCCAACTTGCAACCAAAACATTTTCTTATAGTAGTTCAACATCCATTAGTTTCAAATTTCTTAATCATGTCCTGAACTGAATCCTTCCGAGCATCAAGCAGGTGCCTTCCCCTTATCTTTGGATGAAGTACCTGCCACTGAACCACATAAACCACAACGGGTTAAGCATAAAGCTTAGTGAGCACAAACCTAGGTTCTATGCATGCATGTAAAATAATCATAATCATATAACTGAAAAACCGAACATGTATCATAAACATTACTCAAGGTGTATCCACCCAAAGTATCATACTGACACTGGTACCAGGCCTCTGAACCCAACTTCCCTAGGGGTAGTATTACCGCCTTAGGTACTATCGTGAATATTACATGTCAGTTCATACATAACCACATATATATACATGATTATAAGCATAACAGTCTTGAACGCAGGTTAATGTACTCACCTTAGTTCGCTTCACAGATAACACAGTCAATCACCTCACACGTCTGAGTATTAAACACCTATACATCACATCATCGAATGGCACACATAAATAACACCTTAAGACTCATAACCGTAACTCTTAGTCTAGGGCTGATTTAGACCTTCTAATAGGGTAGGTAATTCAATTACGAACCCAACGGTCCTTTCGGATTCAAAATCGGAGTTAGGATGCAAAAGTTATGGCCAAAACAAATTTTCCAACTCAAAACAGGGGCTAGCGATCGCGAGCCTGGTAGCTAGCGATCGCTAGCTATCCTTCCCAACTTTCTGATCTAGCTCGCGATCACTTCACGATCGTGAGCCCCTTTTTGTTCATGGCTAGCGATCGCTAGCTTCACCACCTAGCGATCGCTAGGTGCTGAATTTTCAGCACGAACCCAAAATCGTGATTTCTCATTTTTGGCATAACTTTCTCATCCGAACCCCAATTCGTCCGATTCAAAAAGCCATGGTTTCGTTATTTCAGGCTCTACAATACTACCACAATGAAAATAGGGTCAACCTAACACAAAATACTCAATTGGTGATCCAAAGATCACCAATTTCCATAACATTCGACCAAAACCCTAACTATGATCCAAACTTGATATTCGACAACAACAAAGGGTAATGGGTGATTACCTGAAGTTAGAAACTTAGTTCTAACGGTAAAACAACAATCGACGACTCCACGTAGACACAATTTCTTCCCAAATACCAAAACCCTTTGAAGCCTTCCAAACCCTTTTCTCTTCTCTCAAGGTTGACAAATGATCAAATGTGAAGGGTTTGATCATCCAATCCCCTATATATACACTTACACATAACACCCTCCACTTCCAATATTTACAAGCAAGTCCCCCTACCTGAAATTACATAAATGACACCAAACCTTACTAACTTAACGAAAGAGAAGTTAAAACTTAACTGAATGGGAACGGGGTGTTACAATCTAGGGAGTTATAACTTAACTATTTCTTGTCATAGATTTAAAGGTCTTGCTTTGGTAGATTCAGGTGCCGCTCTTAATATGATGCCTGTTGGTTATTGCAGGAAAATGGGAGTTAAAAAGATCATACCAACGGACTATCAATACCGAGGCGTGAACGGTTACATGACAAAACCGTTAGGAATAGCGGAAGGAGTCCCGATTCGCATTGGCAACTTTGTTTATTACACGGACTTCGTTATAGCTAACCTTCCACAGAATACGGAGATCCCGATAATCCTCGGGAGATCTTTCTTGCACACCGCTCAAGTAAATACCGATATGCGCAATCAAGTCACAAGTTTAGGCTATGGGGACAATCGGATTTACTTTGACCCTAACGGAGAGCCGGTCAGACACCTTGATGAACCATATGAGGATCCTTCTCTGGCCTACAAAAAGAACACGAACCGCCCGTTACTCCCTCATGAGCATGGAAAGAACACGGAGGATTCTCCAAACCCGATGCATCAAAAGGATCAGAAACTTAATGAACCGGGGTCTTCCAAGAAAGATCACAGAAAGAAGAAGGGCTCGTCAGCCCGACGTGCCAAGAAATGAGCCGAAAGTGGGGTCAAGCTCTAGACCCATTAAAAAATGAAGCGCTTCTCGGGAGGCAACCCGAGCTTTTTCTTTTTCTTTCATTTTTATGGATTTTCGTGTGTGTTTTTATTAATTTTTGTTTGATATTGCTTAACATACGGAGGAGATAAAAACCAAATTCGAGCGAATTCGGAGTGCGATGCAAATTTTCAGAAGTTGGAAACAGTGGGCACTTCGCGATCGCCAGATTTCAAGTCTGGCGACGCGAAGTTGGTAAGGTTGGTACCAGGTAAGATTTGGCGAATCTCGCGACGCGAAGAGGACCGTTTGGCGACGCGAAATGTTTAAAAACTAGGGTATTTTTGAAAACCGCCTGTTTGGCGACGCGAAACCCTAGGTTTCGCGACTCCAAGTCGGGGGAGACGGGTTTTAAACCCTCTTTTCTCACTTTTTCACAAACACACAACCCTAATTTCTCTTAGGCGCCGCGAAATCCTCTCACGTTCTTGCGAAATTCGACCCTCTTGAGCTTCAATTTCATCATTCAACATGAACAAGGTACGTTTCCTAACTTCAATTTCGTAAGAATAGCTTGAATTGGTAAGTGGATATCTTGTTTCGACCATCAATGGTGTGCTTGTGCTAATATGGTTTTGACATTGTTCTTGATACACCATTGATTGTTTAGAGCTTATAGATTAATGCATGCCGTATATTGTGATTGAAATCTTGTTCTAGCATGCTATTTGATTGTTTAATCTAGTGATTGTGGTTAAATGATAAGTGTGGGGATTTTGAGAACATCAAAATCCCCCATTTTTTCTTGTTAGCTAGATTGGTTTGTAATTGTGGTTGAACTAAAAGTTCAAGTGTGGGGATGTTCCACATCCCCTTTGTTCTTTGTCCTTTGATTTGTGATTTTTCGTATATGATACTTGAACTTGTTAGTCGTGGAAATGTTTGTCTCGTTTGGTTTTGACATGAATGAACCTTGTCTTGTATTTATTGGATAAAAATTCATCTAAGACAATGGTATTTTGGTTTTGTAGAGACAAAGAACCTGATCGTCAACTTCCACCGCAACCAATTTTCATGCACCGGATGGTAGTCACGTGTTCACCTACTTCATGAATGACCCAACTTTGAATGTCCAAAAACGGGAGGAGTACCGGGATACCGTGAACCGACTTCTTGCCCGTCAAGTGCTTATTCCAAGGAGAGTTGATTGGGATCTTCTTCGATCAATGAGTGTCGAAAACAACATCAAAGCGATACTCGAAAAGCATGCCTACGACGAGGATAGCACCGGGTATTACATTTGCCATGCATGGGAGCGAGTCTTCGACATCGCCGAGGCCCTTTATCGCGAGCTTATTGTGGAGTTCGTGGCCACATTCCGTTTTGAGGCCATCAAGGCCCTTGAGGAGTTTTCACCAATCGTGCATGACGTTTCGACTTGGTGGAGTTTGGAGATCCCTATCTTTGATCGAGTTTGCCGTTGCTTTGGGGATATATACCCAAGAGGAGGTTGATGCTCCCGATTCGCGGAGTACATGTGGGCAACCGCAAAGAGACCGGATGGTTTTGATCCTCAATTGGCTTGGGAAATTCTTGGTGAAGGTGAATATGGTGCTAATCTCAAAGTTAAGGGTTTTCTTGCTTCTTCGGATAGACTTCTACACCGCATGCTCATTCAAGCGGTGAACGCTCGTTCTTCAAGTGAGGAGAAAGTTTCGGTTTATGATCTATGGCTTCTTGAGCAGCTCTCTACGGATGACAAATATCCGAATGCTCCGTATCTCATCGCCGTTCAACTCGCCAAGGCGAGTGGTTATCGAGAAGGTAGTCGAATAGTCGGTGGCCAGTACGTGACGCTCTTGGCCAAGCACTTCGGTATCCTTACCGCGGGTGCCATTGCCTCAATGACGAACCTTGGGGAGATGGGATTGATTGACATGGACCAACTCCGTGGAATGGGAGTAGCGAGGGTTGAGCATATGATCGGAAGAGATTACAATGTATGGATCCATAATCCTCAAGCTTACGGGAAGGGAAGTCAACCAAGAAGTCAACCGAGAAGTCAAGCACCGAGGAGCACACATGAGATTGGTGGAACGAGTGGGACGAGTACGGGAGAGCAACCGGCGGATTGGACGGCATATTCGGGTTACCAAGACTTGAGTAACCGACTCTCGGAGATGTCACTTTCTTATGGCCGGCATCATCAGCATGTGGAGTACAACACCGTGGAGGCTCTTCACCAAGCCAACTGGCAAAGTGGAGTGATGAACCAGATGGCCTCTCATTTCGGTATTCAACCGAATACCGCTTTTGCTCCATCACCATATTGGCCATACTCCGAGGATGCTCCGCCCGGTTACCCGACTTACGAGGATTGGCAAAACCAACCTCGTGGTCCTTATTGATCTTTATTTCTTTTATCTCTCTCATTCGATATGGTTGTCTTAAACAATTTTATTTTGCGTGTTTGTGTGGTTTGGACAAATTTTTATCTTTGTTTGGTTTGTTTAGGATTTTTAGTGTTAGGGTAAAAATCTACAATCGCACGACGACCGACTATAAATCATAAGACAAATGTTAGGACAATGATCCTGTATTAAGATAAGGTCCTGAGATAAAACCTAAAGGAACCATCGAACAAAGATCACTAAGCATCGAACAGATATAACGAATAGGACGAACGATACCTATTATGTCGTACAACGATACTAACGAATAAACATACGAAGTTTATATCTTTGATGCAGGAAAGCTGATTATCATTTCTAACAATTGTCCATCTTTGAGAAAATCTGAGATTGAGTACTATGCTATGATCATTGGAGTACATCATTACAATGGACATGTCTTAAGTTATATATCGTTCGATGGGAACCGACGACATCAAAGGATCGACCGTTACAAGCAAGATTCTCGTAGCAGTTACAATCTGGACATTAACTCTCAACAAGTACCGTTGGACAGTTACTTTCCGAGCATTAAATATCAATAATAACGTTGGACAGTTACGATTTGGACATTGATGAACCATAGTACCGTTGGACGGTTATTTTGAAGCTACTATAAAAGAAGGATCAAGCCAACATTTGAAGACACGAAGTCTACTCAAAGCTCACAAGATCTCTATTGACTATTATTTGATCATCAGTTGTAATTTACATTGGATTTCATTGTTATTTCCCTTGTAATCGTACGACCAAAGCTGTATATTCGAAGGACATCACCCCTGTTTGGTGATCATAGTGCACTGTCGACTCATCTTCTAGGTCGACCGCAGGTTTTTTCCTCCTTCGAGAGGTTTTTCCTGCGTCATCAAATTATCTGTCTCATTTTATTTTTATTGCGCTTTTCATTGATTGTAATTTCTTTCTCTCGACGGTTAAGCCTCACACAAATTTCCTACGACATCGAGTTATGTAAATTTTTACATAAACAGTTTGGCGCCCACCTTGGGGCTCCGTTTTGAGAAAAATTCCATTCGGTGAAAAGTGCGCCTTAGTACTAACCTTTTCTTCGAGTTCTCTTTGAGCTATTTGTGCAGGATAATGGATAACGGATTCATAGCATCTCTACAACAACTGCAGCAAGCTAATGAGGAAATCCAGCGTCTTCGAGCTTCGCAAGTTCCATCGATGCCTATTCCTCCTCCTTATCCACCTCAACACTTGAGGCCACCGCTTCGACCACAGTTCAATGCCTCAGTACCTTTATCGACTGTAAACCAGCAGTACAACAACGTACGACCGTCTATGCCTCAAGGTCCACCACCAATACCTCAAGGCCCGCCACCTATGCCTCAAGGTCCACCTCCCATGCCTCAAGGCCCACCCACATTCACGTTCGGACCCTTCAACAACATATCCCAACAAATTCCTATCCCTGGTCACATACCTACAGCTGCTAGTTCCACCGTTCATACGACGATACCACCCAGTACCGAAATCTCTTCTGGTTTTATCCCAACAATTCCAATAACCATTGAAGATCCTTTAAACGTACGATTGAAGTCTCTAGAAGAGCAGAATCAGAAGCTATTCGCGTTACTTACGAAGTTACCCGGAGCAGCAGTGCCCGTCGAGGTCGAACCCAAGACTGGATTCCAAGCTTCACCGTTCGTTGACGAAATATCTCTCATTGACGTACCCAAAAAATATTCGATTCCAGCCTTTGCAAAAAAATATTCTGGAGTCACCGACCCCGTCGAGCATGTCGCACAATATAAGCAACTCATGTGGACAGTTCCTATACCGGCGCAATTCCAAGAAGTCTGCATGTGCAAAAGCTTTGGGTCAACCTTAACAGGAGCAGCATTACAATGGCTTATCAACTTAAAGCCAAAGAGTATTGGATCCTTCACAGAATTGGTAAACCAATTCACTCGACAGTTTGCTAGCAGTCGTAAGATGGAGAAACAGACCAGCGACCTATACTATGTCGTACAAAAACCTAGAGAAACAATTCGCGACTACTTCAACAGATTCAATGCAGCAATGATCGAAGTAAAGAATTGTGATGTGAAGACTGCGATCGAGGCATACAAACGTGGACTAGAAGATTCCTCTGGATTCTATCTAGAATTGACGAAATACCCGCCAGAAAACTTCGACGACGTACGAGCTTGAACACTAGCTTTCATGAGAATAGAGGATGATGCTCTCTTTCGACAAAAGCATTTCGCTGAAAAGAAACCTCTTGGTGCTCAAAAACATGATTTCAAGCACAAAAGAGTAAACAAGATTGGAAATCCTCGACACGAGTCAAAAACTCGACCAAGCAAAGTTACCGTTAAAATACGATATCCAGAGTTATCTACTTACAATTTTGCAGGTACATCAAAAGACTTGGTGGATTGACTACGAAAGATCGATGCAAACGTGCGTTGGCCAAAGAAATCTGACAAACCAAGCAAAGACAAAGATCAAAACAGATGGTGCGATTTCCATGAAGACCATGGCCATACGACGGATGAATGCATCAGCCTCAAGAAGGAGATTTCATATCTGAAATCTAAGGGACATCTAAAAGGCGTCATTCCAGAAGAACAAGGACGACCAGCATCACCGGTTCACACAAAAGTCGTAAACTGCATCACGGGAGGATCAGAAGTATGCGGGCTTACCTATTCTGCTGCCAAGAGACATGCGCGGGATGGTCCAGACGAACGTCCTATTCCCGAAGAAGTTAAATCGAAGATGGAAAAAGAGCTCGATGCAATGACAATAACGTTCGACAAAGACGATACTCAGGGGGTCCATCATAAGCATCATGACGCTCTAGTCATACAGTTGACAATCGGAAACTGTTCGACCAAGAGAATTTTGATCGATGGAGGCAGTTCAGCTAACGTTATTTTTGTAGATACTCTTAAAGTAATGGGAATCGAACGATTAGAAATCCTACGACGAAGTACTACTCTGATTAGATTCAATGGAGACCCGATGAACACTCTCGGAGAAATCATCTTACCTGTCTTCGCCAAAGGCATCAACAAGCAAACGAAGTTCAACGTTGTAGATTGCCAATCGGCCTATAACGTTATTCTTGGAAGACCATGGATCCACGAGATGAAAGCAGTCCCTTCGACATATCATCAGAAGATCAAATTTCCTTCTCCATGGGGAATTCAAGAAATTGCTAGCGAAAAGAAGGTCGCACGGGAATGCTACAAGATTACGATGAAGACCAAGCCGCAGGACATCTAGCAATTACAGAGCCAGGATGGGAAGAAATCGAATGATGATCTTCGACTAGAAGAAGTCGTTCTCGATCCTGAACATCCTGATCGAAAGGTCTTCGTAGGAGCCTCGCTCCCCCCTGACATAAAAGATACAATTGTGTCTTTTTTGCAGAAACACTCAGATTGTTTTGCATGGTCGCACGAAGACATGGTTGGAATAGATCCCAACGTTATATCACATAAACTGAACGTGGATCCTACTTTCAAGCCAATCAAGCAGAAACGTCGCAAGTTTGCACCAGAACGAAATAAAGTAATCAATGACGAAGTCGATAATCTGCTCAAAACTGGAAAAATCCGAGATGTCAAATACCCAGAATGGTCAGCCAACGTGGTCGTCGTACAAAAGAAGAATGGGAAATGGCTAGTCTGCATTGATTTCACGGATCTAAACAAAGCTTGTCCAAAAGATCCTTTCATGTTACCTCACATCGATGCTATGGTCGACGCAACAGCAGGACATGAATTGTTGACATTCATGGACGCATATTCAGGATATAATCAAATCCTGATGCACACGGATGACCAAGAAAGAACCGCATTCATGACAGACAAAGGCATATACTGTTATAAAGTTATGCCATTTGGTCTTAAGAATGCAGGTTCGACGTATCAGAGGCTGGTTAATATGATGTTTAAGGAACATCTTGGTCGAACGATGGAAGTTTATATCGAAGACATGCTCGTGAAATCAGAACGTTCGATTGATCATGTCGCACATTTAAAGCAATCGTTCGACATCTTACGACAATACAAGATGAAGCTCAATCCAACGAAATGTTCCTTCGGAGTGCGAGCAGAAAAATTCTTGGGATACCTGGTGACACGGCGAGGAACTGAAGCAAGTCCAGAGCAAGTTAAAGCTATCACCGAGATACAATCTCCAAGGAATGTCAAAGAGGTCCAGAAATTAACAGGACGAGTGGCAGCTTTAACACGATTCATTTCACGATCATCGGACAAATGCCATTTGTTCTACAATATCCTACGAAAGAATCAAGGCTTTCTATGGACCGACGAACATGAAAAAGCTCTACAAGAACTGAAGCAGTACATGACATCGCCACCACTGTTGACAAAACCAGTCGAAGGTGAAAGCCTGCAGCTGTATTTGGCAGTGAGCAAAAATGCGACGAGTGCAGTACTCGTGCGAGAGGAAGATCAGCAACAACGACCAATTTATTATGTCAGCAAGTCCTTCCTCGACGCAGAAACCAGATACACGTCCATGGAGAAATTGCTATTAGGTCTCATGACTGCCGCAAAGAAGCTAAGGCATTACTTCGAATCGCATCATATTATTGTCGTGACCAATTATCCACTCAAAACAGTACTTCGAAAGCCAGAATTGACAGGACGTCTAGCTAAGTGGAGCATCTATCTCAGTGGGTTCGACATTGAGTTCAAACCCAAGACAGCAATTAAATCGCAAGTACTGGCAGATTTTGTAGCAGAATTCTCCCCAGGATTGGAACCAACGACGTGCGACGAAATTGTGATGATTTCAGACAACAAACCCTGTATACTCTACGTTGATGGCTCTTCAAACATACGAGGATGTGGATTGGGTATTGTCTTAAAATCATCATAGGGGGGAAACATAGTATACTCCATACGATGCGAATTCAAAGCCACGAATAACGAAGCAGAATATGAAGCTTTGATCGCAGGATTGGATATTGCTCTTAGACTGGGGGCAAAACAGTTGCACGTCCGGAGTGATTCTCTGTTGGTAGTCAACCAAGTAAATGGAGATTTTCAAGAAAAGGACTAAAAAATGATGAGTTATCTCAAAGCTGTTAAAGATCGAATCGTACGATTCGAACACTTTTTGATCGAACAAATACCAAGAGATCTAAACATGCAGGCTGACGCACTAGCTAACTTGGGATCTGCATTCCACGATCCATCTATGGAGAATATCCCAATACTTCATCTTACGACGCCAACAATTGAAGCAAAAGACGAAGTACAGATGAACGAAGAAATTTACAATTGGTCGCTCGACGTATGGAATTATCTCAAGCACGACCAACTTCCTGAAGATAAAATGGAAGCCCGAAAGACAAGGTCCAAAGCCTCAAGATATACGATTTTTGAAGACCAACTCTATCGAAGATCCACGACTGGACTTCTCCTACGATGTGTTACAAATAAGGCACAAATCAATCAAATTCTCCAAGAAATGCATGACGGAGAATGTGGGAATCACGCAGGGGGCAGAAGTCTTGCTAATCGAATCTCACGACAATGCTACTATTGGCCTACCTTACGAGAGGATGCAATAACGTACGTCCAACGATGTGATGCATGTCAAAAGCATTCGGGTATGGTCCATCGACCATCCGAACCTTTGCACTTTGTTCTAGTTCTATGGCCATTCATGCGATGGGGAATGGATATCGTGGGAAAATTACCCCCAGCTCCTGGACAAAAAGTCTATCTACTCGTGCTTACTGATTATTTCTCGAAGGGATAGAAGCTGGTGTTTTTTCGCAAGTTAGGGATAAAGAGGTAATATCTTTCATCCAAAAGAATATCATTTACAGATTTGGAGTACCGGCCGAGATTATGTGCGACAATGGCTCACAGTTTATAAGTGATAAAACTCGCACGTTTTGTGGAAAACGAGGAATCAAGCTAATCACTTATACTCCGAGATACCCACAGTCCAACGGATTGGCTGAATCAAGCAACAAAGTTATCATCAATTCAATCCGAAAAAGATTGAAAGGAGCAAAAGGCAAATGGGTAGAGGAATTACCATCTGTTCTATGGGCAAATCGTTCAACACCAAGAGTATCAACAGGACAAACTCCATATTCTCTAGTATATGGATGTGAAGCGGTATTGCCAATCGAAGCCCGAATACCTGTTGCTCGGAATCGAACGTTTGATCAAAATGTCATAAATTTATCTTACGATCTGGATGCTCTAGAAGAACTCCGAGAAAAAGCATTACAAACAATGGCTGCACAAAAGGGAATCGTCGAAAGACACTTCAACAAAAAGGTAAAGGCCAAAATTTTCCAAGTTGGAGATTATGTCTTACGACATGTGTTTCAAAACACACAAGAGCCAAACGCTGGAAAACTTTCCATCAAATGGGAAGGACCCTACATAATTTCCAAAGTCATTGGAAATGGAGCATACAAGCTTACGACAATAGAAGGTATGGAAATCCCACGTAGTTGGAATGCACATCACCTCAAAAGGTTTCTAAACCTATTTACATACGATTTATTCTTTATTATTCATTACTGACTTAGGCATCGGAGCGCCGTTGGCTAAGCCAACGGCCACCCCTTAGTCATTCTTTTTCGCAGGTATCGCACGATAAATCGCATGAATCGCACGATCAACGCAAACATCGCACGATTTAATTGCATGCTTATCGCAGGAATCGCATGACAAGAATCGCATGAATTGCAAATAAACTGCTGTAACGCACGACTATTTCGCAAGAGCGCAAGTCTACTCGCCAGTCGCACGTATACTCATATGAGTATAAAAAGAAACGTTTCTAACTTAAGTCTTAGGACTTTAAAACAGACGCATGCAAAAACAAAGGCTATAACGCACGATACAATCAATATACAAAGCTAAAAACGCAAGAGTTGAAAGCTAAAAACGCACGACAAACGATTACTGAACCAAAAGTTTTTCATTAAAATTTTGCTGAATGTAGCAAAATTACAAAAAGTTAAAAAGAAAAATTACAAAAACTAATCTAAGGAACATTAGAGGCGGGGGATCTGCGACAGAGGCTTCTTCGATCTCTAAAGGATGCACAGGGACGGATCCAGAGGTTTCAGGAACCTCCTCCTCGACACCGACGTCCTTGACTTCAGCAGGCTTCTCCTCCTCAGTTGCCGCTTCTTCGTCCAGGTCCTTTAGATCTTCCTCGTCAAGAAGATCCTCGGAACCCATCACCCGTACGAAGGAAGCCACCTCTTCACTTGCCATCTGTGAAGTGATGGTCCCGGCAGCCACACGTCGCATAAGTGCAGTACGTGCGACCACGCGAGCCAAAGCATTATCCTCCTCGAGTTCCTGGATCTTAGAAGATAAAACCCCCTCCCTCTCAGCTTTCTCTCGGCGAACGTCGAGCAGTTCCTTTTCCAGATCTTTCACGCGATCCAAGACCATCTTCAGCCGCTCCGGCTGTTGGACCTGGAACCAATCACTGATCTCCAGTTTCGATTCAAGGTCCCCGATCTGGACCGACTTGGCGTTAACCTCGTCGGTTAGCTGAGCCAGCTTCTTCTTGGCCTTCTCAGCCTCCTTCCTGGCCAATTTAGCATCGCTTTGGTTCGACGCCATCTCCTCTTTAATCTTAGCCATCCGTGTATGGAGGCTAAGACTTGTTTGGAGAGCCTGCAAATAGAAAAAAGAAATGATTAGAAAAATAGACGAAGGAGAATAAAAGTCGTACGACGTGAAAAACACTTACCAGAAAGGAGATGCCCGCGACGGAGGCATCCAGATCCTCGATGTCCGCCTCCTCCATGCGCGCCTTCTGAGCAGGGATGTGAAACTGCTCCAGAACAGGGAAGATGGACTTCGTCCTAATGACGTCATCCACCATGAAGTCGGAAGGCATGCTGATGGTCATGGTCGTAAGACTAGACCCCTCTTTCTCCTTACTCTTATCAGCCTTCAATGAAGGCTGGCTCGACGTACCCTTTTCCTTTGCAGGAGGAGCAAAGCTAAGAGGAATCGCCTCAATCCCACCTTCAGCCTTTCGTTTGGCATCCTTAGGTGGGGAATCCAAAAAAACGTACGACGATCTCGTCCGTTTAGCCACTAAACCCTCTTGGGCAGCAGCTTTCCTTTTTGCAGCACGAGCAGCTGCATCCATCATCGACATCTTCTTGGAAGCTGAACCTGCATAAAAAGAAAAACCCGAGTTAGAAACGTACGAATAAAAATAAAAATTAAATTGTCATCGTAAGACAATTACCCTCCATATCAGTCTCCTCGATCACTTGCACCTCCGGTTCGACGTCGCTCTCTTCACCGCCCTTCGACGTTCTGTACGTACGATCTGTCACACTATAACTCAGGAAGTGTGAAATCAGCGCGGTCGACTCTTCAGTAGTCTCAAATGTGAAGTTAACAGCTGCAATAAAACGCACGATTAATCATCAAAATTATGCAAAAGGTATAAAAAATATATATATAAGACAAACGCCTAAGTTACCATTTGAGTTCCATTCAGGAACGACCCAGGATTCATTAGCGACCGAGGACGTCTGAACGAAGACGTAACGAGACTTCCACCCTCGATCATTCACTTGCGTGCGATGAACAAGCATGGTATCATTCCTACCCTTAGGAAATAGTCCAAAACGATTATAGGGTAGTCTCGTCACGTTGTAGGCAGAGAGAAGATCGTCCACTAAGAACGCACGACGGCCCCAATCCTTGGTCACCCGTTCGATTACCAGGATGACACGCCAGAATTGAGGCATCAATTGCCCCGGAGACAAATTGAAACGAGACATGAAAGCTCGAGAAAGTGGGGAGTAAGGCCATCGAAATCCGATCTTAAACGGATACTCGTGCAGGGCAAAAAACCCCGACGGAGTGTCCACTGGCCGAATTTCTCCGGCTACCCTGATTTTGGCACCCTCTGGCAACCCAACGAGCTCCCTCAACTCCATGACTTCCAGACTCTCCGAGATCGAACTGCTAACTTCGCTCGACATGATAACCTCTAAACGACCTAAACTATTTCTTAAACGCAGAAACTTAAGAACTTCTAAACCTCTATTACTCTTATGTGCTATTGATTTCAGACGCATGAACAAAGGAGAAGAAGGGTACCTTATATGCCTAGTCACACGAAATCTTTGCCGAAAATAAAGTCGGATTGCGATTGAGGATTGATCTTGTGAATCAAAGTGAAAATTGGAAAAGATTTTGTAAAATCTTTCTTTAAGCTAAATACTCATATTTATAGTAATCAAATACCGGATGAGTCATCGAAAAGAAGCAAGCCACGCGTCGCCAATTAGCCGTTAGAAGGCACGCGTCTAGAATAACGGCTATATGACGTCATAATTCATAACGTTAATTCGACCGTTTATCAACGTATTTCTACTCTTTGTCCAGCGAATTAAAAGATTTAGATAAAATTAGAATTATTTTCTAAATCTTGGGGGTAAATTGTTAGGGTAAAAATCTACAATCGCACGACGACCGACTATAAATCATAAGACAAATGTTAGGACAATGATCCTGTATTAAGATAAGGTCCTGAGATAAAACCTAAAGGAACCATCGAACAAAGATCACTAAGCATCGAACAGATATAACGAATAGGACGAACGATGCCTATTATGTCGTACGACGATACTAACGAATAAACATACGAAGTTTATATCTTTGATGCAGGAAAGCTGATTATCATTTCTAACAATTGTCCACCTTTGAGAAAATCTGAGATTGAGTACTATGCTATGATCGTTGGAGTACATCATTACAATGGACATGTCTTAAGTTATATATCGTTCGATGGGAACCGACGACATCAAAGGATCGACCGTTACAAGCAAGATTCTCGCAGCAGTTACAATCTGGACATTAACTCTCAACAAGTACCGTTGGACAGTTACTTTCCGAGTATTAAATATCAACAATAACGTTGGACAGTTACGATTTGGACATTGATGAACCATAGTACCGTTGGACGGTTATTTTAAAGCTACTATAAAAGAAGGATCAAGCCAACATTTGAAGACACGAAGTCTACTCAAAGCTCGCAAGATCTCTATTGACTATTATTTGATCATCAATTGTAATTTACATTGGATTTCATTGTTATTTCCCTTGTAATCGTACGACCAAAGCTGTATATTCAAAGGACATCACCCCTGTTTGGTGATCATAGTGCACTGTCGACTAATCTTCTAGGTCGACCGCAGGTTTTTTCCTCCTTCGAGAGGTTTTTCCTGCGTCATCAAATTATCTGTCTCATTTTATTTTTATCGCGCTTTTCATTGATTGTAATTTCTTTCTCTCGACGGTTAAGCCTCACACAAATTTCCTACGACATCGAGTTATGTAAATTTTTACATAAACATTTAGTAGCTTATTAATGGTTTAGTTTGGTTTATTTTTGCTAGTTCGTTTTTACTTTTTCTTTTTCTTTTTGGTAGATACAGCGACCTATGATCTATGATCGAGCACGATTTTTTTGGACCACTCTCAGATCAGAACAGATTTCATCACATAACCCGGGAAGTTTCTCTTTTTCCCAATTACTCCTTAATTGTGTTAATTGTTGCATTGAGGACACTGCAAATTTTAAGTGTGGGGAGGGGTTATGTAGACTTATCTGTTTAAATGGGTTCACTTTTTGCTTTTGGTTTGTCGTTTTTCAAATTTTTGAAAGCTTTGAGATTTGACCCCAATTTTTTTCGAAATCTGAGATTGTTTTTGAGACTGAGTTGCTTGCATAGGAGGACACTGAATAGGATTAGTTGAGTAAAAGGATGCCTTGGAATACTGATTACCATGAGTGCCTCACCCAGAGAGTTTGAGCCTTAATTGTTATTTATTTCGTGAGGAATACCGACTTTGACCCAAGGTAGAACTTGTCATTTGAATGCTTGTCGAGACCACATAAGAGAAGTATTTATCACCATTGCACTGATAGAGGCCTTCGTTTCTAACCCTATTAGCCTTCGTCAGATAACCTCACCATAAGGTTATTTGATTTGCCTAGCCTTTGATTAAAAAGTACTCATTATTAGTACTTCATCCCTTGTAACCATTTTGAGCCTTAACCTTTTCATTTCTTTACCCACTATACACTTTATCCTTTAGCCTAATTGTTTTATCTATCTTTTGGCCGTAACTTAAATTTGATTCTTGAGATGTTTTGATCCAGTTTTTCAAATCTGACAGTTTTTATGGGACTGAGATTTAAAAGAGCCCAAAAGCAACATAGTTGCTGCTCTGAAAAAAAAAGAGGAAATGAAAAGAAAGAGAAAAATATTTGAGACTCAGAAAAGAAAAAGAAATATCAAAAGAGTCGAGAATGTTGAAAAAAAAGAAAAGAATGTAAGCTGAAAAGTTTGAAAAAGAATGTGTGCCCCAAATAAGCCATAGGCTTAGGCCAATTCTAAAAGAAAAGAGAGGAAATGCTCATCCCAAAAGTTTCATGGTTCGAAAGTCAGATTGCTTCACTGTTTGGATCATTACTGATTGAGTTTTCAAGTTTTTGTTGCAAAAACCCTTAGTCACTTATATATCCTTTATCCTACCCTTAACCCTTAGCCTAACGTTACAACCCTAAAGTCCTCTTGACGGTTGACAACTTCTCAATGGTGGAGATTAGATTTGGTGACAAGCTTATGCATGCGGGAATTAGTCGAGTATTGGTGTGATCACTTACATATACACTTTTACCCCAGAGAGATACACTTTATATACTATGTGAGGGTAAAAGGTTGATCTTGGTATCCGATTGCTTGATGAGTCTTGTTTGTGTGTTCGATTGTGTGAGTATACTCTGTTCTCTTGGATGATCTTGGGTGGAGATAATTTTGGAGTTATCTTTCTTATCTTTCAGTCTTTTGATTGAGGACAATCAAAGCTTAAGTGTGGGGATTTTGATAACACCAAAATTATACATGTTTTGGTTGAGCTTAATTGTATGACTTTACCCCATTTCTCACCCATTTCTGATCATTTCACTCACCGAATGAGCTTATTATTGCTTATGTAGGATTTGGAGGCCGTGAAACGGAAAAGTACGAAAAAAGGCGAGAAAACGTGAAAAATGTGCAACATCAATCCAGTAGCCATCTGGCGTCCGCGAAATTCCAGATCTGGCGCCGCCAAGTTCGACAAAGATGAAGACCAGGGTTTGACCTAAGTCTGGCGATCGCCAAATGGGTCCTGGACGTTTTCTTTTAAATACCAGCCTCCTCCTTCAGTTCCAAAATATACACGAAATACACGAAAAACACGAATACTCGGAGACTCACATAGACGCATATACGGGGAGAGTGAAAGACAGAGTGGTGCCGATACGCTGCGGGGTTCGATCTCTGATCATCCGTCGTTGTATTGTCGGTATCATGTCTACTATCATGTTTTCTGTTTACATTATGATTAGTGAGTAGTCTTTTAATAGTGGTACTTGTCATGGTCGATGAACCATTGTGGATGATGATTTCATAATTAATGTTTATTGGTTTGTTTTTGGTTGATTGAATGTGTGTTATGGTTCCGTTCTGATTATTATTGTTTGGTTATTTGAACTCATTGGTTGGGTGTATCTGTTTGACCAAAGTAGATAGACTCCGATAGGATAATCAACCTACCTTAACCTACCCTTTGACCAAGAGAGTTGTGTTAAGTGGTTACTTGGACCGAGAGTGACCTGGAGGTAGAAAACCATGCAATAGAATTAGGATTGGATTTCCGGAACTAGGTTGTCTGACAAACGACCTAAGTATTGGAGCTAGGAGGACCAAGACCTAGTTAATAACCATAATCACTACATGTTAGGGTGTCCTTGACTTAAATTCCTACAATAACCAAAACAACCAAACCTTTGGCCTATTTAAATCATCCACTTGGGGATTCACTATACCATGAGTGCTACTGTTTTCTTTCATATAATTCTTAATTAATCTTTTTAATCGCTTTCTTAGTTAGTAGTTAATTTAATTGTCTTTTTAGTATTAAAACCTTTTTCATAAAAACCCCCCAAAAGCTTTAGGTTAATTAAACTGATTTAGATTAATAATCTACGATAACTTGACCGTTCCCAGTGGTAGATACGATACCTGGACTTTCATACACTATATTACTCACGATCAGGTACGCTTGCCTGTATATGTGGTAAGACAGTGGCTAGGCATTAGAGGTTAAAACTTGTTACGCTTTTTATGTATGATAATTACCGCATCAGTGTGATTTTGAAATCTTTGTATACATCGAAAGCAAAGATAAGTTGTGGGCAGAAAATCAAGGTAAGTACCAAGTTAGTATAAATCGATGTAAGTTTTATTTCTACTACATCTTATCACGTTATTTCCTATATTTCGTTATAATTGTCTCATATTTTGGTTTTACTTTCCGGAAAACACTTGGTAGTAGCTTTATGTTAGAGTCATAAAACTCTTACGTGGCACACGAGTTATTATCCGAAAGGTCGAGTTATGAAGAAATCTAGCAAAAAAAAATATTTTCTCTATAATTCCAAATTTTCTTAGCGCGCAAGTCTTTTAGTTTACAACTGGTCACATTCCAGTTCTTTACATTTTCAGTCATTTTACTTTTCAGCAATTTCAATTCTCTAGTAATTTACTTTCCTGCACTTTACTTTTATTGCAACTTACTTTCATGCACTTTTTTTTCCTGCAATTTTAATTTCCGTCTTTTAAAACTAAAACTCTTGCGCGACAAGTTAATTTTCCTAATTATAAAGAACTGCAAGATTTTATATTTTTCATCTCCGTTATTGAAAATTACCATTTCTAAATCTTTTATAAAAAGAAACCAAGCGATGATGGGCTGACAACCTAGCTTGGGGTGTAAATTATAGTTGGGTTTAATTGACGGTAAAATGGTAAAAGGTGTCTCTAACATAGTTAAGTTTTATTATATTACTTTAGGTTTTGATCTCATTAAAGATTACGTTTAATTATTTGACAGTAAATCAGATGTATGAAAATGCGGTAACTTTCAAGAAGTTACTTAAATATTAATTTTGGGATATACGAAACGTGACAGGTTTTGTTGTTACTATTTTAAGTTTTTAATATTTCATTAAAGATTCCATCTATATTAATTGATAAATATTTAAGAGTATGAAAATGTGTTAACTTTTTAGAGGTTACTTAGATATTAATCTTAAAGTATACAAACCACTATAATATCTTTTACCGGATTACCTACTTTTATCTCAACAAAAGCTTTACACCCTATGCTTCTCTTTATAACTGATTTTAGTCGTTATTAATTTTATCAACCAAACCAACCAAAAGAATTTTCATCCAAAACCTTAACTGAAGTTAACTTTCATATAAAAAACTAGACTTTATAAAAAGACTGTTTGCACCGCTTCCCTATGGGATCGATATCTGGTACTTGTACCGTTATTACTTGTTAGATAAACGATAGTAGATTAAGGTTTATACTTGGACCGAGATCTATTTAATTGTTTTAATTCTCCACCTCTAAAAATATATTAAATATCGAAACAAAGGGTTACAGAAAAAACCTACCAAGTTTTTGGCGCCGTTGCCGGGGAAGCAACAGAACAGTTTTTGACAAAAGTAAGTTTTAGAGAGTTAATTTTTCTACCACCTTGTTGAAAAGAAAAAAAAAGATTATATATACATTTATATATTTTCGAAAAAATATATATATATAAAAAATAAAAAAATAAAATCTTTTAGTTTATGCCAAGGATATCTCGTGGGGATTTTTTAATATAGACCCCGATATCGAAATAACTTTTAGACGTCGTAAAAAAGAGCAAAGAAATTTTCAAACTTCTACCTCGTCTACAATGGAATGAGATAAAAAATTCTTTGTTGATGAACTCCCATTTCCTGAAAACCAACCTGATGAGAGGTTTAATGATGACGGTTTACCGCCACCTCTACCACCACCTCCTAGAGGTAATGGTAGAAAGCAGCAGCAAGTCATTCAACCTCATGTGGCACAACCACATGTTGGCCCTCTACCTGTCATTCAGGAACCTGGACCACAAGTGCAGGAAGGAAACCCAGTTAATGGAATTTTAAGAAATCCACCACCACTTCCTAATAATAATCGGCAGATTGAGGATGCAGAACAACACATCTTTCGTCTGGCCAATTCCAAAGATAACAGTATGATGGATTATGCTATTCCTATTGTACATCAATTACAAACAGGAATACGTTATCCGACAAGCAATATCCCGCATTTTGAGCTAAAAACTGTAATGTTTCAAATGTTACAGAATAATGGTCAATTTGCTGGATTGTCAAAAGAAGACCCACATGCTCATCTCAGATCTTTTATAGAAATTGCAGAATCATTTAGACTACGAGGAATATCTGATGACACTTTAAAATTAAAACTTTTTCCTTTTTCATTAAGTCATCATGCCAGAGCATGGTACAATTCCTTAAAGCCAAACTCTATTTTTACCTGGAATCAAATGGCTGAAGTATTTTTAAAAAAAATATTTTCCACCTTTAAGAAATGCTCAGTCTAGAAATGAGATCTGTACTTTCAGACAAAAGGATGATGAGGCAGTTCCCACAGCTTGGGAAAGATTTAAAGAATTACTGAGGAAATGCCCTCACCATGGCATTCCCTACTGCATTCAGCTAGAGACATTTTATAATGGCTTGAATTACTCAGCTAGACAAATGCTTGATGCTACTGCAGGAGGAGCTTTTACAGCCAGTTCTTACAATGAAGGATACAATATCCTTGAGAAGATTTCGCACAACAATGGACATTGGGCAGATTCTCGTTCAAAACCTTTACAACTATACTGACACCATCTGCCACCATTCTGACCTCTGATCTCATACTACAGACCTTGCTCCCTGTCAGGTAATGATATCAAACCCATGTGCTCCAAGACTACCTGTGAGATATATCTCTCTTATCTTGTTTGAAAAACTGATCGACGAAAATACATGCATATATACATGCATATGCATCACTTTATAAAACCTTAACTCATAATACTTCAGCAACTGATAATACTTCAGCAATTAAAAAAAAATGAAGTCTAGATCATTAGAAAGCATCAAGTCCAACACCCCTCCAAATTACTCGCCAAGACATGTTTCTAACCAATCAACCCAACGATCAGTGAGCTTTGCGAAGGAAAGGAAAAGAATCGACAAGGGAAAAGGTATCCTCATTCACTCAGACCAACCGAATTCACCACCTGTTACTATAACACCTGATCTGAATATCCCTATCCAACCCGAAGAAGATGACCCAGTCGCACCTGCAGGTTATCCTGACCTACTTTACAAACCCACCGATTAAAATTTGTTCAGGCCACCGAAGCCACCAAGTCAAGTTTATGAACGCCGAAAATACTCACGTTCGAACGCTATTCGGTCCTCAGAAACTACTGCTTTTCACTCCTATCAACCACAATGGGTACCAACAACCAATCAAACTGAAGCCAGTAGCTCTCGAACCGTGAATTTACAATCACACTCTACGTTTTACACGCTCGAACAGGTTTACCATATGAGCCTTTTTAGTTGTGACCAGGCTCGAGCCAACTTTGAACTGTTCCAATTCCGAACGGCACAACCCCCGAAAGGTTTTCATCCAAAGAGCATCGCTGGTGTGTCGCGTATCCGTCGTACCATACAAACAATGGGATGTGAAGCTTTCTGTTCAGTGCCAGTTAATTACAATCTAGGATGGCTAAAAGACTTTTACACTAAAGTCTCGGTCTCTCAAACAACAGATGTTATTGTTAGAGGGACTCATGTGAGCTATGCTGCCGCACATATTAACCACATTTTAGGCCTAACACCACCACGTACATCGATGCTTACTAGACTCACACTTGCACTAAATGATATGGACCTTCACGACATTCTCACAACTCTGACAAAACCAAGGTCTAATTGGTTTTTCAAAGGAGGAGTTCGTCACCTACAAACCTCTAGCCTAAACTTGGAAGCCAACTTGTGGTCTCGTTTTGTCTGTCGCTCAATCTTACCAACCGGTCATGATTCTGATATGAGCATGGACCGGGTTGTTATCTTGTACTGTATACTCAAGGGGTACCCATTCGATGTCGGTCGCATAATGGAGTCACACATTAAGACTACTTGCATGCGTGCGAATCGCCGGTTACTTTATCCATTCGTCATTCACAGTTTGCTAGCTGCCAGAGGTGTCAAAATTTTACCCTCAGATGTGATTTCAGATGAGAATATGGTTCTGGACCGATACTACATCATTCAGCTACTTAACTTACCACCACCACTGGAAATTTTGGTCCAGCAACCATTCCCCCATCAAAACCTACCACCACCACTTGCCCAAAACCAAGTTTATCGCGAGACCACAGTCATGCGTGCAATGCAAGATCAACAACTTCAGATCAACCAGTTGCTCCAAGAGCGCAATCTCATGAAAGAATATGACTATGTCCGTGATGGAATCAACCGACGGCTCATTCAACTAATAGACAGCAGCCTTTTGCGCAACCTGCCGCCATACCCCACACCACCGATCATGAGGCAACCACCGTTTCCACCTACTCAACCCGAGTAGGAAAGGTCCATATTTCTATCACCGTCTCTATAACTATCATAGATGTTATTTCACGTCGCATATTAATGAGTATGTAATAATCATATCATATATGTTGCATATCCTATATATATATAAATTTATTAAGTTGCATGCAATTATATTTAACAATAGTCGTGACTTATGATAATTGTGTTTATTTACACTATTTTATGCATGATTTTTTTTAACAAACACTTATCTTATAATTTAAAAAATTAAAGTTAAAATTATATATATATATATATATATATATCCATGTTATATTGAGTCAACTGAAACAAACAAATGAGTACCAAATTATCCATGGATTTAGGTTTCACCTTATACGCAATAAAATTAAAAAAAAAGCAGATATAGAAAAGAAATCATGATTTCTACTTTTTATGTAAATTTCAGTTTTTATTACTTGAGGTTTATTGATGGAGATGAATATGGAAATTGATATAATTCCTAATTTAATTTCATTGTAAAAAAGTCCAATATGCCCTTCTTGGCGTTTTTCTTTATATTATTTAATTTTAATTTAGATTTTGTAGAATATTTCCATATACTGACACATTTCATATCAACCATTTATATTTTAAATCAAGAGTGATAGATTGGGTTGCAAGTTTTGTAATTTAATCTTGGTTTGAAAAAAAAATGTGACTCAACATATATATATATATATATATATATATATATATTTCATCCGGTATTTTTGCATAACCACGTTGGTCTAGCAATCACTAATGAAGACAACTAATGACTATGCTAGTAGTCTCTACTACACTTGGAAATCCAATTCGATCAAACTGGTAAACCACGGTAAAAATGGTATCTGTTATTTATTATTATTATTTTCTACCATTAGCACACTACCAAAATTTATAGACTCTTTATAACACAATAGTCAAACTCTAATGTTTGGCATTTAAAACTCACACTACTATATGTTCTACACTAGCACATCCCAAAGTGATTAGTTGTTTGCTTAAATTTCAATAACGTATTATTCACTAAAACCATGCATGCTCACTGTTAGGGTAAAAATCTACAATCGCACGACGACCGGTGTTTTGGTAAAAAATTACACAATTTAATATCGTAAGATGTTGTGAGGCGAATCCGTCGAGAGAAAGAAATTTAGTTCGATAAAACGTGTGATGAAATAAATGACAAGACAATTTGATGACGCAGGAAAAACCTCGAGGTCGAGGAAAAAACCTGCGGCCGACTAAAAGAGTATAGCCGACGTTGCAATAAGTATCACCAATAAGGGGTGATGTCCTCGAGAATTACAGCGTAGATCGTGCGATTACAATAAAAGAGAATATAAATTACAAAGAGTAATATCAAGATTGTAGAGAGTTTTTGCTAGCTTCAATGTAATCAGATGTCTTCAAATGATGTCTTCGAACTCCTTTTATAGCTGATCAGAGTGTAACGGTCGTCCCATAATTGTGTCTTTAATGTAACGGCCATAACGGTAGCTAAAATCTCGCATGTAACGGTCGAAGCTTAATGAAGAGCGTATCTTGGTCTTTAACGGTCATTTGATCTTCAATGCCTGTCGTTTATCTGTTACGAATGATCATACTTAAAATATATTTAATCGTTAGTGCTATATCGTGTGATATCGTACGTTTCTAGGTTATATCGTACGATATCTTATGTAAAGATCGTTCGATATTTGATCGTTATCGATCGAGGGTACACGTATCTCATCTCAGGACCTTATCTTAATACAGGATTATCATCCTGAAAGATATCTTATGATTTTAAGTCGATCGTCGTGCGTCGTGCGATTTTTCACCCAAACAATTTGCCCCCGAGATTTAGAAAAATTTTATTCTGAATATTTCTGAAACTTTTATCTGCAAAAGCTGATCGTTAGTTATGCTAAAGAATAATCAATTGTTAATGAATCGAATTTCATTTAAATCAATTTGAATAGGAACGGTTTCGATGACGTCGTCGTGATGACGCGTTTACGACAGCTGTTCTCTCAACGGTTGTAATTGAACGCGTGTCATTGTTCGATTGGACCTGCAATACTTGGAGAAAAATTCAGTTTCCATATAATAGATAATTTCAATTTGAATTAGATACATATCTCTTAATTTGTTAGAGCAATCGTTTCCCAAAATCAATCCTCTATTTTCGGCAAGGATTTGAGCGACGATTCTTTATAAGGTACCCTCTTCTTCTTAGTTTTTCATGCGTTTAAAATCCATTGCCCATAAAAGTACTAGAGGTCTTGATACTCTTAGGTTTCTTAGGTTAAGAAGAAGTCTTGATAGGTTGGATTTCATTATGTCGCCTGAGGTTAAGAGTACGATTAAGGATAGTTTAGAGGTTATGGCTTTAAGGGAATTATCAGGATTGCCGGATAATGCTATGGTTAGGGTGGCTAGTGAGATTAGACCAGCGGATGCACCGGCGGGGTTTTTTGCTTTGTTTGAATACCCGTTCAAAATAGGTTTTAGATGGCCATACAGTCCTCTGTCGCGAGCTTTCATGAGTCGTTTCGATCTTTCTCCTGGTCAACTGATGCCCCAATTCTGGAGGGTTATTAACGTCATCGAACGTGTGATGAAGGATTGGGGTCGTCCTGCATTCTCTGTCGATGACCTACTTACGGCGTATACGGTGAAGCCAACGGAGTATCATCGATACGGTCTTTTTCCCAAAGGCAGAGGGGATTCGATGCTGGTCCACGGTACCCAGGTTCACGACAGGGGTTGGAAGACAAGATATGTATTCGTTCAGTCTTCTTCGGTCTTAGGAGATGGGGATTGGGTGGTTCCAGAGTGGAATCCATTAGGTATAGGTGTTTTTTTCTCGTAAAATACTTTTATTCGTATCTTTTTAATCTGTTTATCTAATGCTCGACTATTTTTGCAGAAATTGATTTCTCGTTCGAGCCTACTGAAGAATCGAAGGCTGCAGTCGAACGATTCCTGTCGTACAACATCAGTGAACGTTTTTACTCTACCCAGAAGGCTAAAGAGATCGTGGTAGAGTGTGAAGAAGAAGAAGTTACGCAAACGGATCCTGAAGTCCAAGTGATCTCAGAGGAGGAGATGGAAGGTAAATCGTACGTTTAACATATCGTACGATATTATTTTATTACTTGCTTCTTATACGTATTTTGCTTTTATAGGATCATCGAAGAAACCGTCGAGGAGGGCTGAACAGTTGGAGGCTGCCAGGAGGGCAGCTTTGAAGAAGAAAGAGATGGCTGGAGGTGAGCCTCCAGCGAAACGTACGAGGTCTGCGTCTGAGACCTCCGATCCGTCGCATGAAACCGTTCGAAAGGTGGATGACGCGATCAATGCCTCACCGATTAGGTCTGCGCCTCCTGAGGATCAGCCGAAGGGAACCAAAGCAACAAAGACTCCTGCGAAGGCGCCAAAGAAGACGTCTTTCGATGTTGGTTCATCCTCGATGAACATAACCTTGCCTAAGGGTTTCCTGGAGGGAGATGTCATGAAGAAGGAGGACATCTTCCCAGCCATCGAACAGTTCCTGCTTCCTTCTCAAAAGGAACAATTTTCCAAGCTGAGGTTTGAAGAGATCGATGCTGCGGCTGTAGGCCTCTCCTTCTTGGTAAGTCTTCTTTCTATCGCATGATTTATTTTCTGATATCGTACGTTTTTAATTAACTTTTTTCGCTTTCCAGGGCTTTCAAGCCAGCCTTGGTCTTCATTCTCGGATGGAGACCATAAAGAATGACATGCGAGCCAAGATGGCTAGTGAGAGGGCTGCTGTGAAGGAAGCTGACAAGGCCAAGGAGAAGGTCTTCAAACTTGCGGCCGATCTGGAGGCTAAACAGGTCAAGATCGATGACCTAGAGGCGAAGCTCGAAGAAGTGGAGCGTGTGAGAGAGGAGCAGCGGGCTCGTATGAAGATCGTTCTGGATCGCTCGTCCAAATTGGAAGAAGACCTGAAAGCGATGCAGCTAGAAAAGGCATCGAAGGAAGAAGCCTTATCTTCTGAGATCCAGGATTTGAAGGACGAGGCGGCGTTAATAAGGGTCGTAGCTCGTGCGGCCCTTATGCGTCGTGTGATAGCTGGAACCCTCACTGTTGGGATCGCTAAGGAAGAATTGGAGGCCTTCCGTGAGCTTATGGGATCGGAGGATCTCTTGGATGCCGACGATCTCAAGGACCTAGATGAGGAGGTTGGAGAGAAGCCTGTCGAGGTTGCTGCCGTTGGGGAGGAGACTCAAGATGAAATGGTCTCTGGATCCACTCCAGCGATCTTGACTACTGAAGAGATTCTTCCTAAGATCGTGGGATCTACGGATGTTGCTGAAGGATCGGGCGATGGTGCTGGAGTTGTGGGATCCGATGCCCCTTTTAGTACTTAGTTTTATTTTGTAATCGTACGATTTTTCTTTCTGTTAAGTACTTTTTTATTTTGTTTAAGTACTTTTGGAATGAATGATTTTAGTTTATCGTACATGTCAACTTGTGTTTTTAGAACTTAGTTCTTTTTAGAAACGTTTCTTTATTTTGTATCGTGCGACTGGCGTTTTATCTTGCGCGCGTGCATATTGTGATCGTGCGTTATAAGCTTAGGTTATTCGTGCGATACTTGCGATATTCGTGCGATGCATGCGATTATCGTGCGATACCTGCGATAAGAAAAGAATGGCTAAGGGGTGGCCGTTGGTTTGACCAACGGCGCTCCGACGCCCAAGTCAGTAATCGTTCGTAATAAAATAGTAATATGAAATGAAAAGGTTTAGAAGTAGTACCTCTTAAGGTGGATTGCATTCCAACTTCGTGGAATTTCTTTACCTTCGATGGTTGTAAGCTTGTATGCACCATTTCCAATAATCTTAGAGATTATATAAGGTCCTTCCCATTTGATGGAAAGTTTTCCTGCGTTTAGCTCTTGAGTATTCTGAAATACCTGTCGTAGGACATAATCACCTACTTGGAAAAATTTTGCTTTAACTTTCTTGTTGAAATGTCGTTCGACCATGGCTTTTTGTAATGCCATTTTTTGAAACGCCTTTTCTCTAAGTTCTTCCAGTGCATCTAGATCATAATATAGATTTATTACGTTTTGGTCCATCGTACGATGCCTTGCTATTGGAAATTGAGATTCGATCGGTAGTACTGCTTCACATCCATAAACGAGGGAGAAGGGCGTTTGTCCAGTTGAGGTCCTTGGAGTCGTACGATTTGCCCATAAGACTGAAGGTAATTCTTCGACCCATCTTCCCTTTGCTTCCTTTAGCCTTTTTCGAATCGAATTAATGATTACTTTGTTACTCGATTCTGCTAGACCATTGGATTGAGGGTATCTAGGTGTCGAAGTAATTAACCTAATTCCACGTTCATCGCAGAACTTACGAGTTCTTTCGCTTATGAACTGCGAACCATTATCACACATGATCTCCGATGGTACTCCAAACCTGTATATAATGTTAGTTTGGATAAAAGAAATAACTTCCTTATCTCTTATCTGAGAAAAAGCAGCAGCTTCGATCCATTTGGAAAAATAATCGGTGAGAACAAGCAAGTAAACTTTTTGTCCTGGAGCAGGAGGTAATTTTCCTACGATGTCCATCCCCCATCGCATGAATGGCCATGGGATTAGGACTGAATGTAGGGGTTCGGAAGGTAAGTGAGACATACCTGAATGTCTCTGACAGGCGTCGCATCTTTGTACGTACCTCATAGCGTCTTCTCGAAGAGTAGGCCAATAGTAGCCTTGTCGTGAGATTCTATTTGCAAGACTTCGTCCTCCAGAATGGTTTCCGCATTCTCCATCGTGCATCTCTTGTAGGATCTGATTCATATGCTTCTGACTCGTTATGCATCGTAGGATTAATCCAGATGTGGATTTGCGATATAGTCTTCCTTCGAAGATTGTATACCGCGAGGCCTTTACTTTGATCTTTCTGGCTTCCATCTTGTCGTCGGGAAGTCTATCATACTTTAGATAATTCCATATATCGAGCGACCAGTTGTAGACTTCTTCGACCATTTGTACTTTTTCTTTTGCTTCCATGGAAGACATCGTAAGATGAATTATTGGAATGTTCTCCAAAGTTGGTTCACTGAATGCGGATCCCAGATTAGCCAAAGCGTCAGCTTGTACGTTCAAATCTCTTGGGATTTGTTCTATCGAGAACTTTTCGAATCGTGTGATGCTTTCTTTAGCGATCTCGAGATATACCATCATTTTTGAATCTTTTGCTTGAAAATCACCGTTAATTTGATTCACCACTAGTAACGAGTCACTTCGTACGTGCAGACATCGTGCCCCCGAGTTATAAGCTATTTCCAATCCAGTAATTAAAGCTTCATATTCTGCTTCGTTGTTGGTAGCCTTGAATTCACATCGTATTGAGTATACCATGTTCCCCCCGTGTGATGATTTCAGGACAATTCCTAATCCCGATCCTCTTATGTTAGAGGATCCATCAACGTAGAGGGTCCAAGGCTGATTGTCTTGAATCATCACATTGTTGATTTCATCGTGCGATGGTTGCTCTACTTCTGGACTGAATTCTGCCACGAAATCTGCCAACGCTTGAGACTTTATCGCCGTTCTGGGTTTGTACGTGAGATCAAATCCGCTTAGGTAGATACTCCATTTGGCTAATCGACCCGTAAGTTCAGGCTTACGAAGTACGGTTTTGAGAGGATAATTGGTTACGACTATTATATGATGCGATTCAAAATAATGTCGTAACTTTTTAGCTGCTGTCACGAGACCTAAGAGCAATTTTTCCATCGATGTATATCTGGTCTCGGCATTTAGAAAGGATTTACTTATGTAGTAAATCGGATGTTGTTGTTGATCGTCCTCTCGTACGAGAACTGCACTTACTGCATTGTTGCTGACGGCTA
This sequence comes from Centaurea solstitialis, assembly GCA_030169165.1. Lineage (NCBI taxonomy): Eukaryota > Viridiplantae > Streptophyta > Magnoliopsida > Asterales > Asteraceae > Centaurea > Centaurea solstitialis. The sequence goes on along the minus strand of CM058044.1, from coordinate 2,885,463 downwards.
AGTATAATTGCAAGATTTCGCCTTCAATCGGTTTTGTCAACAATGGAGGGGAGGCCATGTACTGCTTCAGATCTTGCAATGCTTTTTCATGAGCCTCTGTCCAGTTGAAACCTTGGTTTTTACGTAGTACATTGTAAAATAAGTGGCATTTGTCAGATGATCGTGAGATGAATCTGTTTAATGCCGCTACTCGTCCAGTAAGCTTTTGTACTTCTTTCACGTTTCTCGGGGATTGTATCTCTTTGATGGCCTTGATTTGCTCTGGACTTGCCTCTATCCCACGTTGAGTGACCATGTATCCGAGGAATTTCCCAGCACGTACTCCGAAGGAACATTTGGTAGGATTGAGTTTCATCTTGTATTGTCGTAGGATATCGAACGATTCTTTCAAATGATCGATGTGATCATGCGATCGTTCGGATTTAACCAGCATATCGTCGATGTAAACTTCCATCGTTCGACCGAGATGTTCTTTGAACATCATGTTTACGAGTCGTTGGTACGTTGATCCTGCGTTCTTGAGGCCGAAGGGCATCACCTTGTAGCAATATATCCCTTTGTCCGTCATGAAGGCTGTCTTCTCTTGATCGTCCGCGTGCATCAGGATTTGATTGTATCCAGAATAAGCGTCCATGAATGTGAGTAATTCATGACCTGCCGTTGCATCGACCATTGCATCGATGTGAGGTAGTGGAAACGGGTCTTTTGGACATGCTTTATTTAAATCTGTAAAGTCGATACAGACTCGCCACTTTCCATTCTTCTTTTGCACGACCACCACGTTTGCCAGCCAATCTGGATACTTAACTTCTCTAATCTTTCCTGTTTTTAGTAAGTTATCAACTTCGTCGTTAATAACTTTGTTGCGTTCTGGCGCGAACTTACGTCGTTTTTGCTTAATTGGTTTAAAGGATGGATCCACGTTCAGCTTGTGCGATATGATGTCAGGATCAATCCCAACCATGTCTTCGTGCGACCATGCGAAGCAATCTGAGTGTTCCTGCAAAAAAGATATTATTCTGTTTTTTATATCAGGGGTTAATGTTGCTCCCACGAAGACTTTTCGATCAGGATGTTTTGGATCTAGTACGACTTCTTCAAGTTGAAGGTCATCGCACGATCGTACTCCATCCTGGCTCTGTAATTGCTAGATATCCTGGGATTTGGTCTTCATCGTGATCTTGTAGCACTCACGAGCGATTTTTTTTTCACTGACGATCTCTTGCACGCCCCAGGGAGATGGAAATTTAATCTTCTGATGATAGGTCGATGGTACGGCCTTCATATCATGAATCCAGGGTCTTCCGAGTATTGCGTTGTATGCTGATGGATAATCTATGACGTTGAATTTAGTTTGCTTGTTGATTCCTTTGGCGAAGACTGGCAATACTATTTCTCCGAGGGTACTTGTCGCGTCTCCATTAAAGCCTACTAGAGTTGTAGTCCGTCGTACGATGTTGGATCTGTCGATGCCCATGATAGTTTGGCTGCATCAAGTTCTTTTTCAGCTACAGTCTTCGAATCTTCAGGAATAGGATATCCTTCAGGTCCTTCTCGTGCGTGTCGTTTGGCCGCAGAGTATGTCAAACCACATACTTCTGATCCACCAGTAATGCAATTGACCACTTTGGTATGGACCGGAGATGCTGGCCTTTTTGCTTCATCGCCGATAATACCTTTTAGGTGCCCATTCGTTTTGAGGTAAGCAATCTCCTTTTTAAGGCTGATGCATTCGTCCGTCGTGTGTCCATGATCAGCATGGAACTCGCACCATTTAGTCTGATCTTTGTCTTTGCTGGGATTCTCCGGCTTCTTGGGCCATCGTACGTTTGCATCGATCTTTCGCAAGGAATCCACCAATTCTTTGGATGTACCTGCAAAATTGTAAGTAGATAAATCGGGATATCTAATTCTTCCTGTACCTTTGCTCGTGCGAGTTTTGGATTCTTGTCGAGAGTTTCCAATTTTATTTACTCTCTTAGGTTTAAAATCGTGCTTCTGTGCACCCAAATTTTTCTTTTCGTTCGAATGTTTCCGTCTGAAGATGGCGTCGTCTTCAATTCTCATGTGGGCTAACGTTCGAGCTCGTACGTCGTCAAAGTTCTCCGGTGGATATTTTGTGAGATCCGTATATAATTCCGAAGAATTATCGAGCCCACGTTTGTATGCTTCAATTGCGGTTTTTATATCGCAATTCTTGACTTCGATCATTTCTGCATTAAACCTGTTAAAATAATCACGTATCGTTTCTCCAGTTTTCTGTACGACATAGTACAAGTCACTGGTTTGCTTTTCCATCTTGCGACTGCTCGCGAATTGTCGAGTGAATTGGTTCACCAATTCAGCGAATGACTCGATACTCTTTGGCTTTAGATTTATAAGCCATTGTAGCGCGGCTCCTGTAAGAGTAGATCCGAAGCTTTTACACATACATGCCTCCTGATATTGAGATGGGATCGAAGCAGTCCACATAAGTTGTTTGTATTGCGCGACATGTTCCACTGGATCTGTTATCCCCGAGTACTTGGTTGTAAAGGCAGGAATGTTGTATTTCTTTGGTATTTCCATGAGAGCGATTTCATCAACGTAGGGTGAAGCTTGAAATCCTGTCTTTGGTTCGACTTCAACTGGTACGGCTGCTCCAGGAAGTTTTGCGAGCAATGCGAGCATTGCTTTGTTTTGTTCCTCCAACATCTTTAATCGTACGTCCATAAGGTTTTCAGTAGGTGTTACTCCAATATTTCCTTGATAGTTGGGTTGGATTGGGATATGGGTTACGGTAGTATTTATCGTTGGTATATGTGGTATTGGTTCTGGGATTGAATAGAAAGGTCGAGGAACACCTTGGGGTTGAACGTAGGTAAATACAGGAGGTGGTCCTGATGGAAGAGGAGGAAAAATGGTTTGAGATTGGTTATTTTGAGGTGGACGTACGTTGTTTTGAGATACTTGTGGCATTACTGGTATTTGTGAGGTTTGAGGCATTGAAGGTACTTGTGGTGTCCTGAACTGATTCTGCTGAGCGGGAGGTGGTCTAGGGAGCGGTGCTGATATCGCAGGATTAATTTGAGTAACTTGAGGGTTTAGACCTCGTAATCGTACGATTTCGTTATTGGCTTCCATGTTTTGATTAGCCAACTGCTGGATTTGTTGCTGAGCAGCTGCTAGTTGTTGTTGCAGAGTTGGTTGGAAGTTATTCTCCATAATCCTGCAATGAATACTCAAGAAAACTCGAAGAATTTGATTAGTAAGCAAACGTTTTATCAAACGAAATTTTCTCAGAACGGGGCCCCACGGTGGGTGTTTGTGTAAAAATTTACTTAAATTGTTATCTTAAGATGTCGTGAGGCAAAATCGTCAAAAGAAAGAATTCTCGTTCGATAAAACGTACGATTAATAAAAAGCAAATAGACAAAGAATTTGATGACGCAGGAAAAACCTCTGAATCGAGGAAAAAACCTGCGGCCGACTAACTAGGATAGTCGACGTTGCACTATTGATCACCAATAAGGGATGATATCCTCGATGTTACAGTTGTATCGTACGATTACAATATGGAAATGGATGCCAATGAATGTAAATACAGAGAATAATATTAGTATTGCTATTTCTCTCTCAGAATCAGATGTCTTGTGTGTAGAACTTTGAATCTCTTTTATAGCTGCTTGGATCGTAACTGTCATCTCATAATTGAGCTATAAATGCAACGGCTATAACTGAAGCTGATTTCACGATCGTAACGTCCAAGCTCTTAAATGAAAAGTGTTTCTTGGTCAAACGGTCGGATTTAAGCTCGATGAACGATGGCTGTGCTTCGTGGTTATCTTGGATAAGCTTCCCTACAATAAGAGCAAACTTGTACATGTATACCATTAGTTCAATCGTACGACCATAAGATGATATCGTGCGATTATCTTCGATAATTACTTATCTTTGTTTGACGGTAATTATATCTTTATTTCAGGACCTTATCTTAATACAGGAATATCATCCTGGAAGATATCTTACGATTTTAATCGTTCGATCGTTCGATGATAAAATTTCACCTAAACAGTTTGCCCCCAAGATTTAGAAAATAAATTGTATATTTTCTGAATCTTATATCTGCAAAATCAAATCGTTAGTACATCGTTTTTATCATGATCAATTTCGTCGAATATGAACCGATCTTCATGTTAACGGCGTTACTAACCAGGTTAATTGCTAGCTGTCAACACAACGGTTATCTAGGACAGGTGTCGATGCTCGATTCGACCTTTATTTCTTGGGAAGGAGTTTAATTTCATATAAAGATAAGATTTCTTCCATAATTATCTCTAAATCTCTTCCAAATTTCGAATTCAAATTTCTCTAACCGAATCCTTTCAATCTTTAAGAAGATTTAGATCTAATTCGTCTATAAGGTACCTTTTTCTCCCTCGTTTCAATTCAGTTCATGCGTTTGAAAATCAGGGCTGATAAGGACCCTAGAAACTTTGATTTATTACGTTTCGATAGGTTGCGTAGAAGTCTAGATCGAGTCTGTTTTAGAGAAATCATGGAGGTTAAAAGTACAATTCAAGCAGAAATCGACTTAGTGCACCTTAGGAAACTTGCTAGGATGCCTAAGGAGACGGTGATCGTATCACCTGGTGAGGTTAGACCCGCTGATGCTCCGGCAGGTTTCTTTGCGCTATTTGAATACCCGTTTAAGATAGGATTCACCTGGCCTTACGGTCCTCTGTCTCGTGCTTTCATGACGCGTTTCAGTCTTTCTCCTGGACAGCTCATGCCCCAATTCTGGAGGGTCGTGAGCGTCATCGAACGTGTAACTGAGAATTGGGGTAGAGCCCCTTTTACCGTCGATGATCTTCTTACGGCTTACACCGTAAAGGTCTCGGACTACAATAGGTATGGGATTTATCCCAAGGGTAGGGGTGATACCATGTTAGTACATGGTACTCAAGCGTTTGATCGAGGGTGGAAGGCTCGATATGCGTTCGTGCGATCCTCATCGGTCTTGGAGGATGGTGGATGGGTGGCTCCAGAATGGAATCCACTAGGTATAGGATGATTTTTTACTATGCTCTGATGTTATCGTATGATTTCTTATCGTACGTTCCTTTTTGCAGAAATTGATTTTATCTTCGAGGAATCCACTGAAGCTGTCAATCGTTTCCTGGAATACGGCGTTCAGGAAAGATCGTACGGGAAATCGAAGGGAAAAAGCCAAAAGGAAGATAGCGACGAGGAGTTCGAAGTGCAGGTGCTAAGTGAAGAAGAAAAAGAAGAAGAAGAGATGGAAGGTAAATCGCGCGATGATATTCTATCTTACATTTTCTTGCACCGTACGATATCAACGTACGTTTTCTTGCTTATTTCAGGCCAAAAGAAACCTGCGAAGAAGCTGGCCAACATAGCGGCGGCCAAGAGGGCTTTGGAGAAGAAAGAGAGAATGAGTGGCATGGAGCCACAACCTAAGAAGACGAGGTCTTCTTCGGGTACTTCGACCGCATCAAAGGAAGCTGTACGACAGGCGGATGATGTGGTCGATGCAACCCCGATCCACACTGCTCCTCCTCCTGCGATGTCTCCTACGATGTCAAAGGAGAAAAGGGCTTCGGTCAAGCCTCCAAGAGGGAAGGAGGGAGAAACATCGATCAACATATCCCTGCCTTCAAATTTCCTCGATGGCGATGTCATTAACCAGGATGACTTATTCCCTGCCATCGAACAATATCTGCTCCCATCGCAGAAGGCTCACATGGACACTCGTCGGATTGGCGAGCTCGATGCCGGTGCTGTTGGGTACTCCTTCATGGTAAGTTATCATACGATATTTATATCTTACGATTACATTAAATGTACTGTTCTAACTCTTTATATTTGCGCAGGCCTTCCAGGCGTGTCTCGGCCTTCATCAAAGGTTAGAGACTGTTCAAAGGGACATGAAGGCGAAGATGTCCAGCGAAAGGGCGGCAGTGAACGAGGCTAAGAAGGCTCAAGATAAGGCATCGAAGATGGCTGCTGCTCTGGAAGCCAAGCGAGTTGAAGTAGATGACTTGGTGGCTAAGCTGGATGAGGCTGAGCACGTTCGATCAGAACAACGTGCGAGGTTGACAGCGGCCAATAATCATGCTGCCAAATTGGAAGAGGAGCTTGCTGCGATGCGCGCAGAGATGGCAGATCGAGAGAAGGCTTTGTCTTCTGAGATCCAGGATCTCAAAGACGAGATGGTGTTATCTAGGATGGTGGCCCGTGCAGCCGTAATACGCCAATTCATTGGTGGCACGTACACCATCGAAGCTGCTAAAGGTGAGCTGGGGGCTTTTCGTGATGCGATGGGGTCTGATGAACTCCTGGATGCTGATGACGCCAAGGATGCCGATGAGGAGGAAGAAGGTGCTGAAAAGAGCAAAGATGCTGAGGTCACGATGATCGAGGAGGAGGATAAAAATGAAGATGCCTCTGGATCCGGCATCATGGACAAGGCTGCTGAAGTCACTCCTCCTATCGTAGAAGTTAGCGTAGAAGAGGGTGTTAGCGTAGAGGCTACCCCTGTAGTTTAATCGATGTAATCACAGTACTTTAAGTACTTTTTAATGAAATTATCTATTTTTGCAATCGTGCGATGTTTTAGTACTTGTTATTTCTGTTCTAAGTACTTTTAGTAAATAGATAATCGTGCGTTTTTAGCTAATCTGTCATTTAAGGCCTTAATTAATCGTGCGTTTTGTCTTGCGATGTTTATCGTGAGTTTAAGGCACTTAAAAAATTTTTTAGAAACGTTTCTGTTAATCGTGCGTCTGGCGTGTTGACTTGCGCTCTTGCGATTTGAAATTGATGCATCTTTTAACTTCTATGCGATTTTAAGCATATTGTTTTATCGGGCGATGTTTGCCATAGATCGTGCGATGTCTGCGATAGTCGTGCGATATCATGCGATAATCATGCGATGTCTTGCGATAATCGTGCGATACCTGCGAGTAAAATTGGCTAAGGGGTGGCCGTTGGATTGACCAACGGCGCTCCGATGCCTAAGTCAGTAATCGTTCGACGAAATAATAGTAAGAAATAAAAAGGGTTTCAGAAATAGTACCTTTTTAGATGAGTTGCATTCCAACTACGTGGGATTTCAATACCTTCAATGGTTGAAATTTTATAGGCTCCTTTTCCCACGATTTTGGTAATGATGTAAGGACCTTCCCATTTGATGGAAAGTTTTCCAGCATTCGATTCCTGCGTATTTGGGAAGACACGTCGTAGGACGTAATCTCCAAGTTGAAATACCTTGACTTTTACCTTTTTATTGAAGTAGCGTTCAACTATAGCTTTCTGCGATGCCATTTTCTGAAAGGCTTTCTCTCTTAGTTCTTCCAAAGCATCAACATCGTAACACAAGTCTATCGAGTTTTGTTCAATCGTACGATGTCGAGCAACATGAACTTGTGATTCGATTGGAAGGACTGCTTCACATCCATATACCAAGGAAAAAGGAGTTTGCCCAGTTGCAGTTCTAGGTGTCGTGCGATTTGCCCATAAAACAGATGGTAACTCTTCGACCCATCGACCCTTTGCAGCTTTTAACCTCTTTCGAATAGAATTAATAATGGTCTTATTGCTGGATTCGGCCAAGCCGTTGGATTGTGGATATCTCGGAGTCGATGTAATGAGTTTTATCCCACGTTCATCGCAGAACTTTCGAGTTCTCTCACTTATAAATTGGGATCCATTATCGCACGTTATTTCTGATGGTACTCCGAACCTGTAAATAATGTTAGTTTGAATAAAGGAGATAACTTCTTTATCCCTAACCTGTGAGAAGGCTGCAGCTTCAATCCATTTAGAGAAATAATCAGTAAGAACAAGCAAAAATACTTTTTGACCTGGAGCAGGGGGTAACTTCCCTACGATGTCCATCCCCCATCGCATGAATGGCCATGGGATTAAGACAGAGTGTAGGGGTTCAGAAGGTAAATGTGACGTACCTGAGTGTTTTTGACAAGCATCGCACTTTTGAACATACCTTATCGAGTCCTCTCGAAGAGTAGGCCAATAATATCCTTGTCTCGAGATTCTGTTAGCAAGACTTCTGCCCCCAGAATGGTTTCCACATTCTCCATCATGCATCTCCTGAAGGATTCGGTCGATTTGTTGCTTACTCACCACACATCGTAAGATTAGACCCGTTGTAGACCTTCGATATAATTGATCATCGAAGATCGTATATCGAGAGCTTTTAATTCTGATTTTCCGGGCTTCTAATTTGTCTTCAGGGAGCTGGTCGTTTTTGAGATAGTTCCATATATCATTCGACCAATCGTGGTTTTCTTCGATCAAATGAGCTTCTTCGATTGTGGGCGACATAAGATGTATTATCGGAACACTTTCTAAGGCTGGTTCGTTGAATGCGGATCCCAAGTTAGCCAAGGCATCGGCTTGCATATTCAGGTCTCTTGGGATTTGCTCTATCGAGAATTTATCAAATCGTGCGATCTTATCTTTTGCGATCTTGAGGTACGATATCATCTTTGAATCTTTTGCTTGAAATTCGCCATTGATTTGGTTCACTACTAGTAGTGAATCGCTTCGTACATGTAGCCATCGTGCCCCCAAGTCATATGCCATATCCAATCCAGCAATCAAGGCTTCATATTCTGCTTCATTGTTAGTGGTTTTGAACTCACATCGTATTGAATACACCATATTGCCCCCATGTGATGATTTCAGGACTACTCCCAATCCTGATCCTCGTGCGTTAGAAGCTCCATCAACATGCATGGTCCATGGTTCGTTGTCATGAATCATCACATTACTGATTTCATCGTATGATGGTTCTTTGATTCCAGGACTGAATTCAGCTACGAAATCTGCCAACGCTTGAGACTTTATCGCTGTTCTTGGCTGATATGTTAGATCAAAGCTGCTAAGATAAATACTCCACTTTGCTAATCGTCCTGTAAGTTCAGGCTTACGAAGTACGATCTTAAGAGGATAATTAGTAACAACGATTATATGATGCGATTCGAAGTAATGCCTTAACTTTTTTGCTGCAGTCACGAGGCCAAGTAAAAGTTTTTCCATAGATGTATACCTTGTTTCAGCATCGAGAAAAGACTTACTTATGTAATAGATAGGTTGCTGATGTTGGTCACCTTCTCGTACGAGCACTGCACTAACGGCGTTGTTACTTACAGCGAGGTACAATTGCAAGCTCTCACCTTCGATTGGTTTCGTCAGTAGTGGAGGATTGGACATATATTTCTTTAAGCTTTGTAGTGCTTCCTCGTGTGCTTCTGTCCAATCGAAGCCTTTGTTTTTTCGAAGCACGTTGTAGAACAAGTGACACTTATCGGATGATCGTGAGATGAACCTGTTCAAGGCTGCTACTCGTCCGGTCAACTTTTGTACCTCTTTTACAGTCCTTGGTGATTGAATTTCCAAGATTGCTTTGATCTGTTCTGGACTTGCTTCGATCCCTCGTTGTGTAACCATGTATCCAAGAAACTTTCCCGCACGCACCCCGAAAGAGCACTTGGTTGGGTTAAGTTTCATCTTGTATTCTCGTAATATATCGAACGATTGCCTCAGATGCTGGATATGATCTTGTGATCGTTCCGACTTTACGAGCATATCATCGATGTATACTTCCATCGTACGTCCGAGATGATCTTTGAACATCCTGTTTACAAGCCTTTGGTACGTTGATCCAGCATTCTTGAGCCCAAATGGCATTACTTTATAACAATATATGCCCTTATCGGTCATAAACGCGGTCTTCTCTTGATCATCTTTGTGCATTAGGATCTGATTATATCCGGAATAAGCATCCATGAACGTCAGTAATTCGTGCCCCGCAGTTGCATCGACCATCGCATCAATATGTGGCAAAGGAAAAGGATCCTTTGGACAAGCTTTGTTTAGGTCTGTAAAGTCGATGCATACTCGCCACTTTCCATTCTTCTTTTGTACTACCACCACGTTGGCGAGCCAATCTGGATATTTTACTTCTCGAATTTTCCCTGTTTTGAGTAGGTTGTCTACCTCCTCATTGATGACTTTGTTGCGTTCTGGTGCAAACTTGCGCCTTTTTTGCTTAACGGGTTTAAACGTTGGATCCACGTTCAACTTGTGCGATATGATGTTAGGATCAATTCCTACCATATCCTCGTGTGACCACGCAAAACAATCCGAGTGTTCCTGCAAAAAAGAAATTATACTATTTTTTATATCGGGGGTTAGAGTTGCTCCTACGAAGACCTTGCGATCAGGATGTTTTGGATCTAGCACGATTTCTTCAAGTTGAAGGTCATCGTACGATCGTATTCCATCCTGGCTCTGTAATTGCTAGATATCTTGCGGTTTAGCCTTCATCGTAATCTTGTAGCACTCCCTTGCAATTTTCTTTTCGCTGACTATCTCTTGCACGCCCCAGGGAGATGGGAATTTGATCCTCTGATGATACGTTGATGGTATAGCCTTCATATCGTGAATCCAAGGTCTTCCAAGTATAGCATTGTAAGCGGAAGGACAATCGATGACGTTGAACTTTGTTTGCTTGTTTATGCCTTTAGCGAAGACTGGCAGTATGATTTCTCCAAGAGTACTAGTGGCATCTCCGTTGAATCCAATTAACGTTGTTGTTCGTCGTACGATGTTGGATCGATCAATACCCATGATCTTTAGAGTATCCGAGAATATAACGTTAGCTGAACTACCTCCATCCACCAATACTCTCCTGGTCAAACAGTTTCCAATGTTTAACTGTATGACTAGAGCATCATGGTGTTTTTGGTTAACGCCCGATAGATCATCCTGATCGAACGTTAGTTTGGCTGTATCGAGTTCTCTTTCAGCCGCAGTCTTTGAATCTTCAGGAACAGGATACCCTTCAGGTCCTTCTCGTGCGTGTCGTTTGGCCGCAGAGTATGTCAAACCACATACTTCGGATCCACCAGTAATGCAATTTACAACTTTCGTTGGAACGGGTGACGTCGGTCTCTTTGAATCATCGCCTAGAAGGTTTTTGAGATGTCCGTTCGATTTGAGGTATGCGATCTCCTTCTTCAAGCTAATACACTCATCTGTATTGTGTCCGTGGTCGCTGTGGAAGTCACACCATTTTGTTTGGTCTCTATCCTTGCTAGGACTTTCTGGTTTCTTGGGCCATCGTACGTTGACTTCCAAGTTCCGAAGAGAATCCACTAAGTCCTTTGCTGTACCTGCAAAATGGTAAGTTGACAAATCGGGATATCTTATTTTACCTTTACCTTGGTTCGAACGTTTATTCTGATCGCGTCGAGAATTATCAATCTTGTTTACTCGTTTAGGTTTGAAATCATGTTTCTGCGCTCCAAGATTTTTCTTATCATTCGAATGTTTTCGCCGGAAAAGGGCATCATCTTCGATTCTCATGTGTGCCAACGTACGAGCTCGTACATCATCGAAGTTTTCTGGTGGATACTTCGTCAGATCTGTGTATAACTCCGAGGATGTGTCTAATCCACGTTTGTATGCTTCGATCGCCGTCCGCACATCGCAGTTCTTGACTTCGATCATCTCTGCGTTGAACCTGTTGAAATATTCACGAATGGTTTCACTTGTTTTTTGCACGACATAGTAGAGATCGCTTGTTTGTTTCTCCATCTTGCGACTGCTTGCAAACTGTCGAGTAAACTGGTTTACTAACTCGGACCACGATGCAATGCTCTTAGGTTTCAAATTGATTAACCACTGCAACGCAGCTCCGGTAAGTGTTGATCCAAAGCCCTTGCACATACATATTTCTTGAAACTGGGTTGGAATAGGAACTGTCCATACTAGCTGCTTGTATTGTGCGATGTGTTCCACAGGATCAGAGATTCCAGAGTATTTTGGTGTAAAAGCTGGAATATTATATTTTTTGGGGATATCAACAAGAGCAATCTCATCGATATAGGGTGAGGCTTGGAATCCGGTTTTGGGTTCAACTTCGATGGGTACAGCAGCTCCAGGAAGTTTGGTTAATAATGCGAGCATTGCTTTATTTTGTTCTTCTAGCATTTTTAATCGAATATCCACGATATCATTGGGTGGTGGATTACTAGAGGTTCCCGAAACGTTTGATAAGTTTGGAATATGAGTTATGGGGGTAGCTGCGGTGGGAACGTGCGATATCGGTTCTGGAATAGGTATAAAGGGACGAGGCCCTGTTTGAGGTTGGTTGTAAGTAAACGTGGTTGCTCCTGGGTAAGGACCTGATGGTAACGGAGGGAAGATAGGACGTGAATTGTTGACTGGAGGTGGCGGTGGTAAGCTAACTTGCGATATCTGCGGTGGTGGAGGCAAGTTAACTTGCGATACTTGAGGTGGAATGAAAGATTGTGACATTTGTGGTTGGACAAATGGAGGTTGAGAAACAGGGGGTGGATTTTGAGGAAAAAATGGCCTTTGCTGATGAATGGAGACTGGGATGTGAGAAGTTTGCGGATTCGATGCTCTCAATCTAGACAGTTCACCATTCATTTGTAAGTTCTGCTCATTCAACCATTGGATTTGTTCTTGTGCTGCTGCCAACTGTTGCTGCAAAGTTGTTTGAGAACTGCTTGCCATGTTCCTGTACTCAGTTCACAAAGAAGCTCGAAGAGATAGGTTAATAAGCTGACGCCTTATCGAACAAGATTTTCTCAAAACGGGCCCCACGGTGGGCGCCAAACTGTTTGTGTAAAAATTTACTTAAATTGTTATCTTAAGATGTCGTGAGGCAAAATCGTCAAAAGAAAGAATTCTCGTTCGATAAAACGTACGATTAATAAAAAGCAAATAGACAAAGAATTTGATGACGCAGGAAAAACCTCTGAATCGAGGAAAAAACCTGCGGCCGACTAACTAGGATAGTCGACGTTGCACTATTGATCACCAATAAGGGATGATATCCTCGATGTTACAGTTGTATCGTACGATTACAATATGGAAATGGATGCCAATGAATGTAAATACAGAGAATAATATTAGTATTGCTATTTCTCTCTCAGAATCAGATGTCTTGTGTGTAGAACTTTGAATCTCTTTTATAGCTGCTTGGATCGTAACTGTCATCTCATAATTGAGCTATAAATGCAACGGCTATAACTGAAGCTGATTTCACGATCGTAACGTCCAAGCTCTTAAATGAAAAGTGTTTCTTGGTCAAACGGTTGGATTTAAGCTCGATGAACGATGGCTGTGCTTCGTGGTTATCTTGGATAAGCTTCCCTACAATAAGAGCAAACTTGTACATGTATACCATTAGTTCAATCGTACGACCATAAGATGATATCGTGCGATTATCTTCGATAATTACTTATCTTTGTTTGACGGTAATTATATCTTTATTTCAGGACCTTATCTTAATACAGGAATATCATCCTGGAAGATATCTTACGATTTTAATCGTTCGATCGTTCGATGATAAAATTTCACCTAAACAGTGGGCGCCAAATTGTTTTGGTAAAAAATTACACAATTTAATATCGTAAGATGTTGTGAGGCGAATCCGTCGAGAGAAAGAAATTTAGTTCGATAAAACGTGTGATGAAATAAATGACAAGACAATTTGATGACGCAGGAAAAACCTCGAGGTCGAGGAAAAAACCTGCGGCCGACTAAAAGAGTATAGCCGACGTTGCAATAAGTATCACCAATAAGGGGTGATGTCCTCGAGAATTACAGCGTAGATCGTGCGATTACAATAAAAGAGAATATAAATTACAAAGAGTAATATCAAGATTGTAGAGAGTGTTTGCTAGCTTCAATGTAATCAGATGTCTTCAAATGATGTCTTCGAACTCCTTTTATAGCTGATCAGAGTGTAACGGTCGTCCCATAATTGTGTCTTTAATGTAACGGCCATAACGGTAGCTAAAATCTCGCATGTAACGGTCGAAGCTTAATGAAGAGCGTATCTTGGTCTTTAACGGTCATTTGATCTTCAATGCCTGTCGTTTATCTGTTACGAATGATCATACTTAAAATATATTTAATCGTTAGTGCTATATCGTGTGATATCGTACGTTTCTAGGTTATATCGTACGATATCTTATGTAAAGATCGTTCGATATTTGATCGTTATCGATCGAGGGTACACGTATCTCATCTCAGGACCTTATCTTAATACAGGATTATCATCCTGAAAGATATCTTATGATTTTAAGTCGATCGTCGTGCGTCGTGCGATTTTTCACCCAAACAACCGGTTATAATCATAAGATAAATAATGGGACAATAATTCCGTATTAAGATAAGGTCCTAAGATAAACCTAAAAGGACTCTCGAACAAAGATTATTAAACATCGAATGAATACAGCGAATAAGTTGAACGCTATTTATTATGACGTACGACAGTACTAACGAATAAACGTACGAAGTTTATATCTTTGATGCAGGCAAGCTGATTATCATATCTAACAATTGTCCACCTTTGAGAAAGTCTGAGATCGAGTACTATGCTATGCTCGTTGGAGTTCGTCACTACAATGGACATGTCTTAAGTTATAACTCGTTCGATGGAAACCGACGACATCAAGAGATCGACCGTTACGAGCAAGATTCTCGCAGCAGTTACAATGTGGACATTTACACTCAACAGTACCGTTGGACAGTTACGATATAAGCATTTATGATCAACAATACCGTTGGACGGGTATTCCCAAGCTACTATATAAGAAGATTCAAGCCATCATTTCAAGACACGAAGTCTGCTCAAAGTCTACAAGCTCTCTATTAGCTATTCTCTGTGACCCTTTGTATTTTACGTTCGATTCTCTTGTTATTTCTCTTGTAATCGTACGATCGAAGCTGTAAACCTGAAGGACATCACCCCTGTTTGGTGATCATAGTGCACTGTCGACTTATTTTCTAGGTCGACCGCAGGTTTTTTCCTCCGTCGTGAGGTTTTTCCTGCGTCATCAAATTAACTGTCTTATTTTACTTTTTCGCACTTCTTATCGATTGCAATTTCTTTCTCTCGACGGTTAAGCCTCACACATTTTCATACGACATTTGATTTGTGTAATTTTTTACATAAACAGTTTGGCGCCCACCGTGGGGCTCCGTTTTGAGAAAAATTTCATTCGGTTAAAAGTGCGCCTTCGTACTAATCTTTTCTTCAAGTTCTCTTTGAGCTATTTTTGCAGGATAATGGATAACGGATTCATAGCATCTCTACAACAACAATTGCAACAAGCTAACGAAGAAATCCAACGTCTTCAAGCTTCGCAAGTTCCATCAATGCCTATTCCTCCTCCTTATCCACCTCAACACTTGAGACCACCACTTTGTCCACAGTTCAACGCCTCAGTACCTTTTGTAAACCAACAGCATAATAACGTACGACCACCTATGCCTCAAGGTCCACCACCTGTGCCTCAAGGCCCACCCGCATTCACGTTCGGACCCTTTAACAACATTTCTCAGCAAATTCCTATCCCTTGTCATATACCCACAACTGCTAGTTCCACAGTTCATACAACGATACCACCCAACACCGGAATTTCTTCTGGTTTTATCCCAACAATTCCAGTAACCAGTGAAGATCCTCTAAACGTACGATTGAAATCTTTGGAGGAGCAGAATCAAAAGTTATTTGCATTACTTACAAAGTTACCCGGAGCAGCAGTACCCGTCGAAGTCGAACCTAAAACCGGATTCCAAGCTTCGCAGTTTGTTGATGAAATATCTCTCATCGACGTACCCAAAAAATACACGATTCCAGCCTTTGCAACAAAATATTCTGGAGTCACCGATTCAGTCGAGCATGTCGCACAGTACAAGCAACTCATGTGGACA
Source organism: Centaurea solstitialis (assembly GCA_030169165.1). Classification (NCBI taxonomy): domain Eukaryota; kingdom Viridiplantae; phylum Streptophyta; class Magnoliopsida; order Asterales; family Asteraceae; genus Centaurea; species Centaurea solstitialis. The sequence goes on along the minus strand of CM058044.1, from coordinate 2,869,680 downwards.
GTTCCTATACCGACGCAATTCCAAGAAGCCTGCATGTGCAAGAGCTTCGGATCTACTTTGACGGGAGCAGCATTACAATGGCTTATCAACCTAAAGCCAAAAAGTATTGGATCATTTGCTGAATTGGTAAACCAATTCACTCGACAGTTTGGTAGCAGTCGTAAGATGGAGAAACAGACCAGCGACCTATACTACGTCGTACAGAAGCCTGGAGAAACAATTCGTGACTACTTCAACAGATTCAACGCGACAATGATTGAAGTAAAGAATTGCGATGTGAAGACAGCGATCGAGGCATATAAACGTGGGCTAGAAGATTCCTCTGGATTATATCTAGAATTGACGAAATACCCACCAGAAAACTTCGATGACGTACGAGCTAGAACATTAGCTTTCATGAGAATAGAGGCGATGCTCTCTTTCGACGAAAGCATTCCGCCGAAAAGAAACCTCTTGGTGCTCAAAAACATGATTTTAAGCACAAAAGAGTGAACAAGATTGGAAATCCTCGACACGAGTCAAAAGCTCGACCAAGCAAAGGTACCGTTAAAATACATTATCCAGAGTTATCTACTTACAATTTTGCAGGCACATCGAAAGACTTGGTGGATTCATTACGAAAGATTGATGCAAACGTACGTTGGCCAAAGAAATCTGACAAACCAAGCAAAGATAAAGACCAAAATAGATGGTGCGATTTCCATGAAGATCACGGCCATACGACGGATGAATGCATCAGCCTCAAGAAGGAGATTTCATATTTGAAATCTAAGGGACATCTCAAAGGTGTCATTCTAGAAGAACAAGGACGACCAGCATCTCCAGCTCATACTAAAGCTGTAAACTGCATCACCGAGGATCAGAAGTATGCGGACTTACATATTCTGCTGCTAAAAGACATGCACGAGATGGTCCGGACGAACGCCCTATCCCCGATGAAGTCAAGTCGAAGGCCGAAAAAGAGCTCGACACGATGACAATTACGTTCGACAAAGATGATACTCAAGGAGTCCATCATAAGCATCATGACGCTCTAGTCATATAGTTGACCATCGGAAACTGTTCGACTAAGAGAATATTGATTGATGGAGGCAGTTCAGCTAACGTTATTTTTGCAGATACTCTTAAAGTTATGGGAATCGAACGATCAGAAATCGTGCGACGAAGCACTACTCTGATTGGATTCAATGGAGACCCGATGAACACTCTTGGAGAAATCATCTTACCTGTCTTCGCCAAAGGCATCAACAAGCAAACAAAGTTTAACGTTGTAGATTGCCAATCGGCCTATAATGTTATTCTTGGAAGACCCTGGATCCACGAGATGAAAGCAGTTCCTTCAACGTATCATCAGAAGATCAAGTTTCCTTCTCCATGGGGAATTCAAGAAATTGCCAGTGAAAAGAAGATCGCACGAGAATGCTACAAGATCACGATGAAGACAAAGCCGCAAGACATCTAGCAATTACAGAGCCAGGATGGAAAGAAATCGAACGATGATCTTCGACTAGAAGAAGTCGTACTCGATCCTGAACATCCTGATCAAAAGGTCTTCGTAGGAGCCTCGCTCCCCCCCGACATAAAAAACACGATTATATCTTTTTTGCAGGAACATTCAGACTGTTTTGCCTGGTCGCACGAAGATATGGTTGGGATAGATCCCAACGTTATATCGCACAAGCTAAACGTGGATCCTACTTTCAAACCAATAAAGCAGAAACGTCGCAAGTTTGCACCTGAACGCAACAAGGTAATCAACGATGAAGTCGACAATCTGCTTAAAACTGGAAAGATCCGAGAGGTCAAATATCCAGAATGGTTGGCCAACGTGGTCGTCGTACAGAAGAAGAACAGAAAGTGGCGAGTTTGCATCAATTTCACAGATCTAAACAAAGCTTGTCCAAAAGATCCTTTCCCGTTACCACACATCGATGCTATGGTCGATGCAACAGCAGGACATGAATTGTTGACATTCATGGACGCATATTCAGGATATAACCAAATCCTGATGCACACGGACGACCAAGAGAAAACCGCATTCATGACAGACAAAGGCATATACTGTTACAAAGTCATGCCATTTGGTCTTAAGAATACAGGATCGACGTATCAGAGGCTAGTTAATATGATGTTCAAGGAACATCTTGGTCGAACGATGGAGGTTTATATCGACGACATGCTCGAGAAGTCGGAACGTTCGATCGATCATGTAGCACATTTAAAGCAATCGTTCGACATCCTACGGCAATACAAGATGAAGCTCAATCCAACAAAATGTTCCTTCGGAGTGCGTGCAGGAAAGTTCTTAGGGTACTTGGTGACACAACGAGGAATCGAAGCAAGTCCAGAACAAGTTAAAGCTATCACCGAGATACAATCTCCAAGGAATATCAAAGAGGTTCAGAAATTAACAGGACGCGTGGCAGCTTTAACCCCTTTAACCCGATTTATCTCACGATCATCGGATAAATGCCACTTGTTCTACAATGTCTTACGAAAGAATCAAGGTTTCTTATGGACAGACGAACATGAGAAAACTCTACAAGAATTGAAGCAATACATGACATCGCCTCCCTTGTTGACAAAACCAGTCGAAGGAGAAAGTTTGCAGTTATACTTGGCAGTAAGAAAAAATGCGACGAGTGCAGTACTCGTGCGAGAGGAAGATCAATAGCAACGACCAATTTATTATGTGAGCAAATCTTTCCTCGACGCAAAAACCAGGTACACATCCATGGAGAAATTGCTGTTGGGTCTCATGACTGCGGCAAAAAAGCTAAGACATTACTTCGAGTCGCACCATATTATTGTTGTGACTAATTATCCACTCAAGACGGTACTTCGGAAGCCAGAACTAACATGACGTCTAGCTAAGTGGAGCATCTATCTCAGTGGGTTTGACATTGAATTCAAACCCAAGACAGCAATCAAATCACAAGCATTGGCAGACTTTGTAGCAGAATTTTCTCTAGGATTAGAGCCATCGACGTGCGACGAGGTCAATAGTGTGATGATTTCAGACAACAAACCTTGGTTACTCTACGTTGACGGCTCTTCGAACGTACGAGGATGTGGACTAGGTGTTGTCTTAAAATCATCACAGGGGGAAACATGGTATACTCCATACGATGCGAATTCAAAGCCACGAACAACGAAGCAGAATATGAAATTCTGATCGCAGGATTGGACATCGTTCTGAGACTGGGGGCGAAGCAGTTGCATGTTCGAAGCGATTCTTTATTGGTAGTCAACCAAATAAATGGAGACTTTCAAGCAAAGGATTCAAAAATGATGAATTATCTCAAAGCTGTTAAGGATCGAATCGCACGATTCGAATACTTTTTGATCGAACAAATACCAAGAGATCTAAACATGCAAGCTGACGCATTAGCTAAATTGGGCTCTGCATTCCACGACCCATCTATGGAGAATATCCCAATACTTTATCTTACGACGCCAACAATTGAAGCAAAAGATGAAGTACAGATGAATGAAGAAGTCTATAATTGGTCAATTGACATATGGAATTATCTCAAGCACGACCGACTCCCTGAAGATAGAATGGAAGCCCGAAAGACAAGGTCCAAAGCTTCAAGATATACAATTTTTGAAGACCAACTCTATCGAATATCCACAACTGGACTCCTTCTACGAAGTGTCACAAATAAGACGCAAATCGATCGAATTCTCCAAGAAATGCACGATGGAGAATGTGGGAATCACACAGGGGGCAGAAGCCTTGCCAACCGAATCTCACGACAAGGTTATTATTGGCCTACCTTACGAGAAGACGCAATAAGGTACGTTCGACATTGTGACGCTTGTCAGAAACATTCGGTTGATAGAAGCTGGAGCTTTCTCGCAAGTCAGGGATAAGGAGGTCATATCCTTTATTCAAAACAACATTATTCATAGATTTGGAGTACCATCCGAGATAATGTGCGACAATGGTTCACAATTTATAAGTGACAAAACTCGTACGTTCTGTGAAAAATGCGGGATCAAGTTAGTCACTTCTACTCCAAGGTACCCTCAGTCCAACGGATTGGCTGAATCGAGCAACAAAGTCATCATCAATTCAATCCAAAAAAGGTTGAAAGGAGCAAAAGGTAAATGGGTAGAAGAACTACCATCAGTCTTATGGGCAAATCGAACGACACCAAGAGCATCAACAGAACAAACTCCATATTCCTTAGTATATGGATGCGAAGCAGTCTTACCAATCGAAGCCCAAATACCTGTTGCTAGATATCGTACGTTTGACCAAAACGCCATAAATTTATCATACGATCTGGATGCTCTAGAAGAACCTCGAGAAAACACATTGCGTACGATGGCAGCACAAAAAGGGCTAGTCGAACGACATTTCAACAAAAAGGTAAAAGCCAAAATCTTCCAAGTTGGAGATTATGTCTTACGACATGTGTTTCAGAACACGCAAGAACCAAACGCCGGAAAACTTTCCATCAAATGGGAAGGACCTTACGTGATTTCCAAAGTAATTGGAAATGGAGCTTATCAACTCACGACAATGGAAGGTATAGAAATCCAACGTAGTTGGAATGCTCATCACCTCAAAAGGTACTATTTCTAACCTATTTACATATGATTTATCTTTTGAATCGATTACTAACTTGAGCGTCGGAGCGCCGTTGGTCAAACCAACGGCCACCCCCTAGCAACTCTGTTTGTTCGCAGGTATCGCACGATTATCGCAAGTATCGCACGATTATCGCAAATATCGCACGACTATCGCAAGGAACGCACGATTAAACTAATTGCTTTAAACGCATGATTATTTCGCAAGAGCGCAAGACAATTCGCCAGTCGCACGTACACTCTTATGAGTATAAAAAAAGAAACGTTTCTAAACCTAAGTCTTAGGACTTCACACAAATATGTGCAAAAACAAAAGCTATAACGCCCGATACAAAGCTACAAACACATGATACAAGCTAAAAACGCAAGACAAGAGCTAAAATTATATGACAAAGGCTAAAACGCACGATAATCAATCATTAAACCAAAAAGTTTTTCATTAATACTTTGCTACAATTAGCAAAATTACAAAAAAAAAATGAAAAAATTACAAAACTATTCTACAGGAGCAGGAGGATCCAAAACAGGGGCTTCTTCACTTGCCAAAGAAAGCACAGAGACGGATCCAGAGGTTTCAGGAACCTCCTCCTCGACACCAGCATCCTTGACTTCAGTGGATTTCCCCCCTTCGACCGTCGCTTCCTCGTCTAGGCCCTTGAGGTCTTCTTCGTCAAGAAGATCTTTAGAACCCATCACCCGCACAAAGGAAGCTACCTCTTCGCTTGCCATCTGTGGAGTAACAGTCCCGACAGCCACACGTCGCATAAGCGCAGTACGTGCGACCACCCGAACCAAGGCAGCATCCTCCTCGAGCTCTTGGATCCTAGACCATAAAGCCTCCTCCCTCTCGGCCTTCTCCCGTCAAACGTCAAGCAGCTCCTTCTCCAAATCCCTCGTGCGATCGAGGTATATCTTCAGTCTCTCTCGCTGCTCGCCCTGGAAGCGCTCACCGATCTCCAGTTTCGACTCGAGATCTCCAATTTGGACCGATTTGGCGTTAACCTCATCGACCAGTTGAGCCAGCTTCTTCTTGGCCTTCTCAGCCTCCTTCTTGGCCAACTTAGCATCGTTCTGGTTCAACGCCATCTCCTCCTTAATCTTAGCCATCCGCGAATGGAGGCTAAGACTCATTTGGGGAGCCTACAAAAAGAAAAACAAAAAGATCAGAAAGATGAACAATGAAACACGAAAGTCGTACGATGTGGAATACTTACCAAGAAGGAGATGCCCGCGACAGAGGCATCCAAATCCTCGATATCCGCCTCCTCCATACGCGCCTTTTGAGCAGGGGAGTGGAACTGCTCCAGAACATGAAAGATGGACTTCGTCCTAATGACGTCGTCCACCATGAAGTCGGAGGGCATGCTAATGGTCATGGTCGTAAGACCAGACCCCTCCGCCTCCTTACCTTTACCAACCTTTGACGAAGGTTGGCTTGAGGCACCCGTTTCCTTTGCAGGTGGAGCAAAATGGATGGGGATTGCCTCTATCCTACCTTCAGCCTTTCGTTTGGCATCCTTAGGTGGGGTGTCCAGAGAAACGTACGATGACCTCGTACGTTTAGCCACTAAACCTTCATTGGCAGCAGCTTTCCTTTTGGCAGCACGAGCAGCCGCCTCCATGACCGACGTCTTCTTGGAAGCTGAACCTGCATAAAAGGAAAATCCAGAGTTAGAAACGTACGACTAAAATTAAAAGTGATAGTTATTGCAAAATAATTACCTTCCATCTCCGTCTCTTCGATAACTTGTACCTCTGGCTCGATGTCGCTCTCTTCACCGCCCTTCGACGTTCTGTAAGTACGATCTGTCACACTTTAACTCAAGAAGTGTGAGATCAGTGCGGTCGACTCTTCAGTAGTCTCGAACGTGAAGTTGACAGCTGCAAAACGTACGATTAATACATAAAAATAAACAAAAAATACAATAAAGAAAGACCAACACCTAAGTTACCATTTGAGTTCCATTCAGGAACGACCCAGGATTCATCAGTGACTGAAGACGTCTGGACAAAGACATAGCGAGACTTCCACCCTCGATCATTCACTTGGGTGCCATGAACAAGCATGGAGTCGTGCCTACCCCTAGGAAACAACCCGTAACGGTTGTAGGGTAATCTCGTTATGTTGTAAGCAGAAAGAAGGTCGTCGACTGAAAACGCACGACGACCCCAGTCCCTGGTCAGCCGTTCGATCACCAGGATGACACGCCAGAATTGGGGCATCAGCTGCCCTTGAGATAAGTTGAATCGGGTCATAAAAGCCCGAGAGAGTGGAGAGTACGGCCATCGAAAGCCGATCTTGAACGGATACTCGTACAGGGCAAAAAACCCCGACGGAGTATCCGCTGGCCGAATTTCTCCGGCTACCCTAATCTGAGCACCCTCTGGCAATCCAGCAAGCTCTCTTAACTCCATAACTTCAAGGCTCTCCGAGATCGAACTACTAACCTTGCTCGACATGATTACCTCTAAACGGCCTAAACTACTTCTTAAGCGCAGAAATCTAAGAACTTCTAACCCTCTATTACTTTTATGTGCTATTGATTTCAGACGCATGAACAAAGGGGAAGAAGGATACCTTATATGCCTAGTCGCACGAAATCCTTGCCGAAAATAAAGACGGATTGCGATTGAGGATTGATCTCGTGAATCAGACGAAAAATTAAAAAGATTTTGTAAAATCTTTCTTTAATCTAAATCCTCGTATTTATAGTAAATAAATCATGGATGAGTCATCGAAAATAATCAAGCCACGCGTCCCCAGTTAGCCGTTGGAGGACACCTATCGCATAACGGCTTTATGACGTCATGCATACTAACGTTAATACGACCGTTAACCAACGTATTTTTACTCTTTAATCAGCGAGCTAAAGATTTAGAAAAAATCAGAATTATTTCCTAAATCTTGGGGGCAAATTGTTAGGGTAAAAATCTACAATCGCACGACGACCGGTTATAATCATAAGATAAATAATGGGACAATAATTCCGTATTAAGATAAGGTCCTAAGATAAACCTAAAAGGACTCTCGAACAAATATTATTAAACATCGAATGAATACAGCAAATAAGTCGAACGATATTTATTATGACGTACGACAGTACTAACGAATAAACGTACGAAGTTTATATCTTTGATGCAGGCAAGCTGATTATCATATCTAACAATTGTCCACCTTTGAGAAAGTCTGAGATCGAGTACTATGCTATGCTCGTTGGAGTTCGTCACTACAATGGACATGTCTTAAGTTATAACTCGTTCGATGGAAACCGACGACATCAAGAGATCGACCGTTACGAGCAAGATTCTCGCAGCAGTTACAATCTGGACATTTACACTCAACAGTACCGTTGCACAGTTACGATATAAGCATTTATGATCAACAATACCGTTGGACGGTTATTCCCAAGCTACTATATAAGAAGATTCAAGCCATCATTTCAAGACACGAAGTCTGCTCAAAGTCTACAAGCTCTCTATTAGCTATTCTCTGTGACCCTTTGTATTTTACGTTCGATTCTCTTGTTATTTCTCTTGTAATCGTACGATCGAAGCTGTAAACCTGAAGGACATCACCCCTGTTTGGTGATCATAGTGCACTGTCGACTTATTTTCTAGGTCGACCGCAGGTTTTTTCCTCCGTCGTGAGGTTTTCCCTGCGTCATCAAATTAACTGTCTTATTTTACTTTTTCGCACTTCTTATCGATTGCAATTTCTTTCTCTCGACGGTTAAGCCTCACACATTTTCATACGATATTTGATTTGTGTAATTTTTTACATAAACACTCACTATCCTTATGGCACAATACTACGTTTTGTATGATAAAATGTGTGAATTTCCATATGTATTCAATATGACAGTCATGCCTTGTCTTTGTGCTTTTATGGTACCACTAGAACTAGCTTTAATCTTATCAGTCCCGCTACCGTTTAAGATCATCATCAACCAACTCCCATCATATCCTTATTAACCTTATCAACCACTTATTTACCCATTCAATGAGGATATTGAATCCTTCAAAGTTTGGGGTGGGTAAAAAGCCTATACACGAAGCCTATACACGTATACACGAAAAGCTAATATCGTTTAAAAAAAACCCTATATATATCTGTTTATGTAAAAAATTACACAACTCGATGTCGTAAGAAACTTGTGTGAGGCTTAACCGTCGAGAGAAAGAAATTACAATCAATGATAAGTGCGGAAAAATAAAATGAGACAAATAATTTGATGACGCAGGAAAAACCTCACGACGGAGGAAAAAACCTGCGGTCGACCTAAAAGATAAGTCGACAGAGCACTATGATCACCAATCAGGGGTGATGTCCTTCAAGTATACAGCTTTGGTCGTACGATTACAACTGAGAGAACTATGAAATCGAATATAAATTACAGATGATTCTCTAGAATAATGATTATAGAACTTGTGAGCTTTGGATAGACTTCGTATGTTGCAATATTGGCTTGATTCTTCTTATATAGTGGCTTGATAATAACGGTCCAACGGTATTGTGGCTCATCAATGATTGAATTGTAACCGTCCAACGTTATTGTCTTCAATTAATGCTCGGAAAGTAACTGTCCAACGGTATTGTTGAGAGTTAATGTCCAGATTGTAACTGCTGCGAGATTCTTGCTTGTAACGGTCGATCTTGATGCTGTCGAACGGTACATAACTTACGACTTGTTCGATGTGGTGATGAACTTCAACAAGCATAGCATAGTACTCAATTTCCGATTTCCTCAAAGGTGGACAATTGTTAGATATGATAATCAGCTTACCTGCATCAAACATATAAACTTTGTATATTTATCCGTTAGTACTGTCGTACGATATTGTGGATATCGTTCGACTTATTCGATGTATATGTTCGATGTTTAATGATCTTAGTTCGATTGTTCTTTTAGATTTTATCTCAGGACCTTATCTTAATACAGGATTATTGTCCTAACATTTGTCTTACGATTATAGTCGGTCGTCGTGCGATTGTAGATTTTTACCCTAACAATTTGCCCCCAAGATTTAGAAAATAATTCTAATTTTATCTAAATCTTTAATTCGCTGGACAAGGAGTAAAAATACGTTGCTTAACGGTCGAATTAACGTTAGGAATTGTAGCCGTTATCTAGCCGTTACTCTGGACGCGTGTCTTCTAACGGCTAATTAGCGATGCGTGTCCTGCTTCTTTTCGATGACTCATCCATGATTTGGCTACTATAAATATGAGGATTTAGATTAAAGAAAGATTTTACAAAATCTTTTTCAATTTTTGCTTGATTCGCGAAATCAACTCTTAATCGTAATCCGACTTTATTTTCGGCAAGGATTTTATGCGACTAGGCATATAAGGTACCTCTTTCTCTTTCAGTTAATGCGTCTGAAATCAATAGCGACTAAGAGTAATAGAGGTTTAGACGTTCTTAGGTTTACACGTTTGAGAAATAGTTTAAGCCGACTAGATTTCATCATGTCGTCGGAAGTTAAGAGTTCGATTGCTGAGAGCTTAGAAGTAGGAGAGTTAAGAGAATTAGCTGGGTTACCAGAAGGCGCCCAAGTAAGGGTGGCCGGAGAGGTTAGGCCAGCGGATACTCCGACGGGGTTCTTTGCCCTGTTTGAATATCCGTTTAAAATCGGATTTCGATGGCCTTATTCCCCACTCTCTCGAGCCTTCATGTCTCGTTTCAACTTATCTCCGGGGCAACTGATGCCCCAATTCTGGCGAGTCATCCTGGTGATTGAACGGGTGACCAAGGATTGGGGTCGTCGTGCGTTCTCTGTGGATGACCTTCTTTCTGCTTATAACGTGACGAGACTGCCCTACAACCGTTATGGGTTGTTTCCTAAGGGCAGGAATGATACCATGCTTGTTCATCGCACGCAAGTGAATGATCGAGGGTGGAAGTCTCGTTACGTTTTCGTCCAGACGTCTTCGGTCTCCGATGAATCTTGGGTTGTTCCTGAGTGGAACTCAAATGGTAACTTAGGCATTCATCTCTTATTTATACATCTTTTGCACAATTTCGATGACTAATCGCATGTTTTCTTGCAGTTGTTAACTTCACGTTTGAGACGACTGAAGAATCTAACGAGCTGATCTCGCACTTCCTGAGTTATAGTGTGACAGATCGCACGTATAGAACGTCGAAGGGTGGCGAGGAGAGCGACATTGAGCCTGAAGTGCAAATTATCGAGGAGACGGATATGGAAGGTAAATATCATACATTAATATTCTTGTTTATATTAGTTTCATTTGATTCTAACTCTTCTTTTCTGCGCAGGCTCAGCTTCTAAGAAGGCGTCGACGATGGAAGCAGCTGCTCGTGCTGCTAAAAGGAAGGCTGCCGTCCAGGAAGGTTTGGTGGCTAAACGTACGAGATCGTCGTACGTTTCTGTGGATACCCCGCCTAAGGATACCGCACGCAAGGTTGAAGGTGGGATAACAGCTATCCCTCTTAGCTTCGCCCCTCCTGCAAAAGGAGAAGGTGCGTCCAGCCAGCCTGTGTCGAAGGTCGACAAGGGCAAGGAGAAAGAGGGGTCTGGTCTTACGACCATGACAATCCAGATCCCTTCTGACTTTATGGTGGACGATGTGATCAGGACGGCGGCCACTTTTCCAGTCCTGGAGCAGTTTCACGTCCCTGCTCAAAAGGCGCGAATGGAGGAAGCCGACATCGAAGATCTGGATGCCTCCATCGCGGGTATCTCTTTCTTGGTAAGTCCCTGTCGTATGTTTTTTTGTTTTTACTTCTTTTGTACAGCTTCTAATCTTTTCTTTTTTCTTTGTATAGGCTCTCCAAACTAGTCTTAGCCTCCATACACGGATGGCTAAGGTCAAAGAGGAGATGGCGTCGAACCAGAACGATGCCAAAATGGCCAAGAAGGAGGCCGACAAGGCCAAAAAGAAGCTGGCCCAATTGACCGACGAGGTTAATGCCAAGTTGGTCCAAATTGGGGATCTGGAATCTAAGCTGGAACTCAGCGAACAATTTCAGGTCCAACAGCGAGAACGGCTAAAGTTGGCCTTGGACCATACGAAGGAGCTGGAGAAGGAGCTGCTGGTCGTTCGACGGGAGAAGACTGAGAGAGAAGAAGCGCTATCGTCCAAGATCCAAGAACTGGAAGATGACGCCGCCTTGGTTCGCGTGGTCGCACGTACTGCGGTCATGCGACGCGTAGCCGCTGGGACCGTAACTTCTCAGATGGCGAAGGACGAGGTGGCTTCTTTTGTTCAGGTGATGGGCTCTGAAGATCTTCTCGACGAGGAGGATCTGAAGAACTTAGACGAAGAAGTAGCAGCCGAGGTCAAGGACGCAGGTGTTGAGGAGGAGGTTCCTGAAACCTCTGGATCCGTTCCTGCGCATCCTCAAGAGACCGAAGAGGCCCCTGTCGTAGATCCATCTTCCTCTGTCGCTCCTTTAGAATAGTTTTTCTTTTGTAACCGTAAAAATTTTTTGTACTTTGCCGTTTTTAGGCAGGAAATGTTTAACGAATGAAATTTTGTTTGAATATCGTGCGTTTTAACTTATCATTTTTTGTGTTATAACTTATATCATACGTTTTGGCTTGTATCGTGCGTGTTAGCTTGTATCGTGCATTTTAGCTTGTATCGTGCGTTTTAGCTTTTATCTTTGCATGCATTTGTTTTAAAGTCCTTAGACTTATTATAGAAACGTTTCTTTTGTACTCATAAGAGTATTCGTGCGACTGGCGAGTTGACTTGCGCTCTTGCGACATAATCGTGCGTTATAGCAGTTTTCTTGCGATCTACGCGTTTTTTGTCGTGCGATTCCTGCGATAAGCATGCATTTAAGTCGTGCGATACTTGCGTTAATCGTGCGATCCATGCAATTTATCGTGCGATACCTGCGAATAAACACGGTTGCTAGGGGGTGGCCGTTGGTTTGACCAATGGCGCTCCGATGCTTAAGTCAGTAATGGATAAGGAATAAATCGTATGTAAATAGGTTTAGAAATAATACCTTTTGAGGTGATGGGCGTTCCAGCTTCGTGGGATTTCCATACCTTCCATAGTCGTAAGTCTGTATGCTCCATTTCCGATAACTTTGGAAATTATGTAAGGTCCTTCCCATTTGATGGAAAGTTTTCCAGCGTTTGGCTCTTGTGTGTTTTGAAACACATGTCGTAAGACATAATCTCCAACTTGAAAAATTTTTGCCTTTACCTTTTTGTTGAAGTGTCTTTCGACAATTCCTTTTTGTGCAGCCATCGTTCGTAGTGCTTTTTCTCGGATTTCTTCTAAGGCGTCAAGATCGTAGGATAAATTTATTGCATTTTGATCATACGTGCGACTTCTGGCAGTTGGTATTTGAGCTTCGATTGGCAAGACTGCTTCGCATCCATATACCAGAGAATACGGAGTTTGTCCAGTTGATGCTCTGGGTGTCGTACGATTTGCCCATAAGACAGATGGCAATTCTTCTACCCATTTTCCTTTTGCTCCTTTCAACCTCTTTCGGATTGAATTGATGATGACTTTGTTGCTCGACTCTGCTAATCCGTTAGATTGTGGATATCTCGGGGTTGAAGTGATTAACTTGATTCCTCGCTTTTCACAGAACATACGAGTCTTATCACTTATAAATTGTGAGCCATTGTCGCACATGATTTCAGCTGGTACCCCGAATCTATAAATAATGTTTTTCTGAATGAAAGATATGACTTCTTTATCTCGGACCTGTGAGAAAGCACCAGCTTCTATCCATTTCGAGAAGTAATCGGTGAGCACGAGTAGATAGACTTTTTGTCCAGGGGCTGGAGGTAATTTTCCCACGATGTCCATTCCCCATCGTATGAAGGGCCATGGAACTAGAACAGAATGTAAAGGTTCAGATGGTCGATGGACCATGCTCGAATGTTTTTGACATGCGTCGCATCGTTGGACGTATGTTATGGCATCTTCTCGTAGAGTAGGCCAGTAGTAACCTTGTCGTGAAATTCGACTAGCAAGACTTCTGCCCCCTGCGTGATTTCCACATTCTCCGTCGTGCATCTCTTGGAGAATTTGATTGATTTGTACCTTATTTGTGACGCATCGTAGGAGAAGTCCTGTCGTGGATCTTCGATAAAGTTGATCTTCAAAAATCGTATATCTTGAAGCTTTCGACCTTGTTTTTCGAGCTTCCATTTTATCTTCAGGTAGTTGGTCGTGCTTGAGGTAGTTCCATATGTCGAGCGACCAATTATAAATTTCTTCGTTCATCTGTACTTCATCGTTTGTTGCAATTGTTGGTGTTGTGAGATGAAGTATTGGGATATTTTCCATGAATGGATCATGAAATGCAGATCCCAGATTGGCCAGTGCGTCCGCTTGCATATTTAGATCTCTTGGTATTTGCTCGATCAAGAACTGTTCAAATCGTGCGATTCGATCTTTAACGGCTTTGAGATAACTCATCATTTTTGAGTCTTTTGCTTGAAAATCCCCATTTACTTGATTTACGACCAGTAAAGAATCGCTTCGAACGTGCAACTGTTTTGCCCCCAGTCTAAGAGCAATATCTAGCCCTGCGATCAAAGCTTCATATTCTGCTTCATTGTTTGTGGCTTTGAATTCGCATCGTACGGAGTATACTATATTTCCCCCTTGTGATGATTTTAAGACAATTCCTAATCCACATCCTCGTACGTTCGAGGAACCATCAACGTAGAGTATCCAAGGCTGGTTGTCTGAAATCATCACAACTTCGTCGCACGTCGTGGGTTCCAATCCTGGAGAAAACTCTGCCACGAAATCTGCTAGTACTTGCGATTTGATGGCCGTCTTGGGTTTAAATTCAATGTCGAACCCACTGAGATAAATGCTCCATTTAGCTAGTCGTCCTGTCAGTTCGGGTTTTCGAAGCACCGTCTTGAGTGGATAATTGGTCACAACAATGATATGATGTGACTCGAAGTAATGCCTTAACTTCTTTGCTGCCGTCATAAGACCTAGTAGCAATTTTTCCATTGATGTGTACCTGGTTTCTGCGTCGAGGAAAGACTTGCTAACATAATAGATTGGTTGTTGTCGTTGATCTTCTTCTCGCACCAGTACTGCACTTGTCGCATTTTTGCTCACTGCCAAGTACAACTGTAGACTTTCTCCTTCGACTGGTTTTGTCAGCAGTGGAGGTGACGTCATATATTGCTTCAGTTCTTGCAAAGCTTTTTCATGTTCGTCTGTCCACAAGAAGCCTTGATTCTTTCGTAGGACATTATAGAACAAATGGCATTTATCCGATGATCGTGAAATAAATCGGGTTAAAGCTGCCACTCGTCCTGTTAACTTCTGGACTTCTTTGACATTCCTTGGAGATTGTATCTCGACGATAGCTTTGACTTGTTCTGGACTTGCTTCGATTCCGCGTTGCGTGACCAAGTACCCCAAGAATTTTCCTGCTCGTACTCCGAAGGAACATTTTGTTGGATTGAGCTTCATCTTATATTGTCGTAGGATATCGAAAGATTGCTTTAAATGTGTGACGTGATCGGTCGAACGTTCTGATTTCACAAGCATGTCGTCGATATAAACTTCCATCGTTCGACCAAGATGTTCCTTGAACATCATGTTAACCAATCTTTGATATGTTGATCCTGCATTCTTGAGACCAAATGGCATAACTTTGTAACAGTATATGCCTTTGTCTGTCATGAATGCAGTCTTCTCCTGGTCGTCCGTGTGCATCAATATTTGGTTGTATCCTGAATATGCGTCCATGAATGTCAACAATTCATGTCCTGCTGTTGCGTCAACCATGGCGTCGATATGAGGTAAAGGAAAAGGATCTTTTGGACAAGCTTTGTTTAGATCCGTGAAATCAATGCAGACTCGCCATTTTCTGTTCTTCTTTTGTACGACGACCACATTAGCCAACCATTCTGGATATTTGACTTCTCGGATCTTCCCTGTTTTAAGCAGATTGTCAACTTCATCATTGATTACTTTATTTCTTTCAGGCGCGAACTTGCGACGTTTCTGCTTAATGGGTTTGAACGTAGGATCCACGTTCAATTTATGCGATATAATGCTTGGATCTATTCCGACCATATCTTCGTGCGACCATGCAAAACAGTCTGAATGTTCCTGCAAAAAAGATATAATTGTATTTTTTATGTCAGGGGGGAGCGAGGCTCCTACGAAGACTTTTCGATCAGGATGTTCAGGATCAAGGACGACTTCTTCTAGCCGAAGATCGTCGTTCGATTTCCTCTCATCCTGGCTCTGTAATTGCTAGATGTCCTGCGACTTTGTCTTCATCGTAATCTTGTAACATTCTCGTGCGATTTTGTTCTCACTAGCAATCTCTTGAATTCCCCATGGAGAAGGAAATTTAATCTTCTGGTGGTATGTCGAAGGAATTGCTTTCATCTCGTGGATCCAGGGTCTTCCAAGAATAACATTGTAAGCTGATTGGCAGTCCACAACATTGAACTTTGTTTGTTTGTTGATGCCTTTGGCGTAGACAGGCAAGATGATTTCTCCGAGGGTGTTCATCGGGTCTCCATTGAATCCAATCAGAGTAGTACTTCGTCGCACGATTTCTGACCGTTCGATTCCCATGACTTTAAGAGTATCTGCAAAAATAACGTTAGCCGAACTGCCTCCATCAATCAATATTCTCTTAGTCGAACAGTTTCCGATTGTCAACTGTATGACTAGAGCGTCATGATGTTTATGATGGACTCCCTGTGTATCGTCTTGGTCGAACGTGATTGCCATTGCGTCGAGTTCTTTTTCTGTCTTTGATTTGGCTTCTCCAGGGATTGGATGTTCGCTTGGACCATCTCGTGCATGTCGCTTCGCAGCTGAATATGTAAGTCCACAAACTTCCGATCCTCCAGTGATGCAGTTTATGACTTTTGTATGAACTGGTGACGCTGGTCGTCCTTGTTCTTCTGGGATGAGGCCTTTTAGATGTCCCTTAGATTTCAAATATGAAATCTCCTTCTTTAAACTGATGCATTCATCCGTCGTATGACCATGATCGTCGTGGAAATCGCACCATCTGTTCTGATCTTTGTCTTTGCTTGGTTTATCAGATTTCTTCGGCCATCGTACGTTTGCATCAATTTTTCGCAGCGAATCCACCAAATCTTTCGACGTACCTGCAAAATTGTAAGTAGATAACTCTGGATATCGTATTTTAACAGTACCTTTGCTTGGTCGAGTTTTTGACTCGTATCGAGGATTTCCGATCTTGTTTACTCTTTTATGCTTAAAGTCATGTTTTTGAGCACCAAGAGGTTTCTTTTCTGCGGAATGCTTTCGTCGGAAGAGAGCATCATCTTCTATTCTCATGAAAGCTAGCGTTCTAGCTCGTACGTCGTCGAAGTTTTCTGGTGGATATTTCGTCAATTCCAGATATAATCCAGAGGAATCTTCTAATCCACGCTTGTATGCCTCGATTGCTGTTTTCACGTCGCAATTTTTTATTTCAATCATTGCTGCATTGAATCTGTTGAAGTAGTCGCGGATTGTTTCTCCAGATTTCTGCACGATATAGTACAGGTCGCTGGTCTGCTTCTCCATCTTACGACTGCTAGCAAATTGTCGAGTGAATTGGTTCACCAATTCTGCAAATGATCCAATACTCTTTGGCTTTAGGTTAATAAGCCATTGTAATGCTGCTCCTGTTAAAGTTGATCCAAAGCTTTTGCACATGCAGACTTCTTGATATTGCGCCGGTATAGGAACTGTCCACATAAGTTGCTTGTACTGTGCTATATGTTCGACCGGATCTGTGATTCCAGAATATTTTGTTGCGAAAGCTGGTATAGTATATTTCTTAGGAATGTCAACAAGAGCTAATTCGTCAACGAACGGTGAAGCCTGAAATCCAGTTTTAGGTTCGACTTCGACGGGTACTGCTGCTCCGGTAGCTTTGTGAGTAACGCGAACAATTTTTGATTTTGTTCTTCCAGGGATTTCAGTCGTACGTTCAGAGGGTCTTCAACGTTTATTGGATTTGTTGGAATACAACTAGAAGGGATTCCAGTACTGGGTGGTATTGTCGTATGAATGGTGGAACTAGCAGCTGTGGGTATATGACCAGGAATAGGAATTTGTTGGGAAAAAGGCTCGAATGTAAACATGGGTGCTCCTTGAGGCATAGAAGGTGGACCTCGAGGCATAGGTGGCGGGCCATGAGGTATTGGTGGTGTAAACTGTGGTAAAGATGGTCGTACGTTGTCGTATTGTTGGTTCACAGTTGAAAATGGCATTGAGGCATTGAACTGTGGTCGAGGCGGTGGTCTTAGATATTGAGGAGGATATGGAGGAGGGATAGACATTGGGATAGTCATCGATGGTCCTGGTAAAGCTCGAAGACGTTGAATTTCGTTGTTAGCTTCTTGCAATTGTTGTTGGAGTGATGCTATGAATCCGTTATCCATTGTCCTGCGCAAATAGCTCAGAGAGAACTCAAAGAAAAGGTTAGTACTAAGGCGCACTTTTCACCGAATGAAATTTTTCTCAAAACGGAGTCCCACGGTGGGCGCCAAACTGTTTATGTAAAAAATTACACAACTCGATGTCGTAAGAAACTTGTGTGAGGCTTAACCGTCGAGAGAAAGAAATTACAATCAATGATAAGTGCGGAAAAATAAAATGAGACAAATAATTTGATGACGCAGGAAAAACCTCACGACAGAGGAAAAAACCTGCGGTCGACCTAAAAGATAAGTCGACAGAGCACTATGATCACCAATCAGGGGTGATGTCCTTCAAGTATACAGCTTTGGTCGTACGATTACAACTGAGAGAACTATGAAATCGAATATAAATTACAGATGATTCTCTAGAATAATGATTATAGAACTTGTGAGCTTTGGATAGACTTCGTATGTTGCAATATTGGCTTGATTCTTCTTATATAGTGGCTTGATAATAACGGTCCAACGGTATTGTGGCTCATCAATGATTGAATTGTAACCGTCCAACGTTATTGTCTTCAATTAATGCTCGGAAAGTAACTGTCCAACGGTATTGTTGAGAGTTAATGTCCAGATTGTAACTGCTGCGAGATTCTTGCTTGTAACGGTCGATCTTGATGCTGTCGAACGGTACATAACTTACGACTTGTTCGATGTGGTGATGAACTTCAACAAGCATAGCATAGTACTCAATTTCCGATTTCCTCAAAGGTGGACAATTGTTAGATATGATAATCAGCTTACCTGCATCAAACATATAAACTTTGTATATTTATCCGTTAGTACTGTCGTACGATATTGTGGATATCGTTCGACTTATTCGATGTATATGTTCGATGTTTAATGATCTTAGTTCGATTGTTCTTTTAGATTTTATCTCAGGACCTTATCTTAATACAGGATTATTGTCCTAACATTTGTCTTACGATTATAGTCGGTCGTCGTGCGATTGTAGATTTTTACCCTAACAATATCTACTGTAAAAAAAAAAAATTGGATACAAAGTATACCCAGCTCAAACACTCGAAAAGGCCAATGTTTCACGTACTCTAAAATTACGCTCATTTTTTTTAGATTCGGTTAAAGAACGCACTAAGTATAGTGTTCACCGACATACCTCAATATGAGAAGATGGTAGTAAAATTGTACCATTTTGAGAAAACGTGAACATAAAAAGGCACAACTCAAGCATGAGACGGAATAAACCACACCCATTTTCACCTATATAAAACCCATACAATGATGATCTTAAATCGGACAATAAATGATAAGCTAGCCTATGGTTTGGTATATACTTTGCATAAATTAGATAATGACATGTTAAGTTTGATCATATGTTTTATTCCCTTTATCATAAATAAAAATTCGGTAAAGGGGTAATTATGGATTATGGTTTGTTTTTAAAACTCCTCATAAGGTTTGTTTACTTACCACTACAAGTTACTTGAGGACAAGCAACAATTTAAGTTTGGGGTTGTGATAGGGTTAAAACATTAACCCTATTTTATAATTAAATTCAGTCATCTTTATATAATTATATAATAAAAAAAGTGATAAAAAGTCTAAAATTCACGTTACTTGACGTTTTATAAAATTTAAAACTTTATATTATAATTATCCTAATTTAAACTGTTTTTATGCAGGTTCTCGATCATGGGCTTCAATTTTTGGAATAGTTAAACGTAAACACGGAATGGACTCGAGAAGCATAAAGTGGACTGAGACTTTTTGGACCAAGCTAGATGGCAAACTGTTTTTATTTTGGAAGAAGAAGCCCATGACTTTTATATATATATTTATGTTTTTATGAAGTATGGCCCACCAAATCCATACTTTAACTTTCTATATATATGTATGTTTGTATGAAGCTCGAAACCAACAACAAGAAGCTAAAGAAAAAAAAAAGAACAAGGAGAAGAAGAAAAAATGATGGGGAGAAACCAACGAAAAAAATATATGTCCATCCACTTTTCTTCATTAGAATCATATATAGTTTTCTCTAGTTTTTCTGTAGTATGGTTTATTTTCTAAAAAAATGAACCAAGTAGTAATAATAGTTTTTTATGCAATATAATTTGGTTTTCGGTGTGATTTTGAAATCTTTGTATACATCGAAAGCAAGATAAGTTGTGGGCAGAAAATCAAGGTAAGTACCAAGTTAGTATAAATTGATGTAAGTTTTATTTCTACTACATCTTATCACATTATTTCCTATATTTCGTTATAATTGTCTCATATTTTGGTTTTACTTTCCGGAAAACACTTGGTAGTAGCTTTATGTTAGAGTCATAAAACTCTTACGTGGCACACGAGTTATTATCCGAAAGGCCGAGTTATGAATAAATCTAGCAAAAAAAATATTTTCTCTATAATTCCAAATTTTCTTAGCGCGCAAGTCTTTTAGTTTACAACTGGTCACATTCCAGTTCTTTACATTTTCAGTCATTTACTTTTCAGCAATTTCAATTCTCTAGTAATTTACTTTCCTGCACTTTACTTTTATTGGAACTTACTTTCATGCACTTTATTTTCCTACAATTTTAATTTCCGTCTTTTAAAACTAAAACTCTTGCGCGACAAGTTAATTTTCCTAATTATAAAGAACTGCAAGATTTAATATTTTTCATCTCCGTTATTGAAAATTACCATTTCTAAATCTTTTATAAAAAGAAACCAAGCGATGATGGGCTGACAACCTAGCTTGGGGTGTAAAGTATAGTTGGGTTTAATTGACGGTAAAACGGTAAAAGGTGTCTCTAACATAGTTAAGTTTTATTATATTACTTTAGGTTTTGATCTCATTAAAGATTATGTTTAATTATTTGACAGTAAATCAGATGTATGAAAATGCGGTAACTTTCAAGAAGTTACTTAAATATTAATTTTGGGATATACGAAACGTGACAGGTTTTGTTGTTACTATTTTAAGTTTTTAATATTTCATTAAAGATTCCATCTATATTAATTGATAAATATTTAAGAGTATGAAAATGTGTTAACTTTTTAGAGGTTACTTAGATATTAATCTTAAAGTATACAAAACCACTATAATATCTTTTACCGGATTACCTACATTTATCTCAACAAAAGCTTTACACCCTATGCTTCTCTTTATAACTGATTTTAATCGTTATTAATTTTATCAACCAAACCAACCAAAAGAATTTTCATCCAAAACCTCAACTGAAGTTAACTTTCATATAAAAAACTAGACTTTATAAAAAGACTGTTTGCACCGCTTCCCTGTGGGATCGATATCTGGTACTTGTACCGTTATTACTTGTTAGATAAATGATAGTAGATTAAGGTTTATACTTAGACCGAGATCTATTTAACTGTTTTAATTCTCCACCTCTAAAAATATATTAAATATCAAAACAAAGGGTTACAGAAAAAACCTACCACACCACTTACCACCAGCTTGTACCTTTAACATGTAGGCTACAACTATCTAATCCATTATTGACCGCCACTAGCATCAACGCCCAGCATATTCATATCCTTGATAGCCATTATTGTGCACTAGCTACCATCGCTTTTACTTTCACCACCATTGTCTTGCAACGACCTCCATTGTGCCTCTTGTCCACTATCTTTGCATATGTAATAGTCACTTGTTGGTTCTCTATTGATGGCCAATAAGATAGATTGTATTGTAGAAGGGGGGTTGAATACAATCAACATAGTTTCTTCTACTTAATTCAGTTCACGACTCCTATGGAGCCTTTGTGTGAAACTGAATAGATTGTTTGTTGAAGAGGATCAAGACTTTGTCAAGATCCAAAACAATCTTTAAGTTTTTAGACACACAGCCTTTGCTTATGCACTAAGCAAGAATTAAGAAGATAGAAGATAGAAAGAAGAAAGGATAGGGGTATTGAACATGGATCAAAGGTTCGTGTTTGAAAAACACACTATGCTCATATTTATACCCCGTGCATTAAATGCATGTCACACCCAACTTTACACTTGTCATGTAAAGATTGGGTTTGGTATACTATTGTACCATAAAATATTACCATGCTTGGTAGGGTCATGGCCTATGGTAAATAATTGCCTTATGGTTGACAAGTAAGGAGGGAACAGTGAAGAGACATCCCTTTTTGTACTTTTGTCAGAAAGGCAAACCAAATCCTTTTTGTGCATATAAGACAAGAAGACAAAACTGGTATTCTTAAAGAATAAGTCACTGATCAGGCCTTAGAATCGCTGATCCTTGGGAAGGATCAGGGAAGCACTGTGACCTGTCTTTATGGAACATCATGTATGTGTAGTCAGCTAGCTGTCACTGATTTCAACTTCAGATCATTAGCATCGCTGACTCTATCATCAACTTACATCAATAGATGGTGCCGATGGTTTTCCTTGTGACATGACTGTTTGTCTTCAGAGAATACATTAGCAGTTATCAGCTATCGTTGTCACTTAAAGGAGTCAGTGACAAGCTATCGCTGATATCATTTATGAACCATGCTTGGCAGTATGGACCTTCAGCGAACAGACTCGCTGTAGTTCCCTAAGCATCTATATTTTGCTAAGTATTCTGAGATGAAAGATAAATGATCATTGATCTTTAAGTTTTTAGACACACAACCTTTGCTTATGCACTAAGCAAGAATTAAGAAGATAGAAGATAGAAAGAAGAAAGGATAGGGGTATTAAACATGGACCAAAGGTTCGTGTTTGAAGAACACACTATGTTTAAACCCCTGTCTCAACAGTGACTATCACTGAGATAGATGATTCTGACTCTGATCTTGTCTCTGATAATGAGGCAGATTTCAATGAGTCTCTTGCTCTTCTCTCTAAGCATTTCAAAAAGTTTGGCAGGAAGGGAAACTTCCGTAAGCCAAAGCAGCTCTCTCTTACTAACAAGCCTGACATCTCCTCTGGTGATAAGGCTACCTCTACTTATTTCAAATGTCAGGGCAAAGGACACCTTGCCACTGAATGCAGGTACAAGAAGAATCAGTTCGCTGAATCTTCTACCCCAGCTTACAAGAACGAAAAGTACCAAAAGCTGAAGTCCAAGTACCGAAAGCTGAAATACCAGCGAAAAGGAAAAGGACTAATCGCTGAAGGAAAAGGGTGGGATGAATCTTCTGATGAATCCTCCGATGAAGAGGATACCAGCGAGGTGACATGTCTAATGGCCATCGCTGAAGACCCCGAGCCTGCTCTTATGGCACAGCTCGAAGACATCCCTGAAGAAGAAGTCACTGCTACTTCTGTCTCGACCTCTGATCTTCCTCAGGTATCCACTCCTTCTCCTTCTGATGCTATGACAACGATGGATGCTCTAACCATCGATCTGTTCAATGCCTTAAATGGCAAGTCCTCTGCTGAAAAGGTCCACTTTGACCTTAGGACTGAGCTCAAAGAGTGTCATGAGAAACTCAAAGAGCTCGTTGTTTATGAGGCTAGTTACAAAGACCAAGTTCATGCAAACCAAGTTCTTTGCATTGAACGAGAACAGGCCATCGCTGATAAAGAAAGAGCTCTTGCTGAGCTACTTTCAGAAAAGGTCACTGTTAAGAGCTGGGCTGATGCCTCTGAAAAGGTGGATGAAATTATCGCCACCCAGCGTCACCCTATGAACAGAACCTGCTTAGGTTTTGTTAAAGGAAAACAGCATGCTATGGATAAATCTGATAAATCGTATTTGAAATTTGGTATGTTTGTTAGTTCTGACTCTAACCCTCAGAGTTCTTCTCTCATCTCCAAGGATGATGCTGCTATCCCTGTTCAGCCTCCTAAGAACTCTGATAGTAATAACCTTCTCAGCCATCCCCCAAACCTAAGATTCAAAACCACAAGACCTCTAAAGTTCTAGGTGGTGGTCCTACTGGATCTGGGGCTAAGAAATCTGCTCAAAGCCCCACTCCCAGAATCAAGGTTGACTTAATAACCAAACCTCAGGAGAAGACTCCCATTCCTCCTCAGACCAAAGATATAGGCATTATTGGACCTGGTCCTGCTGACCAAAAGCTTAAAAAGCGAAAGGGTCCCTCTAAATCTAGGACCTATAGAAATTGCTATCACTATGGTCAAAATGACCATATCGCTATCAAGTGTCCTGATGCTAACAAGGCTAAAAAAGCAGCCAAGGTAAAGAAAGGTCCTAAGGCAAATAAGTCTGCCAAAGGAAATAAACCTTTACTCGCTGAGACTATTACCATCCCTGACCCTGTCAAAACTGAAACTTCAGTTAAGACAGAAGATGTTGCCTCAACTCCTACTACTCCTATAGTCTCTGAGGCTACTGAATATTCAGTCATCTATGTCCCTGATGACTCTTCCTTCTTCGCTAACCTTGACGGACCCAACTTCATGTGGGTTCCCAAGACCAATTAACTCTTCCTTCTCTTACAGGAAAAGGGCATCTGGTATCTCGACAGCGGATGCTCTAAGCACATAACTGGAAACAAACATGTGCTGATCGATTTCAAGGAAGAAGTTGGCCCTTCTGTCAAATTCGGTGGTGAAGGAAGAGGTATCACTCGTGGTTATGGTACCTTAACCAACGGAAAGACTACTTTTTGGAAGGTATCTTACGTTGAAGGACTAACTCACAATCTGCTGAGTATCAGTCAGCTTTGTGATAAAGATCACAAGGTCTCTTTCTCCAAGAAAAGCTGTCAGGTGAAGAACAAGTACAAGAAAGATCCCATGATGTCTACGTCATCAACATGGATACATCCACTGAAAATGTGTGCTTCATGTCCAGGGCCTCTTTTGAAATCAACTGGTCTGGCACAAACGTCTCTCCCACCTAAATTTCAAGACTATCAACCAGCTCTCTATCAGCAACCTGGTGAAAGGTCTCCCTGAAAACAGCTTTGCAAAGGAATCCCTTTGTGCTGCTTGTGAAAAAGGGAAGCAGACTAGAGCTTCTTTTAAATCCAAGCAAGTTTCTGTTAGGAATTATGTGCAGAAGTTGACAAACCAGTAATCACACATCCAATGTTACAAGATACTTGAGGGTCACACATGTGAGAACCTATAAATCGAGTAAGTTGAATAAAACCTAGAAATGGAGAGCTTGGATTTATAATAGTCAATTATAAATCAGTTGGGTAATTTCAGTCAGAAATCCCAAAGTTAGAGGGTTGTTAAATTAACTAAGATAATTATATATTTATTACTAAAATAAATATATAATAGATAATCTAATTAATTAAGGTAATTATCTAGAAAGTCTTTTCTTAAAGAAAAAGAAAAGAAAAGATAATTATTAAGGAAACTGAATCAAATAAGGATTCTCCATCTGATTAGCTATAAATAAAGGCCTTAGGGTCCATGGTTTATTGTCTCAAAAAAATTACCAGTTAAATAGTTTCCACCAAAAATTCCCTCCTCTCTCTCTCTCTCTCTTTTGGCGCCGCCCACTTCCAAAACCAGTTCGGTTTTTCCGGTTGCTCGGGTTTTTGAGTTCTACTAGAGGAACGCTCGTAGGGTTGATCACCGGTGGATTATTACTCAAGCAATCCAGGTAAAAGTCTTACCCTTTTAAATGTTTAAATAGATTAGAACGAACGATCGTGGTTTTTGGGTTTTTATCCAAAATCGCTTCCGCATACTTAGTGTTCTTCGTATCAGTTTGATTCGGGGATCACAGAAAAACCCAACAGTTTCTACCATCAACTCCCCACTCCATTAAATCTTACAGGATACCTTCTTCTAAAATGGATGTTCTCCTTCCCCTTCCCCTGTCACTTGCAGGATACCTTCTTCTAACGAAGAAGGTTCCCTTCTCCTCCCCTACCTCCTCCTTGGTTCAAATTTTTGAACTCCCGTCTCAGGAGGAGATAGGTTTTCATCTCATGGGGAGAAACATCAGAAAATAAGGCAAGAGATGTACCTTTCGCATCATCCTTGGTATCTCTGATGAGATTAGTCTTCAGAGACTTGGTTTGCTCATGGTTGAGCATCATACCATATAACTCACTGATGCGGTAATTATCATACATAAAAAACGTAACAAGTTTTAACCTCTAATGCCTAGCCACTGTCTTACCACATATACAGGCAAGCGTACCTGATCGTGAGTAATATAGTGTAGGAAAGTCCAGGTATCGTATCTACCACTGGGAACGGTCAAGTTATCGTAGATTATTAATCTAAATCAGTTTAATTAACCTAAAGCTTTTGGGGGGGTTTTATGAAAAAGGTTTTAATACTAAAAAGACAACTAAATTAATTACGAACTAAGAAAGCGATTAAAAGATTAATTAAGAACTATATGACGGAAAACAGTAGCACTTATCATGGTATAGTGAATCCCCAAGTGGCTGATTTAAATAGGCCAAAGGTTTGGTTGTTTTGGTTATTGTAGGAATTTAAGTCTAGGACACCCTAACATGTAGTGATTATGGTCTTTAACTAGGTCTTGGTCCTCCTAGTTCCAATACTTAGGTCGTTTGTCAGGCAACCTAGTACCGGTAATCCGATCCTAATTCTATTGTATGGTTTTCTACCTCCAGGTCACTCTCGGTCCGAGTAACCACTTAACACAACTCTCTTGGTCAAAGGGTAGGTTAAGGTAGGTTGATTATCCTATCGGAGTCTATCTACTTTGGTCAAAACAGATACACCCAACCAATGAGTTCAAATAACCAAACAACAAGAATCAGAACGGAACCATAACACACATTCAATCAACCAAAAACAAACCAATAAACATTAAATTATAAAATCATCATCCACAATGGTTCATCGACCATGACAAGTACCACTATTAAAAGACTACTCACTAATCATAATGAAAACAGAAAACATGATAGTAGACATGATACCGACAATACAACGACGGATGATCAAAGATCGAACCCCGCAGCGTATCGGCACCACTCTGACTTTCACTCTCGTCTATGCTTCGTATCCCCGTATATGCGTGTATGTGAGTATCCGAGTATATTCTGAATTGAAGGAGGAGGCTGGTATTTAAAAGAAAACGTCCAGGGCCCATTTCGCGATTGCCAGACTGCTAGTTTCGCGGCGCCAAACACTTAGGTCAAACCCTGGTCTTCATCTTTGTCGAACTTGGCGGCGCCAGATCTTGAACTTCGCGAACGCCAGATGGCTACTGGATTGATGTTGCACATTTTTCACGTTTTCTCGCCTTTTTTCGTACTTTTCCATTTCACGGCCTCCAAATCCTACATAAGCAATAATAATCTCATTTGGTGAGTGAAATGATCATAAACGGGTGAGAAATGGGGTAAAGTTATACAATTAAGCTCAACCAAAACATGTATAATTTTGGTGTTATCAAAATCCCCACACTTAAGCTTTGATTGTCCTCAATCAAAAGACTGAAAGATAAGAAAGATAACTCCAAAATTATCTCCACCCAAGATCATCCAAGAGAACAAAGAATACTCACACAATCGAACACACAAACAAGACCCGTCAAGCAATCGGATACCAAGATCAACCTTTCACCCTCACATAGTATGAATAATCTATAAAGTGTATCTCGCGGGGGTAAGAGTGTATATGTAAGTGATCACTGTTGGGAACCGAAGGCACTAAAGGTGCGCAGCGGATAACAAAAACGATTCCCAATAACGGACCCAACTTAAACCTTATCAGATACAATCAAAGCGGGGTTTGATGGTTTACCTTTGCGATTAGTTTTCCGGAAAGCGAGCAGGGGGTACACCGCTACTGACACCACGTGAGAGGGTTGCTAGACCACCGTGACTGATCGGAAAAACCGATCGTTGTGTGAGAGAGGGAGAGGTCGACGGCTTTAGAGAGAGAGAGAGAAAGCGAGAGGTTTTTCGTAGGATTAATCAACTGATTATCAAAGCCTTTAACCTTTTATTTATAGGCTTAGATAAGGCAGTGATTTAATCTGATTAAAATTCCTTTTATAATTATCCTTTTAATCAATTCCTTAATTAATTAATCAATTAATTAATTTACTGATTGATTAAAACTAATAAATAATTATTAACTTATAATTATTTATTTCCTTCTTCTCATCTATCTCTTTCACACAAAATCTCAATTAGGCGTGCAGCGGTGTGACCTACTAGTGTCTTATAACGTTGGACACGGTAACCCCGTTAATGTCTCGCACACAATCCTAACAGACTCCCACTTGTGCTAGACATGTAACTGTGCTGTTACCATTAGCCTAAGGAGGTCCCTAGCCAGACACTTAGGTTAACCAGGTTATAAGATCTCTTATATCCAGAGATACAATTCGCTCTTGAATTTGTACACAGGTTCATTCCTTTTGCACACGATATTTCTAAAGTGATTTTAAGACATGGAGTGGAGGATTCATTTCTTAAAATCAAATATTTCTTGACTCTGATTTCGATTGTCTGCAGTAACGGATATTACTAAATAACACCTGTTATTCTATTCGAGTGTGGCCACGCGTTTTCTGCCAATCTTAATCGTCAAGGGGCCCGGAAATATCTCTCTTTTGTAAGAGGTGCAAATCCCTTCTTGACTACTTGCATTTGGATCCACGGCTTCCGCTGCATCTAGTCACGTTCCGTATGGCCGCCCTGTTACGGTGCAGCGTTAGGACGTGCTAAGAGTACAGCGGTCCTCATGTTCCCAAACCAAGTATCTCAGGTCTAAGGATAACCTATCAAGTCAATGCTTATGACTGAGGCTCCATGAAGCAGACTTGATTACTGGTCACTTCCAATACCCAAACACTCTGATGAGTATCTATAAATACTTGGTCACATCTCTTGTGCTTTTATTCTTTACTTTGAATAAATCATCAAGTATTCATAATAGCGTTAAACTCCCTATTGAAATTCCCATTTCAATAAGTGGCTACGGAAATTTTAATTTCATACAAAACTTTGTAAAAATCATGGATACGTTAGATATGCGAAAAATAGTTAATTTAGAACAATCATGAATTAAAACCTCCATTTATTTTATCACACTGTAAAATTTACATGATTGTATTGTTCAAAATTAAACTATAGTAATAATTAATAAACTAAAAACTAGCTACTGGCTTCCAGGTACTGCATCCCAATGGAATTTGCATGTGCCTCATGCTTTACCCTTTCTAGTGGCTTTGTCAGCGGATCTGCGACATTTTCTTCTATTGGAATCTTGCATATTTTCACATCCCCTCTTCCAATGATCTCTCGGATAAGGTGATATTTTCTGAGCACGTGTCTTGACTTGTGATGCTCTCTAGGTTCCTTTGCTTGCGCCATGGCTCCCGAGTTATCATAGAATATATCAATCGGTCTAGAGACACTGGCAACCACTCTGAGATCCGATAGAAAATTCCTTAGCCAGACAGCTTCCTTTGCCGCATCAGATGTTGCAATGTACTCTGCTTTTGTAGTTGAATCTGCAATCGTGTCCTGCTTCGAGCTCTTCCACGAGATCGCGCCTCCGTTTAGGGTAAAGACGTAACCCAACTGTGATCTAAAATCATCTCTGTCGGTCTGGAAACTAGCATCAGAATATCCTCTGACGCTGATTTCATCCTCAGATCCTCCAAAGACCAAGAACATGTCTTTCGTTCTTCTCAGATACTTGAGAATGTTCTTGACAGCCACCTAGTGAGGTTCTCCTGGATTCTGTTGATATCTGCTCGTAACACTTACTGAGTAAGCAGCATCGGGCCTGGTACATAACATGGCATACATAATCGATCCAATTGCTGAAGCATATGGAACCGATTTCATTCTGTCCTGATCATGACTAGAAACGGGACATTGTGCTTTACTCAACACTATGCCATGTTGCATCGGGATAAATCCTTTCTTGGATTCATCCATCCTGAATTTCTTCAAGATTTTATCAATGTACGTACTTTGGCTAAGTCCGATAAGCCGCTTAGATCTATTTCTGTAGATCTTTATGCCAAGTATATAAGCGGCTTCTCCAAGGTCTTTCATCTGGAAACATTTGCTCAACCAACTCTTTACACTCTGTAAAGTTGGAACATCGTTTCCTATGAGTAGAATATCATCTACGTACAAGACCAAGAAGGTTACTATGCTCCCACTGAACTTAGTGTAGACACACGGCTCAAACTCACTTTTGGCGAAACCAAATTCTTTGATTCGCTCATCAAAGTGTAAGTTCCAGCTTCGAGATGCTTGCTTTAATCCGTAAATGGATTTCAGCAGTTTACACACCTTGTTAGGATTCTTAGGATCTTCAAACCCCTCTGGTTGTTCCATATAGACATCTTCTGTTAACTTTCCATTCAGAAAGGTTGTCTTGACGTCCATTTGCCAAATCTCATAGTTAAAGTACGCTGAAATGGCCATAAGAATCCTAATTGACTTTAGCATAGCCACCGGTGAAAAGGTTTCATCATAGTCGATACCATGAGTTTGCGTGAATCCTTTTGCGACCAGTCTGGCCTTGAAAGTGTGTACATTCCCATCCATGTCGGTTTTCTTCTTGAAAACCCATTTGCGTCCAACAGCTCTACAGTGTTGTGGCAAATCAGTCAACTCCCAAACTTGGTTGTCGTACATGGATTGCATCTCGGCCTTCATGGCTTCCTGCCATTGTTCAGACTCATTGCCAGACACAGCTTCTCCATAGGATGTTGGTTCATTCAAGTCTCCGCTATCCTGAGAGACTAGAAACCCAAGATACCTATCTGGTTCTTGTCTTACCCTACTGGATCTGCGAAGGTCCTGTGTTTGCACTTCCTCAATCGGTTCTGATTGAGGTTCAACATTCTCATGTTGAATTTCTGGCTCAACAAGTGGTGTAGTGTTTTCTTCGTCTACTACTTGTAGATCTACATCCTTTCTGGTGTTCCCAGAGCTGAGAAACTTTTCTTCCAGAAATTTTCCATTTCGAGCAACAAAGACTTTGTTCTCTTCAGGGTTGTAGAAATAATATCCCACGGTGGTTCTGGGATATCCTACGAAGAAACACTTGTCGGATTTGGGCTTGAGTTTTTCTGAGGTGGGTCGTTTGACGTAAACCTCACAACCCCAAATTCTTAGAAAAGATATATTGGGTTTCTTACCCTTCCATAATTCATATGGAGTCTTTTCTACCGACTTTGTTGGCGCTCTGTTCAGTATGTGTGCTGCTGTTTCGAGCGCATGTCCCCAGAATGACATTGGCAGCATAGAGTGACACATCATCGTTCGTACCATATCAAGTAAAGTACGATTTCTCCTTTCTGACACACCATTCATCTGAGGTGTATACGGAGGTGTGAGTTGGGATACAATCCCACACTCCATCAGATGATTGTCAAACTCGTCACTAAGATATTCGCCTCCGCGATTCGACCGTAAAAACTTGATCTTTCTGCCAAGTTGATTCTGTACTTCATTCTGAAATTCTCTGAATCTTTCAAAGCTTTCAGATTTATGTCTCATAAGATAGACATAACCATACCTACTGAAATCGTCAGTAAAGGTAATGAAGTACCGGTATCCTCCTCTTGCCACATGACTAAAAGGTCCACACACATCTGTGTGGATTATTTCTAACAAGTCAGTAGCCCTTTCATTTTCTTTGTTGAAAGGTTGCTTTGTCATTTTGCCAGATAAACAAGACTCGCAATTATCAAAAGGTTTATAATTGAAAGTTCCGAGAAAACCTCCTTTTAGGAGTAGTTCAATGCGTTTCTTGTTTATGTGGCCTAAACGACAATGCCAGAGGTAAGTTTGATCCTCGATGTCTTTGGATCGTTTACTTATATGATAGATTTCACTACTGTTGTCTTGTAGATTTACTGTATATAGACCATTCACAGGTGTTGCTTTAAAATAGAAGATATTATTTTTAAAGACAGAAATCATTTTATAATCGTATTTGTAATAAAATCCTTGGTCTACTAACAAATCAAAAGACAAAACATTCTTAATCATATTTGGAATATAATAACAATTATCCAGTTCCAAAACTAGACCCGAGGGTAAACTAAGACTATAAGATCCTACTGCTTCAGCAATCAGCGGAGTGCCTTCGCCAACTCGTAGGTTCGAACGGTCCTTCCTTAAAGTCTTTCCTCTAGTGAATCCCTGTAAATGATTACAAATGTGGTTACCACTGCCTGTATCAATTACCCATGATTCATAAGAAGTGATTAAGCAATCTATCATAAAGATACCTGGAGCATCGGGTAAACCGATCTCTATCTGGTCGATATTCATCGAGTGCTCGCAAATATCCTTGCTGCCGCATTCTGGGCAACTTAGATCCCCCAGCTCATCAATCACATCAGTATCCATGAGATCAGCAGGTTCCGGTACTGGCTCTAGACTGGCCAGAATATCTTCATGAACTTTATCCACGTCTTTCTTTGGTTCCTTCATATAGGCACTAGCTGTGTCTTGAATCTCTTTCGTGAGGGAAAACCACATGAGGTACACTAACTCTTCCTGAGTCATCTTGTACCCCAAACGCAATAAACATTTAAAGAGCCTTCTCATTTCAATAAGATGGTCTTTAACTGACTGACCCTTTTTCAGCTTCAGTGAAAAAATCTCTTGCATGATCAGAAGTTTACCTGTGTGCTTATAGAGACCTAACTGGTTCTCCATATCTTTCACAACCTGGTGACATGATTTAACTCTTAAATCTCCCGTGAACTCGGGTGATGTCGAGAAAATCAGAATGGACATTACATCCGATTCATCTGCCAAATATTTAAAGTACTAAGTAAAATCCCTCTCGGGAGAATCTCTCTGGTCGTGAAACAGGTTTTTCCAGAACATACAGCTTACCCTGTGCACGCAAGACATTGTCAAGGTGCATTTTCCAGACTGGAAATTTTTGGCCTGTAAGCTTCCATTTACAGTTGATGAGTCTTAGGGATTCCTCAGGGGTATAAAACAGAATTACAGATTTCGACATCTACAAATTAAGAACAAATTCCAATTTTAGTTTATAATTACAAAATTCTAATAAATTATTACCCTTAAAACAAATTTATTAGACTAGAATCCATATTTCACATGTGTCGGGAAGCATGTGATCATGTCAAACCGTCTCATGCGATTTATGGTAGGTAAAACTATACCAATCGCATTTTAATACGACTTCTAGACCGTCGGGACATCGGATATATAATCCGTGCATATTTAGTCCCTCTAGAGCATTTTGGCCTGGTACCACCCAGTGAATAAATAATTACCAAAATAGACTGCACCACCCGGGACCTGGACAAACCCTGGCCGGTACCACCCGGAGATAATTCGCAGAGTTTTATCACCCTCCAGTTTCGGTTTGAACACGGGCGTTCATAGTGTGTGCACTTACAACGCCCTATGTACCTTACACCGGAGGTGCCCCTAAAGTGGGTTGCACTTACTAATCTATGATTTTAACAAGGGTCATAAATGCCAGTTTTCAAAAACTTTGGATCCAAACACAAACTGTATTTGTATCCAATTATACTTTTAATTTTAAAAAGCGTTTATATTTAAAAATTACGTAACTAAAACATCCACGTTATATAACTAAGAAATACAAACAACCACGCATTTAAAACATGTCATAGTCAAAAACCCTTAACTATTGTCGTTTCGTGAGCCAACACAAAACGACGGTCTTTATTCCTAAATCTAAAGTCTTCTCGGCGCTCCCACTAGCTCCAAGCTCCATGGTTATCTCCTTGGCTCCGTCTTCGGGTCTCGATGTTATTTACAGAAGTATTACAATTTTAATAGCGGGTTGTAAATGGCACGCAGGCCTCCCGTAACCAAATAAAAAAATTAAAAGCACAACCATGGGTCAAAAGGTTTGACTATGACGACAAAATAAATCTTATCTAGACTTTATTTTGATTTAAAAATTAATTAAACTAAATTAATTTAAAAAGACAGATTTCTTAGGGTTTCAAACCTATCTGGTTTAAACCCCAAACAAACGAAACTTAATCATACTAATCTCGAATCGGAAAAAATAGCAACCAACAACTGTCAGTTACCGATCACAATGTCAGGCTTTTGCTCGCGGCGCAAAGCCTTCGCTCGCGGCGCGACGACAGCAGCCCAAAGGCCACCGTCGCCGCCCTTCTTTTGACTGGAAACCTAGAAACGGCAGTGGCCGATACCCCTTTGCGGCGGTTATCGACCACCGCCACTACCACATTCATCGTCGGCGACGGCAGCAGCTCGACGCCACCACCATCGCCGTGGTCGGCGGTCTCCAAACAAAAACCATCGCCGCCACCACCACAAACGGTGGTGTGGCGGCTGATTGATTGATCATCGATGGGAGCACGACGACAGCAGTAGCTCGACGCTACCACCACCGCCGCCTCCCAAAAACACCATCGCCTTTACGACGACAGCGGCCTGCGGCCACCATCGCCGCTCGGCGATTAACAGTGACAACATCAACGCCATCACCATCCTTGCCGCAATCGGCTTGGGTGGTGTGATCCGATCAACACCGCCGCCATCACTGGTGGTTTAATTGATCGCCACCACCACCACAAACGGTGGGGCAGCGGCTGTCCTTGGCCATACTCGACGCCGGTGAATGAATCAATTACCACCGCCACCACGAACGGTGGTGCGGTGGTTGGTTTCTTGCCGTAGCACCATCGCCACCACACGGCTGTGTGGTGGTTGCGAATCACAACAGCCGCCGCTACCACCATCTGGTGGTGCGGTAGGCTTCGGGTCTGGCAGCCGGCGGCCACTACCAACTGTGGTGAGCCGTCGGTGGCTTTGCGGTGGCGCGGTGGTTGGTTCGGTCGGCTAACTGCCGCCGTTCCACCATCGGTTTCCGATTCGTTAGGTTTCTTTTAGAAAAATTCAATTTTACACAATTTCGAAATATAAAAATCAAATTTTAAACCTATTTATCAAATAGTAAAACCTGATCTGTAGGTTTAAGAAGTGGCTCTGATACCACTGTTGGGAACCGAAGGCACTAAAGGTGCGCAGCGGATAACAAAAACGATTCCCAATAACGGACCCAACTTAAACCTTATCAGAAACAATCAAAGCGGGGTTTGATGGTTTACCTTTGCGATTAGTTTTCCGGAAAGCGAGCAGGGGGTACACCGCTACTGACACCACGTGAGAGGGTTGCTAGACCACCGTGACTGATCGGAAAAACCGATCGTTGTGTGAGAGAGAGAGAGAGAGAGAGGTCGACGGCTTTAGAGAGAGAGAGAAAGCGAGAGGTTTTTCGTAGGATTAATCAACTGATTATCAAAGCCTTTAACCTTTTATTTATAGGCTTAGATAAGGCAGTGATTTAATCTGATTAAAATACCTTTTATAATTATCCTTTTAATCAATTCCTTAATTAATTAATCAATTAATTAATTTACTGATTGATTAAAACTAATAAATAATTATTGACTTATAATTATTTATTTCCTTCTTCTCATCTATCTCTTTCACACAAAATCTCAATTAGGCGTGCAGCGGTGTGACCTACTAGTGTCTTATAACGTTGGACACGGTAACCCCGTTAATGTCTCGCACACAATCCTAACAATCACACCAAGAATCAAATTTAAGTTACGGCCAAAAGATAGATAAAAATTAGGCTAAAGGATAAAGTGTATAGTGGGTAAAGAAATGAAAAGGCTAAGGCTCAAAATGGTTACAAGGGATGAAGTACTAATGATGAGTACTTTTTAATCAAAGGCTAGGCAAATCAAATAACCTTATGGTGAGGTTATCTGACGAAGGCTAAAAGGGTTAGAAATGAAGGCCTCTATCAGTGCAATGGTGATAAATACTTCTCTTATGTGGTCTCGACAAGCATTCAAATGACAAGTTCTACCTTGGGTCAAAGTCGGTATTCCTCACGAAATAAATAGATATAACAATTAAGGCTCAATCTCTCAAAGGAATTGGGTGAGGCACTCATGGTAATCAGTATTCCAAGGCATCATTTTACTCAACTAATCCTATTCAGTGTTCTCCTATGCAAGCAACTCAGTCTCAAAAACAATCTCAGATTTCGAAAAAAATTGGGGTCAAATCTCAAAGCTTTCAAAAATTTGAAAAACGACAAACCAAAAGCAAAAAGTGAACCCATTTAAACAGATAAGTCTACATAACCCCCTCCCCACACTTAAAATTTGCAGTGTCCTCAATGCAACAATCAAAACAATTATGGAGTAATTGGGAAAAAGAGAAACTTCCCGGGTTATGTGACGAAATCTGTTCTGATCTGAGAGAGTGTTCCAAGTATCGTGCTCGATCATAGATCATAGATCGCTGTATCTACTATCAAAAAGAAAAAGAAAAAGTAAAAACGAACTAAAATAAACCAAACCAAACTAAAGCAATTAAAAGTACTTAAGATCCTAAACAAACCAACAAAAAATAAAAAGTTGTCCAACCAAACCAAACCACACAAAGCAAAATAAAATTGTCTTAAACAACCATATCGAATGAGAGATTAAAGATAGAGATCAATAAGGGCCACGAGGTTGGTTTTGCCAATCCTCGTAAGTCGGGTAACCGGGCGGTGCATCCTCGGAGTATGGCCAAAAAGGTGATGGAGCATACGCGGTATTCGGTTGAATACCGAAGTGGGAGGCCATCTGGTTCATCACTCCACTTTGCCAATTGGCTTGGTGAAGAGCCTCCGCGGTGTTGTACTCCACATGATGATGATGACGGCCATAAGACAATGACATCTCCGAGAGTCGGTTACTCAAGTCTTGGTAACCCGAATATGCCATCCATTCCGCCGGTTGCTCTCCCGCACTCGTCCCACTTGTTCCACAGGTCTCATGCGTGCTTCTCGGTGCCCTCCTTGCTTGACTCCTCGTCTCCACAACTCGAGGATCTCGAATCCACATGTTCTGGTCCCGACCAATCATATGCTCCACCGCTGCTATCCCCATACCTCGGAGTTGGTCCATGTCAATCAACCCCATCTCGCCAAGAACAGTCATCGAGGCAATGGCACCATCGGTTAAAATACCAAAGTGCTTGGCTAAGAGCGTCACGTACTGGCCACCAACCATTCGGCTACCCTCTCGATAACCACTCGCCTTAGCGAGTTGAACGGCGATAAGATACGGAGCATTCGGATACTTGTCCTCCGTAGAAAGCTGCTCAAGAAGCCAAAGATCGTACACAGAAACATTTTCCTCACTCGAGGAACGAGCATTCACCGCTTGAATAAGCATGCGGTGTAGAAGTCGGTCTGACGAAGTAAGAAAGCCCTTCACCTTAAGATTGCCACCATATTCACCTTCACCAAGAATCGCCCAAGCCAACTGAGGATCGAAACCGTCCGGCCTCTTTGCGGTCGCCCACATGTACTCCACGAATCCGGGAGCATCAACCTTCGCTTGGGTATATATCCCCAAGACGACGGCAAATTCTACCAACGAAAGTGATCTCCAAACTCCCCCGAGTCGAAAAGTTATGCACGACTGATAGAACTCCTCAAGGGCCTTGATTGCATCGAAACGGAACGTGACCACGAACTCAACGATAAGCTCGCGGTAGAGGGTCTCGAAAATGTCGAAGACTCGTTCCCATGCATGGCAAATATAGTACTCGGTGCCATCTTCATCGTAGGCGTGCTTCTCGAAAGTCGCCTTGATTTCGTTCTCAACCCCCATAGATCTAAGGAGGTTCCAGTCGGCTCTCCTCGGTATCAAAACTTGACGGGTGAGAAGTCGGTTAACGGTATCCCGGTATTCCTCCCGTTTCGGACCGTTCAAAGTTGGGTCATTCATGAAATAGGTGAAAATGTGGCTCCCATCCGGTGCATAGAAGTTGGTTCCGGTGGAAGTTGACGATCGGGTTCTTTGTCTCTACAAAATCCAAATACCATTGTCTTAGAAACTTTTGAGCAATAAACACAAGACAAGGTGTATTCATATCAAAGCTTAACGAGACAAAACTTCCACGACCAAAAAGTTCAACTAGCAAATGTATACATGAAAAACCAAGATCAAAGGGGATGTGGAACATCCCCACACTTGAACTTTTAGTCCAACCTCAATTACAACTAATCTAGTTCTCTAAAACAAGAATCGGGGATTTTGATGTCATCAAGATCCCCACACTTATCATCAAAGCACAACCACTAGATTAAACAAATATACAACATGCTAGAATGAAATTTCAATCAAAACATATACATGCATAAACTCATAAGCACTAAACAATCAATGGTGTTTTAAGAACAATGTCAAATCCATATAAGCATACAAACACCATTGATGCCCAAAACAAGATCTACACTTACCAAATCAAGCTATCCTCATGAAATTAAAGTTGGGAAACATACCTTAGTCATGGTGAATGATGAAATTGAAACTCAAGAAGGTCGGATTTCGCAAAGACGTGAGAGGGATTCGCGGCGCCTAAGAGAAATTAGGGTTGTGTTCTTTTGAAAAAGTGAGAAAAGAGGGTTAAAAACCCGTCTGCCCCGACTTCGCATCGCCAAACCCAGGGTTTCGCGTCGCGAAACAGGCAGTTTTTGAAATATAACCCTAATTTTTAAAACTTCGCGTTGCGAAATGGCCCCCTCGCGTCGCAAGATTCGAAAATTTTACCTGTTACCACGACTTACCAACCTCGCGTCGCCAAATTTGGAAACTGGCGATCGCGAAATGCCTTCTGTTTCCAACTCTTCAAAAATTACATCGCACGTCGGATTTGCTCGATTCTTGCGTCTATCTCTTCCGTATGGTTACCTAAGCAATATCAAACAAAAAGATTAACAAAAACACACACGAAAAACCTAAAAATGCAAAAAAAGAGAAAATGCTCGGGTTGTCTCCCGAGAAGCGCTTCGTTTTTTAATGGGTCTAGAGCTCGACCCCTTTTTCGGCTCATTTCTTGGCACGTCGGGATGACGATCCCTTCTTCTTTCTATACTCCTTCTTTGAGGGTCCCGACCCATTGGTTGTTTGCTCCTTTTGGCGTATTGGGTTCGGATAGTCTTCCGTCTTCTTTCCACGTTCATGAGGGAGTAACGGGCGGTTCATGCTCTTCTTGTAGGCCATAGAAGGATCTTCATACGGTTCATCGAGATGTGTGACCGGCTCTCCGTTAGGATCAAAGTAAATCCGATTTTCTCATACCCCAAGCTCGTGACTTGATTTCGCATATCGGTATTCACTTGAGCGGTGTGCAAGAAAGATCTCCCGAGGATTATCGGGATCTCCGTGTTCTGTGGAAGGTTAGCTATAACGAAGTCCGTATAGTAGACAAAGTTGCCAATGCGAATTGGGACTCCTTCCGCTATTCCTAACGGCTTTGTCATGTATCCGTTCACTCCTCGGTATTGATAGTCTGTTGGAATGATCTTTTTAACTCCCATTTTCCTGCAATAACCAACAGGCATCATGTTAAGTGCGGCACCTGAATCTACCAAAGCAAGACCTTTAAATTTATGACAAGAAATGGGTAAGTTGTAACTCCCCGGATCATGCTTGATAGGTGCAATGTATATGAGGTCATCCTCCGATGCTTTTTCCTTCTCTTTCTCCTTGCCTTTATCTTCTTTCTTTGGTATCACGAATTCTGCGTATCCGTCTTGCTTTCCATCTTCCTCCTCATCATCACTTGAAGCAACGGGTCCTTTAAGTACTAGATGTTCGAACGAAATGGTGAACCCTTCCGAGTCATAGTCCGTAGCATAATCGGGCTCACTACCACTGTCGCTCTCCACATACTTCTTCGTGTAGATATCCGTCCACTTTTTCTTTGATGGCTCTCCGGTCATCATGAGCATCGGTTTCGCATTCTCCACCTTCGGGTTGACTTGTGTTTGCGTCGGTAACTCCCCTTGAGTCCTTTCACTTAGCATTTGCGAAACACGTCCAACCTGCAATTCCAAATTCTGGATAGTACTTTGGTGGTTACGTAAGTATGAACTTACCTCATCGTTTAGCTTCTTTTGCATATCCATGAATTGGACAATCCGATCCCCGATAGAGACACGTGGCTCTCCATCCAGTCTTTGGTTTTGCTGATTTGGTGCAAAGAAACTGGGAGGTCTCGGGATGAAATTACGATTGTTGTTCCACCTCCCTTGGTAATCGCCTCGGTTGATATAGTTCACCTCCTCGGGTGTCATCATTGGTCGGTTCGGGCAATCCTTAGTCAAGTGTGGTCCATTGCACTCCTCGCATCCAACCTGCAAAGCATGGACAGATTTAATTAGTTCTTCGATTTTGCGTTCAAACTTTACCTGTTGGTTTTTCATAGCGGCTAGTTCATCGGATGGATCGAAGTCGGTTGAGATTCTTCCGGCCATCCTCGGGATTTGCAAGCGTTTGTCCGTCCTCCAATCTATGTTGTGTATGAGCATGTCTTCGAGGAGCTTGTAACCTTTCGTGGGCGTTTTGTACATAAAGACACCTCCGGTAGATGAATCCAATGTAGCTCGTGAAGAATAAGCAAGCCCACTATAGAAAGTTTGGACTTGTTCACTCTTATTCAATCCGTGACTCGGGCACGAATTTAGAAGGTGCTTGAAACGTTCCCATGTTTCGGATATGGTCTCCCCGTCATCTTGTTGGAAGGATCGGATCTCGGCTCTTAACTTGTCGATCTTAGACGGTGGAAAGAATCGGGAAAGGAACTTTGAACGAAGTCCTTCCCAAGTAGTGATCGAACTTGGCTCTAACGAGCGCAACCAAGCTCTAGCTTCTCCGGTAAGTGTGAGAGGAAAGACTCGGAGACGAATCGCATCATCTCGGCCTTCCTCCATTTTGAACAGATCACATATATCCACGAAGTTTTCCATATGTACGATAGGATTGCTATCGTTTTTCCCGTCGAAGGTAAGGTCCTTAACCATGTGAAGGAGCTTCCCCGGGATTTCCTTGTTTAGGCCCGGCTTCGTGATCGGATTGGTGGGTACAGTTGGAGCGGCTCTCCTGGCGGTCCACATTGGTGCTTCGTTTCCCATCTCAAAAATCAAAGCTCTCGGGCGAACTTTGTTGGCTTTTGACTTCTTTTTGTTTCTTTTTCTGAATTCTCTCTCCGGCTCCTCACATGGCTCTAACAAGTCTGCCGTGACTGAAACCACAACAAACGGTTACGGGCAACTTGCGGGAAACAAAGAGATAAGATAAAAATAAAAATAACTAATTAAAACTAGAAAGCGAAAAACTTGCAAGGGAAAGAATCCCTTGCAAGGATCGATTAACAAAACTAATAAAGACTAAAATCTAACAACTACCGTTCCCTGGCAACGGCGCCAAAAACTTGATGCGGTAATTATCATACATAAAAAGCGTAACAAGTTTTAACCTTTAATGCCTAGCCACTGTCATACCACATATACAGGCAAGCGTACCTGATCGTGAGTAATATAGTGTAGGAAAGTCCAGGTATCGTATCTACCACTAAGAACGGTCAAGTTATCGTAGATTATTAATCTAAATCAGTTTAATTAACCTAAAGCTTTTGGGGGGTTTTTATGAAAAAAGTTTTAATACTAAAAAGACAACTAAATTAATTACGAACTAAGAAAGCGATTAAAAGATTAATTAAGAACTATATGACGGAAAACAGTAGCACTTATCATGGTATAGTGAATCCCCAAGTGGATGATTTAAATAGGCCAAAGGTTTGGTTGTTTTGGTTATTGTAGGAATTTAAGTCTAGGACACCCTAACATGTAGTGATTATGGTCTTTAACTAGGTCTTGGTCCTCCTAGTTCCAATACTTAGGTCGTTTGTCAGGCAACCTAGTACCGGTAATCCGATCCTAATTCTATTGTATGGTTTTCTACCTCCAGGTCACTCTCGGTCCGAGTAACCACTTAACACCACTCTCTTGGTCAAAGGGTAGGTTAAAGTAGGTTGATTATCCTATCGGAGTCTATCTACTTTGGTCAAAACAGATACACCCAACCAATGAGTTCAAATAACCAAACAACAAGAATCAGAACGGAACCATAACACACATTCAATCAACCAAAAACAAACCAATAAACATTAAATTATAAAATCATCATCCACAATGGTTCATCGACCATGACAAGTACCAATATTAAAAGACTACTCACTAATCATAATGAAAACAGAAAACATGATAGTTGACATGATACCGACAATACAACGACGGATGATCAAAGATCGAACCCCGCAGCGTATCGGCACCACTCTGACTTTCACTCTCGTCTCTGCTTCGTATCCCCGTATATGCGTGTATGTGAGTATCCGAGTATATTCTGAATTGAAGGAGGAGGCTGGTATTTAAAAGAAAACGTCCAGGGCCCATTTCGCGATCGCCAGACTGCTAGTTTCGCGGCGCCAAACACTTAGGTCAAACCCTGGTCTTCATCTTTGTCGAACTTGGCGGCGCCAGATCTTGAACTTCGCGAACGCCAGATGGCTACTGGATTGATGTTGCACATTTTTTTACGTTTTCTCGCCTTTTTCGTACTTTTCCGTTTCACGGCCTACAAATCCTACATAAGCAATAATAAGCTCATTTAGTGAGTGAAATGATCATAAACGGGTGAGAAATGCGGTAAAGTTATACAATTAAGCTCAACCAAAACATGTATAATTTTGGTGTTATCACTCACTGAGAGTTATAGTCTTGGACATTTTTAGACACATGGTGTAAGTTTCCCAATATTCAGGGAGAGCGTCCATGAATTTGGTGATTACCTGCGAGTTAGAGTAAACAATACCGTAGGTCTTCAGATCGATCAGAAGGCAGTTAAACCTCTGATGGGTCTGGGCCAAAGTTTCACCTTTAGCAGCGATGAACTTCTCATACTGTCGTATGAGGTGAATCTTTTTAGATTCTATGAGAGCGTCAGCACCTTCATATTGGATACAGAGAGTATCACATATCTCTTTAGCTGTCTTAAGCTTACTGATGGAGTGAAATACTTCATCAGGAAGAGACATGGCTATTAGAGATCTTGCCTTGGTGTCAACATTCACCAGGCGCTTATCTTCGTCTGTCTAGTTGGAAACTTGCTTAACAAATGTTCTTTCAGGAGCAGCGGGAGTGGTGGAAGTAGCAGCGACAGCTGGTACTATAGAAGTGGGAACATATGGTCCATGTTCTAAGAAGTAGGGGATTTGAGGATCGGAACCAGAGAGAATAGTTCCATTCTTGACTTCCATAGATTGGGTTTGGTGTACTATTGTACCATAAAATATTACCCATGCTTGGTAAGGTCATGGCCTATGTTAAATAGTTGCCTTATGGTTGACAAGTAAGGAGGGAACAGTGAAGAGACATCCCTTTTTGTACTTTTGTTAGAAAGGCAAACCAAATCCTTTTTGTACATATAAGACAAGAAGGCAAAATTGGTATTCTTAAAGAACAACTCGCTGATCAGGCCTTAGAATCGCTGATCCTTGGGAAGGATCAGGGAAGCATTGTGACTTGTCTTTATGGAACGTCATGTATGTGTAGTCAGCTAGCTGTCACTGATTTCAACTTCAAATCATTAGCATCGCTGACACTATCATCAACTTACATCAATAGATGGTTTTCCTTGTGACGTGACTATTTGTCTTCAAAGAATACATTAGCAGTTATCAGTTATCGCTGTCACTGAAAGGAGTCAGTGACAAGCTATCGCTGATATCATTTATGAGCCATGCTTAGCAATATGGACCTTCAACGAACAGACTCGCTGTAGTTCCCTAAGCATCTATATTTTGCTAAGTATTCTGAGATGAAAGATAAAGGATCATTGATATTTCATAAAGTCTTAGGAAGACTGGATCAACATCACTGCTGTCAACCACCACCACAAGTGGCTACCACTACCACCACCCACCACCACCTATACCTCCGCCACATCAGTCACAACTACCTCCTCCACTATTGGCGACCACAATACCACCAATATCCATTATCATCACAT
Source organism: Centaurea solstitialis (assembly GCA_030169165.1). NCBI lineage: Eukaryota > Viridiplantae > Streptophyta > Magnoliopsida > Asterales > Asteraceae > Centaurea > Centaurea solstitialis. The sequence goes on along the minus strand of CM058044.1, from coordinate 2,825,867 downwards.
CCTCCACAGTCACGGTCACCCACATTCACCATTGTCGCCACCCCTACCACCATTTTTGTTGCAACAACATCCACCATCAATCCACTAGTTTGTACGAACCATGTTTTTACAACTACCAACAATTATATTAATATATTCATTCAAATTTGGTATAGATTAATAGAAAATGGTAAGATTTTTATGTAAAAGTCTTATAATTATTAGTATTGATCCAAGAATAAAATCTCTTCAACAAAATCAAATACTAGTGAAGTGCGGTCAAGATTGTCACAGAAGTTTGCCATTAGTCGAAAGAAGGTTAGTATAAGATAAAGTCAACTAGTAGTCTGACACATACTATTACTAGCAAGCTGAATCTTGAAGTAGAAACTTGGACAACAAGTTTAGCTCACCAACTATCCTTCCTTCTTCGTATAAGAACATGTACAACATGTTAGGCTGACAACCTAAGAAAGTACAAAAGCACTACTTATTTGGTACTTTGTTTTCTTTATTATTCCCTCAATATACTAAAGGATGGAGTAAGACAATGGTGTCTACATTAGAATTTAAGGGTTAAAGTGAATAGTACTAGGATACATGGATCACTACTCGGAATAATAAACACATTAAAGTTAGACAAATAGCATTTAAAGCATTGGTGGCTATAAAGGGCACCGTGGCCTCGAGAATCATCAAAATCGGGTATAAGACGAGGAAGATAAGACCAAATGAAGAAACCGTAAACCACAAGGCTTGTGGCGTAGCGGTAAGGCCTGTGGGGAATGTGGATGGTATCCCATTCACCCCAGGTTCGAATCCCCTCGTACGCATCTTATGGCCAGGCTTAGTCTCAGACGGCCGATTTGTCAATTTCTGTTCTAAATTGCCAAGGATGTAGTCTAGGCAAAGCCTAGATGAACCTTTCCAAAAAAATTAAGAAACCGTAGAAAATTGTATTTGTGCAGTTTTGAAGGCTGAAGCCAGTTTCACACTAGCTTAACTAACGTGGAAACTCACCTGAGATTCCCAACTAGCAAGAGGCCCAAACTAGGGAGGAAAGTCATAATGTTTACTATTTTGGCCATAACTAATTCGTTTTGGCTTCGATTGTGCTTTGCAAATAACTATTGGGTTTTTTTCTTTTAAATCTATATTTAACAAAACTACATAATCTATATTTTAGACCCAAAATATCATACGTCTTCTATTTCTCTTAAAATATCAAATTCTGCACAAACTTGAAATTATACTTATCCAAAATCTGTGTGTTAAAAAGCTAATGGTCAAACAACCTTGATTATTAATATAACATAGTCAAGGTGTGAAGCTTTTCAAAGGGTGTGTTTGAGTGCCAATATTGGCAACCTACAAGTATTATTAAAGGATGCCTATAAATTATATATTTTATTCATCCAGGGGAGCACAAAGATGCATAAAGACTTGAAGTTAACTTAATGTGTCCCATCATGAAGCTTTACATAGCAACCATGTCGAGCTATGTCTAACTTGCTTACAAGTAAAGGTGGAAGTCAACAGTGTTGTGGCGGATTGGTTATCTCTCGGGGGGTTCATAGCACCCCAACCGAGTTTGAGTCTTCCCGTGTGCATGCCTGGGTCATTTAAGTGGGGCCATGTTTAGCCCCCAAAATTGCCGGGGATTAGTCAAGCTTTGACCCGAACACCCTTCCAAAAAAAAGTAAAGGTGGAACATCAACGATCTTACTAGAGTCTTCAATCCTCGGATGTACTAGAGCATAAATGGGATTGGGAGCACGTTTCCATGGATTTTTTAACCAAGTTGCCACGAACCTTGAGGGGCCATATACGATATAGGTGATGAGTGGTCGTTTGACAAAAAATGCCATTTTGTAGCTATGAGACAAGATCTACCAATGGGAAAGTTGTACATTGATGAAGTTTTTAGGCATGGAGTGCCCTTGTCAAACATTTCGTATCAAGACGGTTTTTTCACTTCAAACTTTTGAGATAGTTTACAAAAAAAGTTGGGTGCAAGATTGAAATTAAGTACCCATTCATCTTCAAACAGATGATCAAATAGAAAGGACCATCCAAACTCTTGAAGATATGTTGATGTCTTGCATAATAGACTTCAGCGAAAACTTGGATTCATGCATACCAATTGTGGAGTTTGTCTACAAGAACACTTCCATTCAAACATCAGCATGGCACATTTTAGAGCCTTTTAAGGTTAAAAATGTAAAACTCCCTTGTGTTGGTTGGAAACAAGTGGGAAGTAGTTTTCCGACCCAGAAAACATGCAAGAGATGACTGATAAAGTAAAAGACATCCAGAAACGCTTGAAGGCGGCTCAAGACCGATACAAAGCTATGTAAACAAGAAATTAAATGGTTCTACTGTCCAGATTAAAGTTATGCTTTTGATTTTAATGTTTTATAGTTTTACTCTATAACTATTTGAACTCACAAAGCGTCAAGTCTAACACTCTTTTCTTAAAATTACATTTATATTAAGTTCTATGAGCATTGGGGCTCCAAAGGTTTGAGCAGAGTAAATGATTACCAATAGCGACATTTTTTGGGATTGATAGCTTTTGTTAGTTGGCGTTACTTGGTGACAACAATCTTTGGCGACAATAATGACACCCATCTGTAATATGAGCTTAAGATTAGTTTAGATTAGTAGTATGTTAAACATGGTACACTCTTTTAAGTTGTAAACGCAATTATAATTTCTCCATCTTTGGTGATTTGTTTATATGCAAGTATTTTCTATGTCGACTTTCCAGTTTAAATTTACTCATATTCAAGGTTCAAAGTGGTGTGAGTTTGTGCAAGACATGAAATCATTCTACTTTGGGTTTGTTTATTGGTTTTAAATAAGAAAGAACAAAGATGAATGGATAGTAATAAAATTAAACAAAAAACTAAAAAATACGTGGTAGGATAACCCTATTTAATTGAAGTAATCAAGTAAACTTCAAATTAACTCACAACTAGTCCATAACTATTATGATGCAACTTTTTTTTGCATATCCAAATGAAACAAAGTTGAAAAGGAGAAAGAGCATATTCATCCATCGTAACTTACATGATCATCAATGCCTTGTTTGGTCACATATTCATTACTCGTTCATGAAGTTGTTCATGAAGTTGCTTTTGTAAGATTTCATTACTCGTTCCAAGCACTGATATCTACTGTTCCAAAATTTGACAAATAATAAAACAAATTCTACAATTACTCGTTTTAAGAATGATTTCTAAGTACTATAAAGAAAACAAATGAAATTGAGTACCTGCAAATTCCAAGAACATCAAACGAACACTATCAAAACTGAACGAAAATCCAACAATAACATAAACCAAGAACCAGTAAAACTAAAAAACCAACGAACATGATCATATCAACTACCTTTTCCTTCAGGATTTATATGTTTACATAAACCTAATTACATTTTTTTAACACCCAAAAATGTTGAGACATAACTTATCGTATAGTTGATTTATTTATTTTTTTGGGGGAGGGGGCACATTTGTTTAGGACTTCGTTTCCAGTTTCGCGGTGGCCCATAGATTTTGTCATTTCATAGTCGATCAACCTCGTTTATGTGTTGTACAAGATGAAATTGTTGCCGAATTGAGGATTTGGCGTTGTGAGGTTGGCATTCTTGAAATTTTAAGATAATTGAATCATGGATCGAAAAAAAACACCATTTTTTATGAGTTATACTCAACCCAACGATGAAATCATGAGAGAGGAGAGATAATTTAGGGCAATTTGGAGAATGGGGGATCAAATTGATGAAAAGGGAAATGGGATTATGCTTTATATCTTGTATATTATGCATACAAATTTATACCTCTTAAAAAATTTAAGAAACTTGTAAATTTTCTATTTATAATATAGAATAGATTTGGGAAGTGGTTGATGCTGAGTAGCGGGAGTCTAAACCAAAACCTACTTGTAAGCTTTCTTTAATAAAATATCGATTATATAAAAAAATGAATTGACCGTAATTATATAACAGATTTGACGGCCTATCCAAATTTCTTTCTTCATCCCTAAGGCCATCTATGAATTTGAATTGTTTGGCCCTAGATGGCCTATCCAAATATCGTTTGAAAAATGGTTGTCTAAGCCTGTTTTCTAACGACCTGAAAAGAATAAGTCGTTTTATCTATGAACAACTCTAGTTTAAATATTTTAAAAATAAATAAATTAAGGGTTTACTTCACGGGGGTGTATTCAACTTGTCACGAAAAGTTATTGTATGTATCAAACTGATAAAAATCTACCATTTGATGTATTTGGTTAAAAGTTGGATACACTTTTGTGACAATTTGGATACACTTTCATGGTAGGTTTTGATAAAGTTTGATACATTAAATGGTAGTTTTGATATGTTTGATACATACAATGAAAAAAATAGAAGTTCAATACATACAATAACTTTCCGTGACAAGTTGGATACATTTTTAGGAACTAAATCCATAAATTAATGCTCTTTTTGACAATTTTAAACTTATTACATGATGACAAATACTTTCTTTTACTTATCTTACAATGTCTCTTAATACATTAGTCTTATGTAATAATTTTCTGAAATACTTTCAATAAATATCATTAGGAAAAATATTATAATATTTGACTAAATTTCAACTCAATTATATAACGCTTACCAATTTAAATTGTGTTTCATCTACAACAATAAAACCAGGTTCAATGCATTATTAAACGGTCAAACGTATAATGTAACATCTTAAACCTAAATCATTATAATTCAAAAAATATATTGTTATTTTAATGATATAATTTTTTATGATTATATCTATAAAAATTTAAAACATGAAATCAAATTTATTTATGGATTAATTCAGCTTGATTATATATTTGTTGTACTTAAAATTACCCACAACTTTCCGATTTTGATTTTGCCATTAATCCATAATAAATATTAGGTTGTGTTTGGCAAAAATAAGCTAGTTAATAAGTTAGTACATGTTTGGATTGATAATAAGCTAGTTTATTGAAACGCTAGCTAGAGTAGTGTTTTAAGTGTTTTTGTAGTCTTCTCAAATTATACCCTTATTAATATTATACCCCAATAAATCCTTTTTGGTCATTTTATATACTCGTAAATTAGTTTTTGTCGGCTAGCTTATCAGCTACTAGCTAATTTATTAGTTAACACTTATCTTATCAACTAGTTTGTCAAACACACTCTTATTGTTAAATTTTGAAGGAATTGAATAATTAAAACGATTAAAAAACACAAATCATGTATAGCTCAGTTGGTCTTCCTAAGGGTGATAACATGCCGGGGGGTGGATGGCATTCCAGTCTACCCGGGTTCGAATCGAAGGGGAGTCAATTTGAGGGCATGAGTCATGGACTGAGCTGCCCCCCAACCCAGTCAAAAAATGTGGTTGGGTTCTAGGTCCAACATAAGTTGGGCAGGGACAGGGCTAATTAGTGGGATGCCTGATACCGTCGGGAAGGCGTGCGTGCATGTATGTGTATTCGTGGTAATCGTTCGTTGATTCGATGTCGCTATGCGTTCAATAAAAAAAGAATAAGTTTGTGTGGGAGTAAGAGTGGCATAGCGTGCTTTAAAATCAAGTCAACATTAACGAGCAATACGTCAATGATGGGGTGTAGTTTTGATCAATAATGAAATTTTAAATTAAATTTTAAATTTTGGTGGGTATTTGTCTAACTTAGCGTAAACGAATGTGTATCACAAAAAAGTGTTATATGTGTCAAAGATGGTGGTTTATTTTATTATATTTTACTTTTGATTAAATACTAATATATTTATTTATGTTCATATTTTTCAAAATATTTTTCAAAGACAAAAACTTACGTGTTTGATATCTACTTTTGTATCATTGAACTTTTTTTTATCTTTCTTCTTCATCTAAAATATGTTTTATACCACTTATTGTACATGTGGCATCTTGCACGTGTTTATTATGATATAAATATAGTGTTGATTTGCTCATTTATATCGTCTTTTGTGATATGTACATGCATATTGTTATTTAAATAATAATTTATTATAAATCTAATAATAAAGAAAAGGAAAATTGAACACATACATATATATTTTCATAGGTTAAAATGAGAAGTGATACAAAATGTAAAATAAAGAAGTGATTATGGTCTTTTATACGGGCTAAGATCAAATTTGGTTAGTCAATGTTTGCGGTTTTGATTGGTTAAAATCCGTGGCTATATTAAAAAAAAGAGCGATAATTTCGTAACTATCACAAATAGGCTGAAAACGGGTTTATATATGAATCTGTATAATTCACATATTAACTATTTATAACTGATTTGTGTAATTCATATATCAATCACGAAATTCATATATGAACCTGTTTGTCGTCAATTTGTAAAAGTTACGAACACACACTTCCGTCTTTTGCAGCCTATGCAAGGAATTATCCGCTGCTTCGCGGTTAAAGCCGTAATTTTTTACTGGAAGGATGAGTAGATATCACTTCTTCATTTTACATTTTTTCTGGTACTTCTCATTTAAATCTTTTCATTCACACACATATATATAGTATATATATATACACACACATACACACTAAATCAATTAAATTGGAGTGTGATGCTTTAGATCAGGAGCGGACCTAGAATTTTTTTTAAACGGTGGCACAATTTAACTATAAAAAACGTATTTATAAATATTTTCACAAAATTCATATTGGTCTATTGGTTAGTTCATTGACTTTCAATGATAAAGGCCCAAGTTCGAGTCTTGTTACAAGCATTTTTTTAAAATAAAGTTAAAGCTAAAATTTAGTAAAAATGAGTCTAACTAGGCTTGAACCCATGACCTCAAGTTTGAAAAATAAGGAACTTACTACTCTACTAAAGAAACTTTGTGTTTATATTGCAATTTTAAAATATATATGTGGCACAGAACAAATTAATATGGTAGCGCCCTTCACGACCCTATAATTTTTTACACTACGACAGATAAATGAAACGGTGGCACGTGCCACCGTAGGCCCTTAGCTAGGTCCACCCCTGCTTTAGACGTTGGTTTATAGGAATTGGCTAACATAAAAAACCAATTGTTATTAATATTGGTGTTCTTGTAATTATAATTACAATAACTCAATTATATCCATGATTTTACCCTTTTAGTGTGACTTAACCCTCTAAGTAATTTAGATTAGACATAATATCGAGAAAACGTTTCCCACATGAAAGGTTGAGAAGTGTTACTCATGATTCATGTGAAAAGCTCATGCTTCACGTTTATTAGTGTCTTCCAAATTCCAAAATTTATGCTTCTCGAAATTCCTTCCAAAACTATTTATTTGTTTATAAATAATCAATATCAACAAAAAAGAAGTAATTGAGCTCTTTCTTTTTTGGACGAATTGAGTTTAAAAGCTTATTGCCTTGTTTCGGAATCGACAATATTAATTCAAAATAAATATAAAATATTGTTATACAATATGATTGATTCGTTGCTAGCATAATTAAAAATGTTTTAAAATAGAAAGAATAAAAAACTTATAATTATTTTTTCAAAAAAGAAAAACTTGTAATTATAACTAGAGTTATTAATATTAAATGATAGGTCCAATTCGTTTTCTTGAAGATGAATGGGTAGCACCATCATCTAAGCACAAGTACAACTTAGAGTGCAAGAGTTCAAAGTTTCATCTTCATTTCTGTGATCTTTTGGTTTTTAGGTTTTTAACAAAAAAGCAAGCAATGTATATTCATTGTGCATTTTTTTGAACTACACACTACTAAAGAACTGTATATCACTGATGGTCTTTACGTTATTTTCAAATGATTTACAAACTTTTTTATTTATTTTCAATTAGACGTCACAAAACAATCGAAAAATAGTCGGTAAATCGTCGGAAAGGGGTCAGTGAAAGAAACAGTCGAAAAACGGTTGATAAAGGTCATCGGGAAAACCTTCGGTAGCTTTTATCGACAAGCTTTTTAGCGACACTCATTTCATCAAAAAACCGTCGGTATAGCCTATTTTCAACGGTTTACTTACTGTTTCTATTGTCAATAATACCCTTTTTTTAGTAGTGACATGCATGTTAAAATGCTACAATAATGTTTCCTTAAAGGTTTTACCCCATTTCTCCTTACTTTATTGATTTTTGGAAAGGGTTTATGACCTATAAGGGTAACCAACTATTCCAATTGTACAAATGTTACCATCAAACTATTTTTTGTACTCAATTGACCATTAAACTCTTCTTGACTGTACATATACTACCATTATGACCGGGTATAACCCTAAACCATCAAACAACTGTAACCACCACACCATAAACACCACTTACAACACCCAAACCCAAACAAACCCATAAACCACCGTAACAAACCGAACCACCACCTTCAACCACCACCACACCACCACTTCAAACCCACCACCACCAAAACACCAAACCCTCAAACCACCACCACCTCAAACCCGACCACCACCACCACAAACCACCACCACCACCTTCAAACCACCCACCACCAAAAAACACCACACAACCACCCACCTTCAAACCCACCACACCAAAACACCACCACCACCACCAAACACCAACCACCACCATCACCCAACCCACCACCAAACACCACCACAGCCACCACCACCTTAAACCCACCACCAAACACCCCCACCACCTTCACCACCACCTTCAAACTCACCACCACACCACCAAAGTGCCGCGCCGCCACCACCACCATTGAAACACCACCACCAAACTGATCTGCAACCACACCACCACCAAACCGATCTGCAACCACACCACCACCAAATCGGAACCCTAATCGAACCCTAAATCGAGCACCACTACACCCGCTCCGCACGGCCGCCGTCTCCCTCCGCCAGCTCTCATTCGCACACCGGAAGACGCCGCCGCGGAACGCCGTCGCCGGAAGCGCCGCCTCCGTTCCAACAACACCCAGCCCAATCGCCAGAAGCGCCGCCTCCGTTCCAGATCTGCAAATTTCAGGTCCGATTTTGATTTCGTTTTTCCGATCTGATGGTTGTACCGATTTTGATTTCGTTTTTCCGATCTGGTGGTGTTTTGGTGGCTGTGGTGGTGGGTTTGAAGGTGATGGTGGCTGTGGTGGTGTTTTGGTGGTGGGTTTGAAGGTGATGGTGGCTGTGGTGGTGTTTTGGTGGTGGTGGTGGTGGGTTTGAAGGTGCTGGTGGCTGTGGTGGTGTTTTGGTGGTGGTGGTGGTGGTTTGAAGGTGGTGGTGGTGGGTTTGAAGGTGGTGGTGGTCGGTTTGAAGGTGGTGGTGGCTATGGTGGTGTTTTGGTGGTGGTGGGTTTGAAGGTGGTGGTGGTCGGTTTGAAGGTGGTGGTGGCTATGGTGGTGTTTTGGTGGTGGTGGGTTTGAAGGTGGTGGTGTTTTTGGTGGTGGTGTTTTGGTGGTGGTGGTGGTGGTTACCGGTTGTTTACGGTGGTTTACGGGTTATACCCGGTCATAATGGTAGTATATGTACAGTCAAGAAGAGTTTAATGGTCAATTGAGTACAAAAAATAGTTTGATGGTAACATTTGTACAATTGGAATAGTTGGTTACCCTTATAGGTCATAAACCCTTTTTGGAAAAGTTAAATCAAAACTAGGGTTATGATGAATTTGAGTATTTTGATGAAATGATCATGAAGAAAGCTTTTACGTATAGTACATAAATCCTAATTATTTCTAGTTTGAAAGCGCAAATGTTCGATGGTCAAAGTTATGACTTTTTGGTCTCAAGGTACTGACCTTCAAAGTTAACAAGGATTGTAGAAGGGGATAGGGGGAATTGAATGCAATCACACATATTTCTCACTTTTAAATTCTTTGTATTAAAAAAAAATACTAAAATTACATATTGTTGCGGAAATATAAAAGGTACAAACCTATTCTAAACAATCTTAAGCTTCACACAGTTTTCAACCGATCCAATTACAACTGACCGATCCAATTACAAATCAACCGACAATGATTGGATATCCAATTGTAATTGGATCGGATCGGATGAGAATTTTGACATACAATTGGATCGGACCGGTTCTTGGATGGTAGTCCAGAACCGACCAAAATCGAGCGATCCAATCCAATTGACCATCCAATCTCAACAGACCGGACCCATCCAATCATCATCCAATTACCATTATTGTATTTTATGTTTTAACTTTTTAGTATTACTTAATAGTTATCGAATGAATAGAACTAAAAATTATGCCATTGTTTGGAATATTGGATTATTATATGAATTATTGTGAAATGGAATAAAAACATTGGATGGATGATTGGATGGATTTGATTAGATCATCCATCGGATTTCGGATGGATCCGATCCGATCCAATAGATATCCAATAAGATTATCCAATGGATATAACTGAACCGATCCAATCATCCATTGGATTGGAAAAATCTAACATCCAATGGATGATTGATCGGTTCGGTTTGAGAAACCCAACATCCAATGGATGATTGGATTGAATCGAATCCCTTCACATCCATTGGATGTCAACCGATGCACACCTCTAGTTTTCACTAATGCACTTAGTAAGAAAGAAATAGAAAGAAATAATACAAAAGATAGAAAGAAGAGAAATGACTTAGATAGAAATAGATGAGAAGCTGATGTGTTTTTGAAGAACATGTTCAACATCTATTTATAGCACATGCATTTAATGCATGGCAAAACCACTTTTACATGTGTTGTGTATTTAGTGGGTCAACTATACCGTTTACTAAAAAATACATCCATGCACATAAAGCGGTATGGAGTCTATAGTGAACAATTGTTTTATGGGCTGATAAGTACGAAGGGAACAGTGTATAGAACGTTTCATTTGTACTTATGTAAGTAAAGCATGTAGTCTTTTTGTGCATAAAGAAATAAGACAAATAAAAAAACCTTTAAGAGCAAGACTTTGATTAGCAAATGGAGGTCGTTGAACCTTGAGTTAGATCGATGATAACCAAGTCTTGTTTTCTTCAGTGTCATGTAGGGGTAATCAGGCAGCTATCCGTGAATTCGATTTCAGATCATGAGCGACGTTGACTCTATCATCAGCTACTTCTTTATCATTGTTGATGGTTTTGTGCCCATGACTTCTTTGTCTTGAGGGAGCGATACTTAGCTTTCTTTGTCTTCTATCATGGACAATGAACAAACTCAATGAGTACTTGACTTCGAAACATAAATTACAAAGAGAAACTTGAATTACAAGCAGGGGCGGATATAGCTTGTGAGGACTGGGGGGATGGGCCCCCACTTAAAAAAAAATTAGTTTTATTTTCTAGGGTTAAAATTTTGAGAAATATGTTATTATACTTAATATCCCCCACTGAAATTTCTATGGGACCCCACTGCACCACCAAGCCAATGTCGACAAGCTCCCGTGAGAGTTGAAGAGCCGGCGCCGGCCACCGCAGCAGTAAGTCATCGCCGGCTAACGCAACACCGGCCACCGCCTATTTTTTCTAGTATGCTTTCTTTTTCTTTTACTTGATTTCTTCTAATTCTTCTTCTCCATGTGACTACGACTCCACCTTTTCTTCTTCGATTTCTTTTCACAAGCATACCACAGGTCTGTAATCTGTTAGCTTTTCCACCTTTTATTCTTCAAGTTCCTTTTTCTGAATTCTTCTTTCTCTGTTCTTCTGTTGACACTTTGCTGCTCATTGTTGTTTCTCAAGTTTAATACTTTTATGTTGACACTTTGATGCTCACTGTGTTTCTTTAGATAATGGCGGTGTAGGTGTCTTTCCAAAACAATGGATTCCTTGATAGTTTTTGTGTTTCCAATGCAATGGAATTTCTTTTGTTATATTGTTATTTATTTATTATATTCAATTTCAAATATTAGCTATCTAGACTTAAATAGTTACAGTTTCATACCCCATCTACAACCAAAAAATTACATCGAAATTAATTAAAAAAAAAACTCTCCAAATCAATCATAAAACTAAAAATAACTCTCGAAATCAATCATAAAACTAAAAAAAACTCTCGAAATCGACAAAATAACTTAGAAATCATTTAAATCAACCAAAAAAAACTCTTAAAATCCTTGGAAACAATGTAATAAGACTAAAAAAATTATCGAACGGTTTACGGGCTTCTAATTCACCTTAAAGGTGCCCCCACTATCAAAGATTTCTAGATCCGCCACTGATTACAAGAGCTATCATTGAACAGACTCAGTGATAATTCCTCAAGCTTAAATTTAAACTAAGTATCTACACTATGTAAGATGAGGGTCATCATCATTTTATCATGTATTAGGATAGCTGGATCAACATTACTTGTTGACAAACTTGGAACTTTGTCACTTAATGGTTTATTTATATGAATGCTTTTGTGTCATATGTTGGTGTAACTTACACTGTTAACATATCAAATGTAACTTGGTGAGATGAGATTTTTTTATGTAAAGGTGGGATGAGATTCTGAAATTGTAATTTGGAAATATGCATTGTTATAAAATGTAGCTTCTATGAACAAGTTTGTCTTGGATGGTGAGGTCTAAAGTAAAAACCTTGACATAGTTAAACTTAAACATAAGGGGGTTCGACAATATAAGGTCGTACCTTATTATAAAATGACTATAATAAATATTATATTTGAACAAATCATGATTTAGAAGAGAAATTAAATAATTTTTTTAAACGAAAGAAACTTACATCTTAGCTTAACATATTTTTGTTCCCTTGCAAATGTAATACACCTTTGTTTCTTTTTCATTATTAAACCTAATACCTACCATACTAAATTAACGATTCCATCTTTGAAAATTCAGATGACATATAATTCGTATAAGTGCTATTTAAAATAACGATTCTATCTTTCAAAATTCAAATGAAATATAACTTGTGTAAGTGTTAATTAAAACTGAAAACAAAATGTAATATTTCAACATCAGTATATATATATATGTATACCCAACTAAATTAGAATTTGAGTTGTTTTTATCAGCAAAACATAAAACATATTCACCAAATAAACGTTTATATAACTTATGATGCTACTCAACTTCAAAAAAAAACTTAATAATTTTACATGTCTTTATTTCTTTAGTCTTTTAGTATTTAGGGAAAAACAAATACTATAATAAGAGAAAAAGTAATTATGCATGTAATGTAACTTATAGCAAGTCGTGAAATTGAACATATGTCAATAATTGGCTTATGGCTGCTTTTTCATATAAAAGAGTAAAAGATCAACTTTATATGCATGGTATATATGAGTTTGCAATAAGAGTTAGAGGGCTTGGCACCAACCTCCCTCTTATTCCTACTCCTCTATTTTTGTGTAAAATACTCGGATAGACTTAGGGGGGCTTAACACCAACCAACCATAAGCAAATCTCATATCGTTATGGATATGAGAGATGTTGGGTTTATAAGTAAAAACTTGTTCTTACTAGACACAACACATATTACGGCCATTTGCATGGCAGATTATTGAAACTCTGCAGTTAAGCGTGTGCTTGGGTGGAAGTAGCACCAGGACGGGCGACCCCTTGGCAAGTTCTCACCAGGTCGTCGGAAACAAAGCCATGAGCCAGTGGGGAAAAGCGGACAATATCGTGTCGAGGTAGGCGGGGTGTTACAAGTGGTATCAAAGTCCCATTGTGTCGTTCGGATGTGGGGCAAACCTCACCAAGGACGATGAGTCCCTAGGTGGGTGTTTGTAACACCTTAGGCAAACCCCTAGGGGGGGGGGGTTGTAAGTTGTAACACCTTAGGCAAACCCCCTCAGAAGTCTTCACTAGGTCGTCGGAAAGAAAACCGCGAGCCCAGGGGCAAAATGGACAATATTGTGTCGAGGTATGTGTGGTGTTACAGTTTTTTTTTATTAAAATTATTTACCTAGACAAATTTTTAGGTTTAAATTACAATGGCTCTAAATAAGTCATTTTGGCCTCGTTATGAAGCGTTATGGAGTCAAGGCTTGGGGTCGCCGCCACATTAACCCCTATGGATCCACTCTAAGGTTTGACTTGCATTGTAACGCGTTATGGCGCGTTACGGTGCGTTATGGCACGTTACAACGAGTTATTTTGTAAGATTTGGAGTTATTTTTTATATATAACTTAAGGGATTAATGATAACTATGTATAAGACTTAAGACGTAAATAACATAAAAAGAAAACATTAAGACTAAAACAATAAATAGGTAAATGTTTAATCTCCATTTCGTACATAGATAATCGAACATGAATTTTTTGAGGATTGAAGAAAGTAGTGACTAAATATTCATGACATTTAATCCTGATTTTGCACTCTTGATATCATTTTTAATAAGTTCTATATATTATGTATCAATGATAACTATGTATGAGTATGTGTGTATCCCGCCTTAGGGCCCGCCTTGAAAAACGTCGTGACCTCGCCATAACTCGTAAGGCTTAAGGCTTATGAGTATGTGTGTATTCTGCCATGCTACGCCTCACGTCTTATAGAACCTTGAAATTTACCATTATTTTTAAGGGTGTTATAATTTATGTTTCTTTAGAAGCTTGACTTGTATAGAATATAGATTATGGTAAAAATCTTAGCGTTGGCTAGATTTATTTTTTCCGTTGTAAATATTGCAGATATTTTGGGATAATTTGTGTGATGGATCTTTAACAACCACAGATTTAAAATCCAATCATTACATTCAAAATGGCTAAACAGCCACAAGGTTTAATGATCTCAAGTACATAAAGTTAAAGTCTACGGGTAAACTACCCTCACACCGAGAAATTTAAATAAACTAAGTTTGTGAGAGAAAAAAGAACACTCTCCAATCAACTTCTAGCTCATGCCTTCTCCTTACCCGAAACACGAACCGGCTTCCTTGAAAATGGTTTTAGTTTAAAGAAAACAAAGGTTAGTAGGATGGCAAAAAAACCTAAAACCGGTGGGAAAACCCGAAACCCGAAATAAACGGATTGGGTTCAGAGACATTAAATGTGGACGGGAACAGGGAAAACCCGATTATTTTAAACAGGGACGAGGGGACCAATCCCCGACCCGATTACCTGACTATATACCTTGTCCTCGATTAAATACCCAATTATACACTTATTTTATTTTTATTTTATTATTTTTAATTACCTAATACCTATACCCAATTGATGTGAACTTGGAAAAAAAAAACGATTTAGTTTTTAAAAGTTAAAACATGCTACTGTAGTATTGTTTATCAACATTTTATTTCAATTGTTTATTTGTAATATTTTGGTCTTTGGAAGCATTTCGACTTTACGACTTTAATTTCCTTTTGGATATGTTTGGATAATGGATTAAAAATGTTAGGTAATTTAGCAAAATCATTTTTCGAGACTTGTGGATTCGTAGTAAAATTTAAACGTTGATGGAGATCCCCGCAGTGAAAAATAACCGTTTAAGTTAACGATTATCCCAACGATGAAAATTACCCGTTTACACTAAACGGGGATACCCATTTCCCGGTGATTTTCCTGGATTAGCCGATGGTGGATCCTTGTTTAAATACCCATGGTTTTGTAAGCGGGGGACAAGGACATTTTTTTAACGGGCATGGAGACAGAGGGACCAATCCCTGGCCCGTTGCCAATCACTGCTGACAACCACCACTTTGAAGTTTGAACTGCTATCCCTGACCACCGCTGATCTAAACCACCATCGACCATCGCCAGTTTGAACCGTCACCGATCTGAACCACTATTCTAAAACACTGCTAACCACCACCTTTCTAAACCACTATCGACCAGCACCGATCTAAAGTGTAAACCATAGCAATTGGATTTCAGTTTCAATTTTTCTAAAATGGTATTTTGGTCATTTACTAAGATTTCATTCTCATTCCAAAGTTACATTATGTAAACCAAACAAACATATTCTATTTTTTTAAATAGATTCCATTTCATTGTCTATCAACCAAAGAGGTGGTCAAACCTGATAACATTTCATCCAAATTCATTCAGTCAAATTTCTTTATCAGATTACATTTCATCCAAAAACATTATACGAACCAAACGCCCCTTAAAAGTATATATACTTCATGATGATAGAGTTGTGGGAGACTCAGCACCAGTTAGCCCCACTAGCTACGCCTTGATAAATAGTAATTAAGTATTATGTTAAAATTGAATGATTATTTTAGTTATTTTTTAGATTTTTATATTTAAAATAAGATGTTTATCATCTATTATGATTATGTTAATCAGTTAGTTATATAAAGTTAAACATATAACTTTAAAAACTTGTATTCATACAATATTTACTTATAATCGTAAATTTTAAATAACATGTATCAATAAACAATGATTAATAGAAAGAATGAATTTTAAACACTTTATAATATAAGTATAAATATGAAAATTAATATTAGTGTTCATCAATGTGAGACAAAGAAGGAGAAAGAGATGTTAAGATCGGGAGGGTATGGTGCAAGGAACAATAATTAAAGAGGTTGTTTCAATGTTGCTCTCATGGCTATTAGTTTAGTTTTCTTCAACTATACTCTTTTTTTTTATATTGAAAACAATTAAGTTATTATTTGTTATGAGGTTTAAGTATATTACCTTACAATTAAACATTAAGAAACAAAAATATTTGCTTCTTTAATTACAACCTATGTATATAGAAATAAACAATCTATGTATACTTCTTAAAACAATATTTTCCAAGAATTTTCTTTTTGTATGTTTCTTAAGTTAATATATGTTAACATTTTAACTATTATTACCAAAATTGATAATAATTATGTTTACTATGTGATTGAAGCTATTATTTATTATGAGAATCTCTTAAATTTTGTTTGAATTTATCTTTTAGCATAAAACAAACTTATACAATATAACTTGATTTATTAAACCTTTAAAGATTCTTTTAGGTTTTGTCTATAAGTTAGTTTTAAGTTTAACTTTACTAAAACTTGGACATAGTATTTGAAAAGGATATTAGATCCTTTTTCTTAGCTTATTATGTTTGAAACAAATGATACATCTTATTCGGTTTAATAAATTATCGAACTTAATAACCTAAAAAACCCATTAAACCGAACCATATTTACTTTGGTTATCAGTTGGTTTTAAAAAGATTTAAAATCCTATTAACACCCCTAATAAGGGGGCATAAGATTAAACATGATTAACGATTCACATTCATTTTCCCAGCTTTTCATTCACCTATATATATATATATATATTATAGATATGAGATCATATGAAAAATGTTTTTAAACCGTTGGATTGCTTTTAATCAAATGTCCTCCCATGAATTGCGACTTAAAAGGGACTTCATTCGTTGCATTTCATCCTACTATTCGTCAATTTCTCATTCAATGGTTGATAACCACTTTACACGCTTTTCACCAAATTTGACACCTCTCACTAGAACCCATACACACACATGGGTAGATTTAAATGAAAACTCGAACGAACGTAAAGGCAACCAAGAATGCGACATGTGTCATATTCGGTCTGAATAATAGATGATTGTTCAAACTGAATATTGTGCATTATTCATGGTGAATAATACAACATTTAGACCGAATAATATAACATTCAATATTTTTCAGTTTGAATGTTGTATTATTCACCTTGAATAATGCACAATATTCAGTGTGAGTTGTATTATTGATACCGAATATGCCATAGACTAAATACGTCACCTGACGCACACTCCGTTGTCCTCATGTTCACAATTAATTTTAAGTTTTTATGGTCAAAGACTATGGTTGGGCTGTAGGTCTAGCGTAAGCTAGGCCGAGACAGTGGCAGATTAGTGGGCTACCCGTGGATGCCCGATACCACCGGAGAGGTGTGCGTGCGTATGTTCGTGGTAGTCGTTCATTGGTTCGATACCGCTATCCATTCCAAAAAAAATCAAATTTTTTTAAAGTTTATAAAGTAAAAATTTTAAAATAAAATAAATTTACAAAAAGGATTGGAGGCAGACTCTGAATTAGACCCAGATTTCTTCACCGGTCATTTTGGACCGTCTAACCCACCAACCAACCACCCATCTCTCTCTCTCTCTGTTGCCTGGTTCGTTTGAAAATTAAACCTATACATACAAAATTCTGTATCTATATATTATTACTACTGAACCTAACCTTTCTCTCTCTCTTGTATATATACCTCATTCTTCCTCTCAAAACTCACACATTTGACGTTTTTCAACAGATTCTTACATACATACATACATACTCAGGTAAACTCACACTTCATTTCTATATCTATAATTCTATATCTATCTATATCTGTGTTTATTGATTCAAATTGTTGTTTAATTTCGTCAACTGTGATAAAGGATCTGGTATTACTTGTGTTTTTGCCTCCATTTTGATTCAACTCATTTTTGTGGTTTTACGAGATTCAATTCCAAACATGTGATTTGTTTGTTTCGTAGAGCAATAAGCAATTCGAGGTTTTTGATTTTTGATTTAGTTAAGTTTGATCTACAGATCTGGTTTTTTGGTGTAGAATTTGGTAGGGTTTTTATGATCAACATTGGAGGTTTTTCAGACCTTAACATCAGGATTCAGGATCGTTTTGCTTTTGAACTGAATCGAACTTGTGGATTTATCATGATCTGATTCGGTGATGCCTGAGAGTTAGGATCCACTTGAAACTCAGAAGAATGTTATGTACTATCTGTTTTACAGCTTGTACATTGTATGATTGCTACTAAGAGTCTACAATATCAATGCTATATCAGTTTTGAAGTATGAAGTACATAACAACATTGTTCATAAGTTTTTTAGAGATTAGTTGATTTTTACACCTACAACTATTGAATGCATCTTTAGTTGTTCTTACAAACATTTATAGCATACAATACCCAATGGTGGGGCAATTAGCATTTGTCATGTTATGAAGATTGAAGATAATGGGTTAGGTACTACTGTGATGCATGCCACTGTATCCCATAATGGAGCAGGAATTTATGGGGTTCACTTCCAAAGATAGGGACAGGTCTTATGTCTTTATTAGTTCCACTTAACAATGATAAGAGACTCTGGATTGGACTCTTCTTTAATCTCAAATGGATTGCCTTTTTGAACTTCAAAAACTGACAACATTTGTTTCATTACGGAGAAATGAATTGATGATAGATTAAAGCATATGTTGCCACTGGTAAAAGCTAAAAACATCTAAGTCAACCTTGAATTTAAACAATACTAGGTTTGAAATTTAGAAGTTGAGATGGATAGTGATATTAGGGATGGCGTAGTAATAAAACAATACTACGACACCGCAACTCTTTCCATTTGGGACATCTCGTGAAATTTCCAGATTTCTATCTTTGGATAGTTTTCAGCTTACAAGTACCTATTTGCCATCTTGTCATCATTAACAAGGTTGGTGACTTTGATTTGGTTTGACAAGATACCAGTGACTTGTCCTTTTTCATTTTTAAGAGTATTTTAGCCATTTGATCAGTAATGAAAACATTTTTAGAAGCCATATGCCTAGTCAAATGTTGTAAACTTGAGTAAAAATTTGCTAAAACATTGTTGTTTGTGCAAGGAGATCAATGACCTTTTGTCTTTAGTTTCATATTAAGTAGGTTTATTGTTGTTGCTTATATACAGGTATTTTTGAGCTAGCCCAATGGCGACAGGGCAACTTTTTTCCCGTACGACACAAGCATTGTTCTATAACTATAAGCAATTACCAATTCAGCGGATGCTTGATTTTGACTTTCTTTGTGGTATGTGAAATTAACCAATATGCCCATTTCACTTAGAAACTTACTGTTGCTTTTCATGTTTGTAAGTTTTCAACTTTTGACTAACTTTTATGTAACCTTTAAATTGTTTAGGGAGGGAAACACCTTCAGTTGCTGGAATCATTAACCCTGGTGCTGAGGGATTTCAGAAACTATTTTTTGGCCAAGAAGAGATTGCCATCCCAGTACATTCGACGTATGTCTTATTACTCCCCTGTTATCTCTGATCTTAATATGGTCATTAAACTTGAATATGATTGATGATAGATATGGTAATGTTGACTTTTCATGGTCAACAACTAAGTTGTGAACTCAATGCTGATTTTTATTTATTTGTATGAGTTTACTTAAAACGACAAATACTTCATAGTGCAGAAGAGTATAGCATATGATCCATACTTAAAATGTGCCTGATTGCTTGTTGTATGTGAATTTCCTTTGGTTTTATAGAGTTGAAGCTGCTTGTGCTGCACATCCTACTGCCGATGTATTTATAAATTTCGCATCATACAGAAGGTTAGTTCTAAGTTGTTTTTAAAGCATTCGTGAATCTCATTGGCGATTATTTCTCACTCTGTCCCACACTGTTTCCATTTATGAAAAACTTTCAAGTTAGTTTCATGTGTTTTCCTATTGTCATCATTACAAATTGGCAATTATTGAATATCCTGAAATCTGTACAGTGCTGCTGCTTCATCTAATCTGGCTCTCAAACAACCCACAATCAGAGTTGTGGCTATTATAGCTGAGGGCGTTCCTGAATCCGACACCAAGGAATTGATTGCGTACGCAAGATCAAACAACAAGGTACAAGATTTTAGTTGCTACTTTACTCTATTCATATTCTTTCTACACTTTTCCGGTCTCATCTCAATTTTCCTTCAAAGAAAGTAAACTTTAGACCATTTAACATTTTGTAAACGTGATTGTGGGTTCAACCCCAGTTCCCATTGGCTAAACAGGACCCACACTCTATATGGTCTAAACAAATAGAACTTGGTTTTTAGCTAAGTTGGAGCAGGAATATGATTAGAATGAAGTTTAACTCACTTGGAAGATGGAATTTGATATTATATCTAAGATTAGGACCAATGTTTTTGCAGGTTGTTATCGGCCCTGCAACTGTTGGTGGTATTCAAGCTGGAGCTTTTAAAATTGGTGACACTGCAGGAACAATTGATAACATTATTCAATCTAAACTTTACAGGCCAGGATCTGTTGGATTCGTCTCCAAATCTGTATGTCGACATTCTTGCTTTTTCTCATTCTATTGAATCAAAATCCCAACTAAAATTCTTCAATAATCATGTTTTGTTGCTTAGAAAGTGATGGGAAATGACTTTATGCTTGGTTAAACTGCAGGGTGGCATGTCAAATGAGTTATACAACACAATTGCCCGTGTAACAGATGGAATTTATGAAGGTAAAATTACAATTACCTACTGCTGAAAATTGCAACAATTTTTCCATTTTGGGATGTCACATTTTCTTCTTCTAAATATCCAAGATAAAATACAATTACCTATATATGTTTTGTGTGTGGATATATATATATATATATATATATTAGATGCTAAAAATATGGATTTTGTAGGTATTGCTATTGGAGGGGATGTTTTTCCCGGTTCTACTCTTTCTGACCACGTTTTGCGGTTCAACAACATTCCTCAGGTACCTGTTGAGTTAGCCATTGACGTAATAGATTACTTTATACCATCTGTTGTTATACTCGTAACATTTAAATAAATGGGCATATTTGGAACATAAAAATTGTCTGCAGTTTTAAGCCCTGTTGTTATCTTTATATGTATGATAAATCACAATTTGATTTAGTTAAACCTTTTCAAGTATATGCACTTCTCTTTAACATTTTTGTTTGGTCTAATTCAGGTGAAAATGATTGTTGTTCTGGGAGAACTTGGTGGTCGAGATGAGTACTCCTTAGTTGAAGCCCTTAAAGCCGGAAAAATCAGTAAACCGGTTTGCGCTTGGGTCAGTGGAACTTGTGCCCGCCTCTTCAAGTCTGAAGTTCAATTCGGACATGCGGTAAGCTATTAACTTGTTTTCTCTTACCTATATCATAAGGCTAGAACAGTAATTTCCTTCATCTATCTGATAGTATATCTTTTTAACACATTCTTAATCTTTGCTGTTAATCAGGGGGCCAAGAGTGGTGGTGAAATGGAGTCTGCACAAGCTAAAAACCAAGCACTTCAGGATGCTGGGGCCATTGTCCCAACATCATACGAAGCATTCGAAGTTTCGATCAAGGAAACATTTGAGAAGTTGGTATGCTTCGAAACCCACATTTCACATTCTTCTCTTTTGCTTATGTTTTTTCTTTGGGCAAATGACATGAAAATGCAGTTTACTTGGTATGATTCATGTTCTGAATAAGGAAAAGTTCAAAAAAACCCAACAAACTATCCTTTTTTGAATGGTTTAGTCCCTGAACTATTTTTTGAATGAAAAAGCCATTAAACTTTCTCATTGTGAATGATAAAGTTCCCAAACTATTTTTTGGAATGAAAAACCATTAAACTTTCTCACTTTAAATTATTAAGTCCTTGAACAATTTCTTTTGAATAAATAAACAATGAAACTTTCAAAAATTGGTTATTTACATCATTTTAATAAAAATAAAAAATTACCTATAACCAACTAAGAAGGTTTTAAGGTAAAAATATAACTATATCAGTTTAAGTAGAATGTAATTAGCATATTTCTAAAAGTTTGATGGTTTATTTTATTGAAAAAAGGTTCAGAGATTTAATCATTCTAAATGAGAAAGTTTAATGGTTTTTTTCATTCAAAAAAATAGTTTAGGGACTTGGGTGCTGTTTGTTTTAAACAAAATACCTCTTAAAACCTCTTAAGTATGAAAATTAAGAGGTTTGCAGACTTAAGACTGTTTGTTTTATTTTTAAGAAAAGGTCTGAAAACCTCTTATCGTCCTCTGAAACTTTAAGAGTTGCACCATCCACCTCTTATTTTTTAGATGTGAAATTCCAGACCTTCATAAAAAACAAACGACACCTTAATCATTCAAAATGGAATAGTTCATTGGCTTTTTATAAACTTTTCCCTTTGCATAAGGTACTTTCAAAACGTTCATTTGTACCTCAAATGTGATATCTAAAGCATTTAGACAGAAGTGCAGACCAAAGTAGGTTGCCTTTTAATGCACTGTCAGTTGTAAACTTGATACCTAAATATTTGAGATGTCACATCTGAGGTGCCAAAATGAATGTTTTTAAAGTATGTTACCCGAAATAGGAATAATAATTCATGCAATTACCCCCTTTTCTTTCTGCTGCATTTGTGGTCATTCTCGGGGTGTTTCTTAGGCCGAGGAGGGCAAGATTAGTCCCATTAAGGAGATCAAACCTCCACAAATACCTGAGGATCTTAACACCGCAATCAAGAGTGGCAAAGTACGAGCACCAACTCACATTATTTCAACCATCTCCGATGACAGAGGTAACCTCAACAGTCGAAAATGCTGATTACCCATTAGAAAAGGCACGAATGGTCGATGATTCTTTTCATCTAAATTTTCAGGTGAAGAGCCATGCTACGCTGGCGTACCAATGTCTACGATAATTGAAAAAGGACTGGGGATCGGTGACGTTATTTCGCTTTTATGGTTCAAACGCAGTCTTCCCCGCTACTGCACTCAGTTCATTGAGGTTGGTTATTATTAGGGATGAGACTGAGATCGAACCGGTTGGTACCGAATTTTTGTGGGACTAAAAAGTGGGATCGACACTGAACCGTATATATTGGTTCGGGTTAGGGACGGGAAAATCGGTACTAGGACCACTTTGGACTGAAAATATGAAAATGTATCAAAACCAATGGCAAACCAAAACATCTTCATAATATTTCAAATAATTTCAAAACCAATCCAAAACAATCAAAAATCCAATTATCAAATGTATGCAGGGCAGTAGGGGTACCGATTTTTTGATGATTATGTAGGGGTACCGATTTTGGGATACTTACAGAGTAGGTTTGGGTATCTTGATTAGAAAAAGAGTAGATTTGTTTGTTTAGGAGATGATATGCATACTTAAGAAAGTTTAAAAAAATATCGTCTCTTAATATTCCGGTTCGGTTCGGGATTTTTTGGTAAAATCCTGGTACCGAATACCGATTTTGTCAAATGCTTGGAACCGAAAACCGGACCGAATACATGGTACCGTTCCGGTTCGGGAAAATGGTCCTTGATGCTCATCCCTAGTTATTATTGATTTTTTCTCTCTTTTAGCTGTATGCTCACGATTTGCGTAACTATCCACCAGATTTGCGTCATGTTATGTGCTGATCACGGGCCATGTGTTTCCGGTGCTCACAACACGATCGTAACTGCAAGGGCAGGAAAAGATCTCGTATCCAGCCTTGTTTCCGGTACTTAAACTAAGCCGAATTCGTAACTTACTTTTAATCTGATTCAGACGATTGTTTTACCGTATGGAGTTATTGTTTTTCTGAAACAGGTTTGCTGACTATCGGTCCTCGTTTCGGTGGTGCCGTTGACGATGCTGCTCGCTACTTCAAGGACGCTTACGATAGGGTGAGTAATCCACGTGCCAATATCTTTATGATTTTGTTATTTTAAATTCAAAATTTCAGGATCTTAAATCTTTTTGTGATCACTCTTTTTGTATTTGCAGAAACTTTCACCATATGAGTTCGTTGAAAGTATGAAAAAGAAGGGTATTCGTGTTCCGGGTATTGGTCACAGGTATGTTATTCATACGTTTTATCAGTATTTCTGTAGGGTGGAACATGATAGTACAAAAACTTATTGTCACACATTTGGCGCGATATTAGACTTTAATAGGACAAGACCTGAGCGACCTAAATAAGCTAAGGTAGGACAAGATTGGTAAATTACTAAACTATCCATGTTAAATTAAAACCCTAAATCCTTCCACACTAGTCACATTCATCTGTCTACTCTAAGGGGTTGTTTGTTTTTAAAAAAAAAAACCTGTTATAACCTCTTAAGCCTGAAAATTAAGAAGTTTGCAGACTTAAGACTGTTTGTTTTATTTTTAAAAAAAGTCTGAAAACCTCTTATGGTCCTCTGAAATTTTAAGAGGTGCACCCTCCACCTCTTATTTTTTAGATGTAAAATCTGACTTCAGACCTCCTAAAAAACATATGACACCTATATCTAAGGGCTTGTTTGTTTGCAGTTTAATGAGCTTAACGAGACTCACTTATTCAGTTATCTATACATAACTGTTTGGTAGTGGCTGCTTAATAATATAGAAGGTGGCTTGTTCACTATGCTTCTAGGGAAGAACTTTATGCAAAAAGCCAAGTTTTTCCCAAACCTACCATTCCCAATTAAAAAAATGATTATTTCATCTATGAAAGTACCTTCCCAAACAAAAACCTCTGAATCTATATACAGACGTATTGATCCACACAAACAACTGTATCCATGCAAGACTTAATGGCAAGTCTAGCACAGTCTTGCTTAGAGCAACTTGTAAGGCAAAATCTAACACAGTGTTTACGTTTACGTGTTGTTAAAAAAGGATTAAGAGAGGTGATAACCGAGACAAGAGAGTCGAGCTGCTACAACTATTTGCTCGCACGAATTTCCCATCAACCAAGTACATGGAATATGCAGTTGAAGTAGAAACCTACACTCTCTCAAAGGCAAACAACTTAGTGATGAACGTTGACGGTGCCATCGGTACCCTTTTCTTGGATCTTCTCGCGGGTAGCGGAATGTTCACGAAACAAGAAATTGATGAGATCGTCGCGATTGGTTACCTTAACGGGCTCTTCGTGTTGGCCCGTTCCATTGGTCTCATCGGGTGAGTTGATTTTTTTCATCTAATTAATTTTAAGTTTTAACTAACTAGACAATATCTCCATGGGTCTTTCATGAGTTCCTTGCAAGTGATGTGGCATTACCACATGGACAAGAAGACTTGCAAGGTCTTTGCTAATATTGCAAGGCTTTTTATTACATATTTTATATATTAATAATGTTAATTTATTTTTTAATTAAATTAGTTGTCCAATTTAAAAAAAATATTATACATATTAATTTAATTCATTTATTACTTTGTTTAAATATTAAATATTAACATTTTATATTATAATTAATTGATTTATTTATATTATAATTATCTATATTATTTTTATTATAAACAAATCAGTATAAATTATTAAAATATGTGAATATAAATTATAAAGTAGTTAGTGGGGATCATTTTAGAAAGGAGCATGGTCTTGCATTGATGTGGGAGGTTTAATGGTGTGAATATTGTTTGAAATTGTAGGCATACGTTCGACCAAAAGAGATTGAAGCAACCGCTATACCGTCACCCATGGGAAGACGTGCTTTACACCAAGTGATTCGTGTTGTTTCTGTGTGTTTGTTTGTATCATTTTAGGTTGGTTCGATTGGAGTCGAGTCTTGTTTCGGAACTTTAGAAAAGGAATAACTTGGATGGTGTCGTTGGTTAAGTTGGTTCTCTTTCTTGTACTACTTTTTTTTGTAGTTTTTAATGTCGTTTAATGAATACCATTTGTTACCATGATCAATCAATAAGGTAAATGATATTTGTAAGCGTTTGTCCCTGTAAAACATTAGCAAACGGATAAGAGATAAGACAAGGAGTCAAAGACTGGGACTCTTACTCGGTAACGCCCCATTCTCAAGTTTTTTATTTAAAGGAAGGAAAGGAAATGATTTCTAAGGTAATTAACAAAAGTGTAAAAGTGTATTCTCGAGTATTTTAAAGGGAGGAAAGGAAAAAGGGTTGGAAGAATTTGAAGGGATAACTCTTCTTTTTTCTTTATTGAAAGTTATCCTCCCAAAAATAGGATGATTTGGAGAGATAACTTTCTCCTTCCCTTTCTTTTCTTTCTCTCCCATTTCCTCTTTTTGCTTAATTTTTAAACTCGAGAACATGATGTTAGCGTGGGAAATGACTCTTACTCAGTAAGCGCTCACCGCGTTTAAATTGCTTTTACCAACAATACATTTTCACGGCCAAGGATGTTACACAATAAGGTAATTGAACATGAATTTCTCTCCGGTAAGTGCTTACCTAGTAAGACTTTGGTAAACAACCTCTAAAATCATACGCGTGATGTATCTATTTGTTTGAGTATGTAACGGAGATTTTCACAAATACAATGATATTTATATCTATTCTATTTTACAAGCAGAGAATCTTTAAGGAAACAGGGGGGAATTTGGTTTGCAAAATGAATTAGATGGAATTCGTTAAAAGAATTTGACTTTGAAGCAATGAAAATGAAATTTGATCACGTGTTGGTTGGTATAAATTTGATCACGTGTTGGTTGGTAGAAATTAAATTCTCTCAAGAGGTATTTGGTTCGCAGAATGTTTTTCAATGAAATTGAAATCTGTTAAGTAATTGAAATTTGAAGGAATTGGAATTTGAATCCAATTCCTTGCCTTTTGTGTTCGGTTGTGTCACTAGGAATCATAATTTGAATGTAATTCCACCACCCCACAACCATCTATGGGTGTTTTTGGTCGGATCGTTCGAGCTTTGGGTTGCTTGGGTTGGGTTAATCACTTTTGCGGTATTAAAATTATACTCGGTAACCGAATTGAATACGGTTTGGGTTTCGGGTCGAACCAAACCGAATTTTTTTTCTACCCATCACCTGAATTGAATAATATAATTATAAATCGGGTAACCCGAACAATCCACCCCAAACCCGAATAACCATACCCAATTAACCCGAGCTCGAATCTGGTTGGTTGGGTTATTTGGGTTAAGCTGTAAACCGACCATATAACCCAAAATCCAATTGACCTCAACCCGAAGCTTAATAGGTTCGAGTTTCGTGTGAAGTTTATTTTTTTAAAACCCGATGAACCCAAAAACCGATCGGGTGGACCCGCTTAACACCCAATCGGGTGAAGCAGAAGTCTGGTGATTATAAGGAACCTAAATTCCTTAAGGAGAGGGAAGGAAACTAAATCTGAATTCCCTCAAATGAAGGAAAGTTTAGGTGCAAAGGATTCAAATTCTATCCTGTAAATGGTGAACCAAATGTAGGAATCCCTATAATTGGATTCATTTCCCTCAAATTTCAGAGCATACTAGTGAACCAAACACCACCTTTATTTGTGGAATTTAAAGAATTCCATCAAGTTCATTCCTTGAACCAAACACACTAAAGAATTTGTCATTCCCGAATTCCATCAAATTCCTTGACTTTTGTGAATCAAACAACCCCTTATTTTCTTGAGATAGAGGTAAGTTTTATATACATCTTATTTTTTCTAGACCCTATTAAAAACTAAATTCACCAAAGTTAATAGAGATTAACTATGATTACAAAAACTAATGTAGCAATCTAGGATGTTTTTGACACTTACAGGTCCTTCACCAAACATTTATTAGGTTACGTATCATACAAGGTGGGTATGATAAAATCCAAGAATCATACTTAGTTAGAGACATCACGACAACTATCGAGATTCTGAAGCCACAAGTAATAGAGAAAACTCTTATGCTATTAACATTTATCGTGGGTAAGAAACATTTGCAAAACCACATGGCTGTAGCGTATTGGTTAAGGCCTGTGGGGAAAGTGGCTAGTTAACCCTTCTACTGCAGGTTCGAATCCAGGCGCTTCCAGATTGTGGCCACTAGGGATTAACTCAAGGTAGCATGCTTTAGCTGTCGGTGAACGTTGCCGTGATTAGTTGGGGTAATACCTCGAATACCCTTTAAAAAAAACATTTGCAAACAATATATTTTGATTACAAAAAATGTTATTGGAATAGAGTAAATAAGATGTTGACTCTTGCCTGAAAGTTTTTGGTAAACAACACCTCTTTATGCCATAGACGAATTTTAACTCGTTTGTTCTCTTTTCTTTTCAACGATATATATATATATATATATATATAGAGGGAGGTTCAAATGTAAACTCTATATTTCGTATAAACTATGTAAACCCATCGTGGCCCTTGATCAAAAAAATCAAAGGAGGATATGGATTCATAGAAAATATGGAAATGTGAAATATATGGTAAGTCAATGATTATGGAAATATGAAAATGTGAAATATGGAAACGTTTTGAAAATCAATGGTGTGGATTGGTTTACATAGTTTACACGAAATATAGAGTTTACATTTGAACCTCCCTCTATATATATATATATATATATATATAGGGGGCTTTTATTATGCACCCCTTCAAAATGTTACACACCTTACACCCCATATCCTAATCATCAATTTTCAAATCAACGGCCAAGATGAAGCAACTAATTTTAATTTAATTTCCTTTTTCATTAAAGCCCATAAATAAGGCACCCATAGAAAATTAAAGGGCAAATCCGTCCATTATTCAAGAATTTGAATTTTTTGAAAATTAGGAAGTTATTTGGTCAATTAAAATTAGAGCCAATTTAGGAAATTATTGATTCTATGATGATTTGAATGAATTAAACCACCATCTTGATCTTCAGTCAAGACAGATAAATTATCTCCGGTCAACAATCGTCACTACATCTTCATCATCTCCGATGAACAACCGTCGCTGCATCTTCATCATAGTCTCATCGACTTCATCACCTCTTCATCGTAACATCATATCTTCATTGTCTATATTGTATCTTCATCATCTTCATCATATCTTCATCGCCATCATTGTTTATATTGTATCTTCATCATCTTCATCATATCTTCTCCGATGAACCACCGTCACTACATCTTCATCATCTCTGATGAACCACCGTTGTATAATCATTGTATATGCATCGTCTTCATCGTCTCCATCACCAAGCCGGTTCTCATGAACACCATTCCCAGAATCATAATTCATGATTAAAGATCATGTTTAAACATTCATCGAAAATGTGTCGAAAAACTAATAGATTCATTGGAGAACTTATACGTTCATAGAAACTTCATCAGAGAACTTATACTTTCATCAGAAAACTAAACATTCATCGAAAAACTTATCTATATTCATCTGAAACGTATCGGAAATGTAACAAAAACATTCATCGAAAATTTAACGAAAAACTAATACATTCATCTGAGATGTTTATCGTATCTTTTATACATTCATCGGATAATTTATGCATTCATCGGAGAATTTTCACATTCATCATAAATGTATCGAAAACTAATACATTCATCAAAGATGTTAATCGGAGAATTTATACATTCCTCAAAGAACTTTTCACATGCATCGGAGATGTTTATCGGAAACCTCCATTCCAAATAATTCGTTGATAATATCAAGAACATTTAAACAAAAATAATCTACATTACTGAATAATAAAGATATTCAAATCACTAAAATTTCAAATAATATTGAATTATTGACTAAAATACTATCCCTATTATTTATCTGACATTAAATAAAAATCAATAAAAAATTAAAATTGATTTCCTAACTGATATACTTTTCCTTCTATTTTCAAAATCTTATCTTTTCAATATGGTTGAATATCCGATTTCATATAAAAAACCAAATAGAAAATTGTGTTGGTATGTCATTAATAATATACTATAAATGAACAACCTATTATTAAGGAAATCTTTTAAGTGTAACTGCCGTTTTTGGAAATTGAATTCTGATTTTTATTTGCATTTAAATAAATCATACAATATAAATGACAAATTGACCCTTGGAATTACTTTTAAAAATAAATCAAAATAAATTTCATTAAATATAGATCTATATGAATGGATGGCTAAGATGTGGGGTGTAAGGTGGATAACCTTTTAGGGTGTATTTTAACCTTCCTCTATATATATATATATTCATTATTGACCCGTTAACAATAAAATTTAGCGAATTGACTTAAATAACCAAAGGAAACATTTAAATTGGTCTCATAGCCATTTATCTTCCACTTTAACTCACATGCCACATGTGGTTGGATGTCTTGCAGTCGATTTCTACCATTACCTCCAAGAGGTGGTGGTAGAGGTGGAGGTAGACCATCATTGTTGTACCTCCCATCAGGTGGGTTTCCAGGAAATGACAGTTCCTCTAAAAATACATTTTCTTCTTCCATTGTAGACGAAGTAGAAGTTTGCAAATTTCTTTGCTCCTTTTTACGACGTCTAAAAGTTCTTTCGATATCGGGGTCTAGATTAAAAAATTCCCCACGTGGTTTTCTTGGCATAAACTAAAAAAAAAAATTAAATCTTTTTGTTCTTTTTTTTTTCGAAAATATATAATTATATATAAATTCTTTTTTTTTTCTTTTCTCAACAAGGTGGTAGAAAAATTAACTCTCTAAAACTAAAATTGAAAAATTGTTTTGTTGCTTCCCCGGCAACGGCGCCAAAAACTTGTTTGCCTGGTTTCACGACCCTTTTGTTCTTTTGAATTATTTAATTAATTTGAACGGCAGCGGTGCCAGAAACAGGTGTGCAAAAGAAATAAAACAAGTAACCTTCGGTCCAAGTATAAACCTCCAATTACTGTCGTTTTTCTAAAACAAGTAATAAAAATGGTACAAGTACCAGATATCGATCCCACAGGGAAGCGGTGAAAACAATCTTTCGAGATTCAGTCTTTGTGAAAGTTAACTTCAATTGGGGTTTGGATGAAAAAGTATTTTGATTGGTTGGTTGATTATGAGATACTTTAAGAGAACAATTGTAAAGAGGAGCCAGGGGTGTAAAGTCTTTTAGTTGGAATAAAAATAGGTAAATTGGATAATAAGTGATTTAATAAACTCAATTATGCAGAAATGATATCCAAGTAACTTCTGAAAAGTTATCACATTTTCATATAGCCCAATTATTTATCGATGAGTTTAGATGCAATCTTTAATGAAATGTTAAAATATATTAAAAATCAACACTTACGTAACCTCTGAAAGATTAACACATTTTCATGCATCTGACTCATCGTTAAATAATTAGTTATAATCTTTAATGGGATACTAGATCTGATACCAACTTCAGGGATAGTGCCAATTGTAGTCCCTTAAGAGACTAACACATTTTCATGTCCTCGGATTATTACGAGTTAACGTTTAGATGAACTCTTTAATAAAATGCTAAAGACGTGAGATAATAGCAACGAGTGTTGTCACCCACTCATATATCCCCAAAATAACATTTTAGTAATTTCCGAAAAGATACCGCATTTTCGTCCATCTAATTAACCGGTAAAAATCCGAGGACAATCTTTAATGAGACATTTAAACTTGAAGTGTCAAAAACTGAGTTTTTATAAAAGACTTTTTTCTTTACCAAAAATTCATTCCAATTTAAACTCTACACCCCAAGCTATGAAATTAGCCTATCATGCTTGGGTGTGTTTTAAGGTTATTTTTTTTAAACGTGTAATTGATTAAACAAGAAAAGATTAGTACGACAGGAATAATCAATAAGATACGGAAATTAAAAACAGTTCATATGGTGCAGTTACTGGAATTGACCAGTGCAAAATAAAACAGATGATATGAAAGAAAACTAGAGAAATGACCAGTTGGAATTACGAGCGCGTAAGTAAACATAATTTATAAGAGAAACTATTAAACGTTAACTAAATTAACATAACTATATATGTATATAATATATCGAAAGTCTTCAATAAACACAAGGATGAAATAACAAAACGATTACGTAGATTATAATGAGAAAATAACGCTAAACACTTGGTATTACTTTCGGGAATACAAAAGTGTGTTACCAAACCCGAAAGCAAAGCGATACCAAGTATTTTCAAAAGAGTCGTTCGGCCTCACCGAGAGGAAACCCGAACTTACCAAAACTAAAGTAGCAACGATGTCTAAATGGATGAGGGCTAAACCACACTTGGATTCGGTTCCTAGATGGAAACCGTGACCAAGCCAAAAAGAGAGGTTGATGGATGAGAGATTAAGTGTTCTTGGGAGCTAGCTATCTATTTTTAAGCTACATACACACACATATATATAAGCTAAGTGTTCATGGGCCAATTGGGCCAAGAAAACCAAACATTGAATCCAAGATCAACATGGGCTTCGGCCCAATAGCCGCAACACAGAGAAGGAACAGGGTCGGTAGGTAATTCATCTTCGTTTGGATAGCAGTACGGTACACGCATCAAGATACGTGTGGAGTTCGGCCAGCCCACCGAAAACAGCCCAGCTTCCGTTCCGATCCATCTTCGAGAATTTGGTTGTCTGGTCCATCAAAAAGATCCTCAAAAACGGCCCATGACACCGGTTCCTGAAAACACATAAAATTTACATAAGTTTAAGTGATAAAATGCGAAAAATACATATGTATGCATGTGTGTAGCAAAAGGGTGCGTGCGGTAATATTTAGCGTGGTTTTGTCAAAATATATGTAAAAAGGTGAGAAGAACTGTACAAAATTTATTATTTGCGAAGGTAAAATGTTTACCCTATCACATCCCTAAACTTGAATGGTTGCTTGTCCTCAAGCGACGAAAAGAAAGTATTTTGAATAAAACCGCTTCTCACTAAGTTAGTTATCTTACCAACGATAAGTTGTCAGCCGACCGTTGTTTTCCCGAAAATGACAAATACCATTAAACCTTATATGACATTATTGTCAACTTGACAGTTAGTGTCAATAGATGAAAAAGTGGTGCATAGCTAGCTTTGTTATTTCTTCTAGCCTAATGTTTGCTCAATGGTTTGTTCTAGCGGGAGGTGTTTTAGGTGCGTGATGTACTTTGTACTTGTATGTCCCTTGAAATGGCACAATTTTGCTACCATCTTCTCATATTGAGGTATGGCATAGGCATAGCTTGGCCTACGTGCTGTTTTGACTTTTTGTCAGTCACCTCATCTATGTGAGTTTTTGTGACGTGGGTTGGTTAATAGTGTAAGGAGAAAGAAGATAGGGGAAAAAATTTTCTTGGGTTAGTGTTGTTTATATGTTAGCTTTGTGGGGGGGGGGGTGTTTATCCATCCCTAAACTTTAAAATTTGCTTGTCCTCACGCAAAGAGAAGCGATGTTTAAAATAGCCGAACTTTTTAAGGAGTATGCTCAAAAAGCTGTTTGGATGAAAGGTTAGTGTATAACGGATGGTGAGAGAAGTTAGTTGGGAGCTTAGTTCCTGGAAGAATTTACAAAAGTGCGAGTGTATGCAACTAATCAAAAATTAACCGTAAAGTGTCATGTAAGCAATTATATGTGCATATAAGGAGAAATTTTTTTTTTGAATACCTTAGTGGTATTTAGGAAAACAACAGTGGTATGAGACAACTTATGTTAGATCAAGTTGTAACCTAGTGGAATATAAAGTGCGTAGAATACACAAAAACTTGTAACGGTTTTGGAGTGGAATTGAAAAGTGAAATATATCACTTATTTCCAAAAGCTAGTAGACGACAAGGGAAACCAAAAAGGTTTAAAAAAAATTTACATGTCGTAGCTACTGTTGGTGAACAACCAATTCCAAAGTGATGGGTGTGTGATAGGAGATATCGGGATGCGTATGGTTGCAGCTCATGGACCAAACAGCAGCCGTATGGCTGTGTTTGTTCCAAACAGTCACAAGGCTGTATATGGCATAATAGATAAGCCAACTATACATGCAATGATACTTATTGATACAGCCGTGATATGTGCATGGAGGCATCCGAAACTGTCGTGCAGTGTTTTATGTGAGAGGGGGGGGGGGGGTTAATGCGTTGATGCATAGCTATGAATTATTCTCACAATAATACCCGTACGGCTCGTGTCTGTTTTAGCAACCTAACAGCCGTTCGGCTGTATGTATATTAAACCAAAATGACCTTCGTCTCATGAGGTGGTATTACCAAGAACCAACAGCTCAAGGATTGTTTGATTTGCTAAAACCGATTCCTCACGGACATCTTATTGAATAAGCCAAGTGATACGTGGGCTTTCATGAAGGTATCTATGAGGTGTGTGTTTAAGCCGTGGGCCAAACAATAGTCCTACGGCCGTGTATCTAATCCAACAGCTAACAGCCATAGGGCTGTTTACTTAGCTAAATCCAAACAGCCACTAGTGGCTTAATGAATAAGTTGACAAGGCCGTGGCATGGTGCGATCCTCAAAAGAAAAATAATAAGGAAAATCGTGGGATGCGCATGGTGTGGGTTTCAAATGTATGAACATGAAATGAGCATATGCATCACGTAAGTAAAAAGTGTGGATTTTCTAAATTTGGGCTTACGGATGTGCGTATAAGTAAAGGGCCACGGCTGTCCGTAGCATAACAAATTGGGCAGCCGAGTGCTTAATTGGTAAATATAAGATGACGTCCCTAAACTTTAGTTGCAACGATGTATGCAAAGGTAAAATAATGTAATCAAGCGACATAGTGAAACGGTATCATATGGAATAATAAAAGTTAGTGAGAGAAAGGATAGAAAGATATCAAACCACGGCCTACTAGTGGTGAGTAGGGGGTGGAGCATAGGCTCCAGTGGTGGCAGAGTCAGATACGAGGGTAGGCCGTATAAGAGATCCCTATTCAGGACACGGACCGTGTCGCGCCATATCCTGTCGCGATGGACGTCGTATGCACGGAACTCGAAAAGAACGCGCGAGATCCAACTCAGAGTCCTTTGATGGTTGTGATGCATTCGGAAAAGCTCCCGGATATCCTGCATCTTAAAATGAGAGTTAGATAAAAATTTCTCAGTTTGAACAGGGTCCTTAGGAGTAGGTATATAGGAATTTGGCAATGGTTCACACTGCGGTGAGATGGTACCAGTCTTGGATGGGCAGGAGCGTAGTAGTTTACCCAAAACTTTCCGACCTAAGACCATCTTTTCTTTTGGAAAGATGTCAGTGGGAAAAATCCAAACGTTGGCCTTGGCCATCAACCCGTGGATAATGGTAGGGTAAAAGAGTCGACAATTTATTCTGATACAACTTGTTTGAATGTTAGTGGATATTAGTGCACCTACATCAAACGGATGTCCTTTAAGGATACAATATAGGAGTAGGACTCTATCAATACTCAGTTTGGAGTTGTGGCTCGTGGGAAACAAAGTGTGCTTGACAAATTGGGCCCAAACATTAGCTTCGGTAGTGAGGCTTTTTATCCGTAAGTGCCTAACTTGACCCTCAAAATACCAATCTGATCCGGGGATGGTAAGTGTTAACAATATATCATCCAAATCATCTTTTGACAAGTGTTTTCGTTAGGCGTCTAGTCTGGAGTTGCTGTGAGGACACGTGCCTAAAAGTGCGTGTATGGAGGCTGGGGAATAGTCAACAAGTATTCCCCGAACAGGGATTTGTTGAGTTTTCCTGATAGATGCCTCTGTATAAAACTCGCGTACCCAACTTAAATTATATTGGTTGGGTACGGCACATAAAATATCCCAACCGTGTGTTGTGATCACTTTTTTTATATTGGATAGTCGAGAAACTGTGTCCTCGAGGAATCCTTTTGGTGAGTGTGCGATCTTACTATGATATATATGAAAGCGTAAAAAGGCCGTTTCGTTACTTAAAAGTGTTAAGAGTCGTACCTCCTCTCGAGCTTGTCGAGAGGCCTGAGCATCACGGCTGGAGCTGGGCACCGAAGGTGGTGCCCAGGAGATAGGATTAGGAGCAGGTGGGGTACGGTTTCTTGCAGAGGAGGGACGACGGTTGTAAACGTGTCGGATTGGGGGAAGGGGGTTCAACTGTGGTGTTGTAGTCATTGGAACAACCGTAGCTCTTGCAACCGAAACAGTGGTGGGTGGTGAAACTGAAACATGGGGTGGTGCGTAATATGGGTTGGGTCGATCAAAAGTAGTCTGTGGTGGTACATATGGAACAGGAACACCATATGCATTAAACATCATGACTGTGGGATCTGTGGATGTGGTGACGTATGGGTTCACAACCGAAAATGGATGTCCGGGGGTGTGTTGTAACTGACCTAGGGCTAGTGGGGGTGGTATTACTTGTGAGTTGGCAAGGCTTATGGCTAGGGTTCGATTGGCATTATCGATGAGTGCTTCGAGGGTTACGGGGTTGCTGTGGGATGTACCCAAGAGTTCACCGGGGGTATGGTTCAAGTCGAAAGTGGGTCTCGGCTGTGGTGGGGGTTGATGGTCAACATCCATAGCCGCGACTTCCTTACCCTTTCCTCGGGACCCCTCGGTGGTGGTCATCATGGCGGCGGCATCGGCTAGAGCATGGATCGAGTCCGATGCTACATTAGGGATGAGCTCGACCTCCGACGTAGTCCTCGATGCTTGATCGGAGAGAGAGGGCTTAGCGGCGGTTGGAGGTATGAACGTACGGTTCACCGAACGAGTTCGACGGCGGTGGCTTCGTTTCTTTCGGCCGATTTGGGGTGTCATGGTGGTGATAGGTAGTCGTAGTGAGTTATTAATCACATTTATAGGAGGGGGGAGGGGATTTGATTTTCCCATCTGTGAAAGGAGAAAAAGGGGGTTAGGGTTTTCTCGGCCGACGCGGAGGTGGTGATGGCGACGGTAGTCGTACGTGGTTGATGGGGGTGGCAGGTGGAGTACGTACCACGTCTAATCGACGGCGGTACGAGGTTGGCCGGTGATTGATCGGTGACGGGCGTCGCAGCGGGTTTTCTCAGCCGACGCGGAGGCGGTGTGGCGACGGTAGGTCTCGTGTCAAGGCAGAACAGAGGTCAGAAGAAGTACGAGGTCGTACCTTGTGTTGGCGATCGTACGAAGGTGGTCTTTTGGGGTTGCAGTCGCCGGCGGCGTTCTGCGTTTTTGATCGGAGACAAAAGAGAGAGATGAGAGGGAGAGATAGAGACGAGAGACAGGGAAAGAGTGATGGAGAGAAAGAAACTGACTGTTGGTAAACCTGCATGAAGAAAACGGCGCCTCCACAATTTCTTATCAGTGTAATTAATGCACTGATTTAACTGATTTTAAAACTTTTGTATTTTTTTATTCTTTTTTTTTCTTTTTAAATCAGTATTTATTTTTCTTTTAAAATCAGATGTTGAATGTGGGCCAAAGAATTTTATTGGGTTGAAAATTAAAATTTCAAGTTGGGCCGAATTTGATAAAAATCGAGATTGGGGACCGAAAATATTTTGGGCTTAATTTAGTGTGAAACAAGTGATGGAGCGAAAATCCCTGTATATATAAAAAAACTACGTACATTAATTACGAGAAGAAAGAAAAAAAAATTATTCTTGGTAAAAATTTAAACCATTTCTCACTGAGCCCTTGTTGTTCCTGGTGATGTATAAAAAGGTTTTACCCGCTGACCGTTTACCTTGAAGGTTGTGCCTTTCTCAGGGTCAATTAACTCAATAGCTCCGTAGGTATGAACCTTTGCTATCGTAAACGGCCCCGTCCATCGGGAAACTCAATTTCCCTGGAAATAATTTTAATCTGGAATTAAATAACAGTACCTGCTGACCTTCTGTGAGTTCCTTAGGAATAATTCTCTTGTCGTGCCATCTTTTCGTTTTTTTCTTTTAAAGCTTGGCATTTTCATAAGAGTTATTTCTAAGTTCCTCCAGCTCACAAATTTGTAAAAATCTTTTCTTTCCAGCTTTGTCAGGACTCATGTTTAATTCCTTGATGGCCCAGTAAGCCTTGTGTTCTAATTCTAAGGGCAAATGACAGGCTTTTCCGTAAACTAACTTATACGGGGACATCCCTATAGGAGTCTTATAGGCAGTCCTATAAGCCCATAAGGCATCATCCAACTTGGATGCCCAATCCGTCTGTGTGGTTTAACTACTTTAGCCAAAGGATTCCTTTTATCTCTCTATTAGAGAGTTCGGCTAATCCATTGGTTTGAGGGTGGTAAGCAGTAGCTACCCTGTGCCTAATGTCATATTTTTCCAAGACTTCTTCCAACATTTTATTTATAGAATGGGTACCCTCATCACTGATCAAGGCACGTGGGGTACCAAACCTTGAAAAAATTTGTTTTTGCAAAAATTTAATTACTGTTTTTGCATCATTGGAGTGACAAGCCATGGCTTCCACCCATTTAGACACATAGTCTACAGCTACTAAAAATGTAAGAGCAATTGTTGAGATTGGAAATGGTCCCATGAAATCAATGCCCCAAACGTCAAATAATTCTATTTCTAAAATTCCATTTAAAGGCATTTCATTCCTGTGGGAAATATTACCACTTCTTTGACATTCATTACAGCTTTTTGCAAAACTGTAAGAGTCCTGGTGTAAAGTAGGGCAGAAAAAACCAGACTGCAAAATTTTTGCAGCGTCCTACTTCCACTGAAATGACCTCCACATGGTCCAGAATGACAATGATGGATAATCTGAGTGGTCTCCTCCTTAGGGACACACCTCCTGATCATCTGATCTGCACAAATTTTAAACAAAAATGGGTCATCCCACAAATATTTTTTGAATCAAAAATTAATTTTCTTCTTGCATGCTTATTTAGCTCCTTGGAATAATCCCACAAGCTAAATAATTAACAATATCTGCAAACCATGGTACTGACAATTGTTTTATAGTAAAAATCTTTTCATCTGGAAATGTTTCACAGATGTCAGTACCAGGTTCTGGATTGTCTTGCTTTTCTAATCTGGACAGATGATCTGCAACTTGATTATTTATGCCCTTTTTGTCAATAATTTCCAAATCAAATTCTTGTAACAACAAGATCCACCTTATTAACCTTGGTTTTGCATCCTTTTTAGAAATAAGATACTTGATGGCAGCATGGTCAGTATGAATTATAACCTTGGTTCCCATTAAGTAAGATCTGAATTTTTCAAAAGCAAAAACCACAGCTAATAATTCTTTCTCAGTGGTGGTATAATTGATTTGAGCAGGGTTGAGAGTTTTACTGGCATAATAAATAGAATGAAAAATCTTTTCTTTTCTTTGTCCTAATACTGCACCAACTGCCCAATCACTAGCATCACACATAACCTCAAAAGGTTTTGTCCAGTCAGGTGTGACTACTACAGGGGCGTGACCAATGCCTTTTTCAAAATATTAAAAGCAACTCTACATTCTTCATTAAAATCAAATGCATGGTCCTGTTGCAGCAATAAACAAAGAGGTTTTGAAATTTTAGAAAAATCTTTTATAAATCTTCTATAAAAACCTGCATGTCCAAGGAAACTTCTGATTCCTTTGACTGTAGTTGGTTCTGGTAATTTTTCAATTACTTCCAACTTTGCTCTATCTACCTCTATACCTCTTTTGGATATGAGATGCCCTAACACAATGCCCACTTTGACCATAAAGTGGCATTTTTCCCATTTAAAACCAAATCAGTTTCTTCACATCTTTTAAGAATCTTTTTCCAGGTTTTGTAAACAATCTTCATATGATGTCCCATATACAGAAAAATCATCCATAAAAACTTCCATGGAGTTTTCTAACATGTCAGAAAAAATAGACATCATACATCTTTGGAAAGTGGCAGGTGCATTGCATAATCCAAAAGGCATTCTTCTAAAAGCAAAAGTACCATAAGGACAGGTAAAAGTGGTTTTTTCCTGGTCATCAGGTGCTATGGCAATTTGATTATAACCAGAATAACCATCTAAAAAGCAGTAAAATTCCTTACCAGCTAACCTATCTAACATTTGGTCAATGAAAGGTAAAGGAAAGTGGTCCTTCTGAGTGGCCTTGTTGAGTCTTCTGTAATCCATACAGATTCTCCAACCTGTGACTGTCCTGGTGGGTATGAGTTCATTTTTATCATTTGTGATTACAGTTACCCCACCCTTCTTAGGTACACATTGTACAGGACTGACACATGTACTACTAGCAATAGGATAAATGATACCAGCATCTAACCATTTCAGAATTTCCTTTTTGACAACATCTTTCATCACTGGATTGAGTCTCCTTTGAGGCTCAACAGAGTTGAAATTCTTATCTTCTAAAATGATCTTATGTTGACAAATTGTAGGGCTTATGCCCTTTAAATCAGCAATGGTCCATCCTATGGCCTTGGTATGAAGTTTAAGCAACTGAACTAAC
Organism: Centaurea solstitialis; assembly: GCA_030169165.1. Taxonomy (NCBI): domain Eukaryota; kingdom Viridiplantae; phylum Streptophyta; class Magnoliopsida; order Asterales; family Asteraceae; genus Centaurea; species Centaurea solstitialis. The sequence continues at coordinate 2,785,287 of CM058044.1, read as the reverse complement.
TTTTCTTCCTGATCTGCTTCTAAGGAGGATGAAATAATGACAGGCAATTTTCCTGAGTCTCCCAAAAAGGCATACTTTAAATTGGATGGAAGTTGTTTTAATTCTAAGTCTGGTGCAACTTCTAAGGATGGGACAAGGGTTTTCCTATCCTCATTCTCTAAGACTTCAAATGCAGCAGTTACTAAGGGTACTTCCTCACTCTCATCTTCTGCCTCATCATCAGTGTCTGCATCCCACAAGATTTCTCCTAAAGTCTTTTCCTCACACCAGGTTTCTATTTCACTCAAGGTGGAACACTCTTCTCTCTCATCAGGGTATTTAAGAGAATCTAACACATTAAAAGTCACCCTTTGGTCATGGACTCTCATGGTTAATTCACCCTTCTGGACATCTATCAGTGTTCTTCCTGTTGCTAGAAAAGGCCTTCCTAAAATGATAGGGACTTCTTGATCTACTTCACAATCTAGGATGATAAAGTCTGCAGGAAAAATAAATTTATCTACTTGCACCAAAACATCTTCAATCTTGCCTTTAGGCCAAACTATGGACTTATCAGCTAACTGAATAGATATAGTGGTTGGTCTTGCTTCACCTATTCCTAGGGTAGTAAAGACAGACAAAGGCATAAGGTTAATGCCTGAACCTAAATCACATAGGGCTCTCCTAATGATCTTACCTCCTATGGAACAGGGAATTGTAAAACTTCCTGGGTCTTTCATCTTAGGTGGAATTTTCTTGGTTAACAGAGCACTACAGCCCTCAGTCAGAGCTACAGTCTCATACTCAGTCAGCCTTTTCTTTTTGTTTAAAATATCCTTTAAAAACTTTGTGTAATTTGGCATCCTTTCAATTGCTTCCAACAAAGGTATGTTGATATGTAATTGTTTGAAAACATCAAGAAATTGTTTAAACTGAGCTTCTTCTCTCTGATTCCTTAACCTTTGAGGGTATGGAATATAAAGGGGGACCTGAGTAGGAGTGGTAGTCTTTTGAGGTGTAGGTGATGGTGATGGTGATGGTGAAGGTGTGATAGAGACAGGTTTTATCACAGTGGTGGATAAAGTGGTGTCTGTCTCTATGGGAAGTGTGTTACTAATGATCTTGGGACTGTCACCAGATTGTGACACATCCTTACTGATGTTCCTCTGAGATCTCCATTCTGTCCATGTAGAGGTTACAGGAGACAAAAGTGGAAAGTCAGGGACAGGTGAGGTGAAAGCTGACTCAGCTGGAGTAGGTGAGTCAGTGTGTGTTGGAGTGGAAGAAGATGATGCAAAATTCTTTTCAAGATTTTGACTCTTCTTTTCAGACTTATTCAAGTCTTTTCCACTTCTTAAAGTCACAGCTTTAACCTGCTATTTTCCTGGTCTCTGAGGAATCTCAGTGTCACTAGGTAAAGAGCCAGCCGACCTATTCCTAATTTCTAGAGCCATCTGACCTACTTGGGTCTCAAGGTTTTTGATTGATGCTTGGGTTTGAGAGATAAACCCTTTCATCATGGCTTCTAGTGAAGGCTCAACCTGTTGGTTTTGTCTTGGTGGATATCTAGGAGAGGTGGTCTGTTGGTGATTTTGTGAGTGGTTGTGTGAAGTGTGTTGGAATCTAGGTGGTTCCTCATCTTGAAAATGGACACGCTTTTGATTTTGAAAATGTGACTGTCCTTGGTTTTGAAAGTGTGACTGCCCTTGATTTTGAAAGTTGGACTGTCTTTGTTGTTGAGGATACTGGTTAGTCTGACCTTGTATCCTAGGTAATTGTGGGTTAAGAGAAGGGCTGTTCCATTTTAAATGTGGGTGATCTCTCCATCCAGGATTGTAGGTTGGTGAAAAAGGTCCAGCTTTGTCATTATTACCAATGTAATTGACTTTTTCCGGATTTCCCGGACAATTATCAAACAGATGGTTTTCACCACAATAAGCACATTGGACAGGTAACTCGGATGCCTCAGAAGCATCAATACCAGACACCACTTGCTTCTTGGTAGTGAGATTTTTAAGCATTACTGCCATATCACGTACCTGGGTAGCAAGTGTTGAATAAGTATCATTGTTCTTGACACCAGTTAATTGTAAAGGTTTTGCACGAGAGTCTGCCCAGTGACCATTGTTATTTGAAATCTTTTCAAGGATATTGTATCCTTCATTGTAAGAACTTGCAGTAAAAGCTCCTCCTGCAGTAGCATCGAGCATTTGCCTGGCTGGATAATTCAAGCCATTGTAAAATGTCTCTAGCTGAATGCAGTAGGGAATGCCATGGTGAGGGCATTTTCTCAACAATTCTTTAAATCTTTCCCAGGCTGTGGGAACTGTCTCATCATCTTCTTGTTGGAAAGTGCAGATCTCATTTCTAGACTGAGCATTTCTTAGTGGTGGAAAATATTTTTTTAGAAATACCTCAGCCATCTGGTCCCATGTAAAAATAGAGTTTGGTTTTAAAGAATAGTACCAGGCTCTGGCATGATGACTTAATGAAAAAGGAAAAAGTTTTAATTTTAAAGCGTCATCCGAAATTCCTCGAAGTCTAAATAATCCTGCAATTTCCAAGAAAGATCTGAGATGAGCATGTGGCTCTTCCTTTGACAATCCTGCAAATTGACCATTATTTTGTAACATCTGAAACATTACAGTTTTTAGCTCAAAATGCGGGACATTGCATGTTGGATCACGTATTCCTGTTTGCAATTGATGTACAATAGGAATGGCATAATCCATCATACTGTTATCTTTGGAATTGGCCAGACGAAAGATGTGTTGTTCTGCATCTTCAATGTGTTGATTATTATTAAGAGGTGGTGGAGGATTTCGTAAAATTCCATTAACTGGATTTTCTTGCTGAACTTGTGGTCCAGGTTCCTGAATGATAGGTACAGGACCAACGTGTGGTTCTGCCACATGTGGTTGGATGTCTTGCAGCCGATTTCTACCATTACCTCCAGGAGGTGGTGGTAGAGGTGGAGGTAGACCATCATTGTTGTACCTCCCATCAGGTGGGTTTCCAGGAAATGGCAGTTCCTCTAAAAATACATTTTCTTCTTCCATTGTAGACGAATTAGAAGCTTGCAAATTTCTTTGCTCCTTTTTACGACGTCTAAAAGTTCTTTCGATATCGGGGTCTAGATTAAAAAATTCCCCACGTGGTTTTCTTGGCATAAACTAAAAAAAAAAATTAAATCTTTTTGTTCTTTTTTTTTTCGAAAATATATAATTATATATAAATTATTTTTTTTCTTTTCTCAACAAGGTGGTAGAAAAATTAACTCTCTAAAACTAAAATTGAAAAATTGTTTTGTTGCTTCCCCGGCAACGGCGCCAAAAACTTGTTTGCCTGGTTTCACGACCCTTTTGTTCTTTTGAATTATTTAATTAATTTGAACGGCAGCGGTGCCAGAAACAAGTGTGCAAAAGAAATAAAACAAGTAACCTTCGGTCCAAGTATAAACCTCCAATTACTGTCGTTTTTCTAAAACAAGTAATAAAAATGGTACAAGTACCAGATATCGATCCCACAGGGAAGCGGTGAAAACAATCTTTCGAGATTCAGTCTTTGTGAAAGTTAACTTCAATTGGGGTTTGGATGAAAAAGTATTTTGATTGGTTGGTTGATTATGAGATACTTTAAGAGAACAATTGTAAAGAGGAGCCAGGGGTGTAAAGTCTTTTAGTTGGAATAAAAATAGGTAAATTGGATAATAAGTGATTTAATAAACTCAATTATGCAGAAATGATATCCAAGTAACTTCTGAAAAGTTATCACATTTTCATATAGCCCAATTATTTATCGATGAGTTTAGATGCAATCTTTAATGAAATGTTAAAATATATTAAAAATCAACACTTACGTAACCTCTGAAAGATTAACACATTTTCATGCATCTGACTCATCGTTAAATAATTAGTTATAATCTTTAATGGGATACTAGATCTGATACCAACTTCAGGGATAGTGCCAATTGTAGTCCCTTAAGAGACTAACACATTTTCATGTCCTCGGATTATTACGAGTTAACGTTTAGATGAACTCTTTAATAAAATGCTAAAGACGTGAGATAATAGCAACGAGTGTTGTCACCCACTCATATATCCCCAAAATAACATTTTAGTAATTTCCGAAAAGATACCGCATTTTCGTCCATCTAATTAACCGGTAAAAATCCGAGGACAATCTTTAATGAGACATTTAAACTTGAAGTGTCAAAAACTGAGTTTTTATAAAAGACTTTTTTCTTTACCAAAAATTCATTCCAATTTAAACTCTACACCCCAAGCTATGAAATTAGCCTATCATGCTTGGGTGTGTTTTAAGGTTATTTTTTTTAAACGTGTAATTGATTAAACAAGAAAAGATTAGTACGACAGGATAATCAATAAGATACGGAAATTAAAAACAGTTCATATGGTGCAGTTACTGGAATTGACCAGTGCAAAATAAAACAGATGATATGAAAGAAAACTAGAGAAATGACCAGTTGGAATTACGAGCGCGTAAGTAAACATAATTTATAAGAGAAACTATTAAACGTTAACTAAATTAACATAACTATATATGTATATATATATATATATATCGAAAGTCTTCAATAAACACAAGGATGAAATAACAAAACGATTACGTAGATTATAATGAGAAAATAACGCTAAACACTTGGTATTACTTTCGGGAATACAAAAGTGTGTTACCAAACCCGAAAGCAAAGCGATACCAAGTATTTTCAAAAGAGTCGTTCGGCCTCACCGAGAGGAAACCCGAACTTACCAAAACTAAAGTAGCAACGATGTCTAAATGGATGAGGGCTAAACCACACTTGGATTCGGTTCCTAGATGGAAACCGTGACCAAGCCAAAAAGAGAGGTTGATGGATGAGAGATTAAGTGTTCTTGGGAGCTAGCTATCTATTTTTAAGCTACATACACACACATATATATAAGCTAAGTGTTCATGGGCCAATTGGGCCAAGAAAACCAAACATTGAATCCAAGATCAACATGGGCTTCGGCCCAATAGCCGTGGAGTTCGGCCAGCCCACCGAAAACAGCCCAGCTTCCGTTCCGATCCATCTTCGAGAATTTGGTTGTCTGGTCCATCAAAAAGATCCTCAAAAACGGCCCATGACACCGGTTCCTGAAAACACATAAAATTTACATAAGTTTAAGTGATAAAATGCGAAAAATACATATGTATGCATGTGTGTAACAAAAGGGTGCGTGCGGTAATATTTAGCGTGGTTTTGTCAAAATATATGTAAAAAGGTGAGAAGAACTGTACAAAATTTATTATTTGCGAAGGTAAAATGTTTACCCTATCATATGTAAATTGGTGCGCATAACCAATACTTTAGCTATCATCTATATTCTTTTGATGATAAATTCTATTACTCTACGAGACCATTTTATATCTACACAGGGTATAAGAGACTTTGCATTGATCTCAATGTATATGCAATAATCATGAAATCCTTATGATGTAAATTCTCTAGCATGTTAAGTCTTGTAGACTTATGAAACAATTAGGGTGGTGAGCCCTTAAACGTACAACTAGTGCTAGGAGTGCAACAATTATGTGGACAATAATACGACATGCGTTCATCGTGTCGAAACCAGAACCATAAAGTACTTTAATGGTCCGCATTCTGGTTGTTTATGTCCATAAATATAACCTTGTATTCGTTGTAAGAATGGAAGATTTTTGAATTGCGTTCTTAGCTTTAGGATGGTCTCGTTCCTTCGTTGACTAAGGATTAGGGTATATAAAGTTATCGGCATTCGATAAGGCATATAGGGGGGTTGCTTCTTGTGCTGCAGAAGTCAACAGTTGTGTTTCCATTTGTCCTTTCAATCGAATAATGTGCCTATGTGTATCTTTAATACACAGATTTCTATGTCATGACCATGGTGCACATATGGTTATGTCGAAACATGTATGTGTTCATTGTCCCAAAGTTCGAGAATACACTGATTTGACACATTAATTTCTCTAATATATATTCCTTTTATATCATTAGAGTTTATGTATATATACTCATTTCCATTCGTATAATTTTCAATTGATACAAGTATCTTAACAAGGTTCTATTAATATGACAGTCCATCGTCTAATTGTTATGTTAGGGGAAAAATAAGTATTAATCTATTTCTTTAGATTAGGTGGGAGGTCTCACAAACTTAAATTCTCCTCGATACATTCCTTCATGGAACGGAGAATATTAAGAATTTTTGTATGTGTGTTGATGTATTTCTTTACATCTACAATAGTTATAGTTAGTTTTATGTATGCAAATACTTTTTATCTGTTACTTCAAAATTAAAAAAATATAAATAAATAATCTAGTTCATAAGAGGTACTTTAAATAACTAGTATTTAGTGATAGCACACATATTCCAATATTTATTTCTACATGTCCATTATTACCCGAGCCAATAGTTGTATATTTGCTCTAGGTTTTGAAAAATCCTTTATGACTCTTACATTGACCCCGAACCTTTGAGGATCTCATCCACATGGCTCATAAATGTCACATGTGTAAAATTTTGTTAAACTCGCAATCTTTTGGAGTTGTTTCCACCTTTAACGCTTTCATTATTGCTTTGGGAAACTTTCTTTGTCCTGAAATGTCTAGTTTTATTATTCGAAAGAACAATGTTATGTCATTCAACCACTTGCAATAGGTTGATGATTTTGTCTAAAAGTTCGATTCCAACACACATATACTAGTTCATTAGTATGATTGTTGATATATAAATTATGTCATCTTCTATGAGTTCCTTGCCATAGAGATTGAGACATATTTTTGAGACAACGTTTCTTGGTTGACATCAACTACTTTTTGTAATCGAGTAAGTTGGTTCATTCTGCTTACGATTAGTTAGGGAAGTATATTCACGAATACTATTAATTCAACTTTTAAGGGCATCCCACAGTTCTTTTGAGGTTTCTGGTTGAATGTATTTCCTATGAAAGCTAAGCCCGATATACAGTCTCAAAACATGATGGTAATTGCTTGTACCATTTTACGAGGTTGGTTTTAGGGTCAATATGGAATTGATGGGTTTTAGGTATATTCTTCTAACTTTCTAACAAAGAGTCTTTTAACTGAATATTCATTATTTGTACTCAAGTTCTTTTGAGTTTAGGACATCGAATCCAAGATATCAAATTTGGGATGAGTTGGTTCGGTCAACTACATAAACAAGAAATAAGGTATTGTAATTTATGAAGACGAAATCTATGGTGCTCATGAAATCCCGTTATCAAGGCATTATATGATTTAAGAATTGGTATTTTCAAACGTTTCTTTTGTTGAAAAAATGTTATACTAGTATTTCATTATTTGATAAGTAAATCGCAAAAACACTTTTGGACTTCCAGGTAAGAAGGGGAATCACGGGGATTGCTTGAGTCCCTACAAACCTTAGGCTATTTACACCCGTTTGACAAAATCAATTAGATATCTTGCAATCACTTTGATTATGAAATACATTAATAACATTAATAGTTTTGTGGATTTTGGCATGAGGCCAAAATGTGAGATTGAATTAATACCATGGTGGCATTTTTGTAGGCTTTTGGCAAGGGGCCAAAAGATATGCCTTTGGCATATGAAGCCAGTTTCAATGTTTTGATATCTAATTAATATTTTGAGAAATTTTGTGGGGAGATAAATAAATGTTGGTCTTGAAATAAAGTCAAACTCAGATTTTTGATATTTTAATGGTATTTTTGGAAAGTCGTTAGTAAAAGACCAAAAATAATGAAGGTCGGAAGTGTAACTTCCAAAATTATTGTAAAACTGAAAATCATAAGTAGGAACTTATAATTTAGATAAGCATTTAGATATTCCCAAACTAGTTATAAAGATGAAAATTATCGGTAGGAACTCATAATTAATATAAAAAGTTGACTAAGATAAACATATCTAAAATATATTTAGGCCACTAACATAAAAATAACTAAGATATAACGGCATGTTATTAAGTAAATCAATTTGGTATGAAATATATTCAAATCGAAATCAAATCTATTTAATAAAATAGAATGATCATGAACTAATACCTAGTTAGAAAGTAAACTTCTAACATATATATATATAATAATTATTTATATTGATAAGTAGATATTTACTAAATCAATTATCAAAATAATCAATAATATTAACGATCCAATTCTAATAACAAATTGTACATCAACTATCACATAATAACAAATATGAACTTGTACAACAAGTAATCTTTATAAAAAATAGGCATATATGCATTTTTATAGAAAAACAAATATTATTTACTTTTTCTTAAAGAAAAAACAAATTATTATGCAATAAAACGAGAATTCATAAAATTTCACATACAATTTTATTCTATTTAAATAGATAAGTTATTTGATTTTTTTAAAATAATGACAATAATAAATATCAAACACAAAAAAATACATGTGTATGTCTGTATTTAAATATAATCAATCATGCAAAGAAAAAATAATAATAAGATTACATATTATGTAAATTCTATAAACAGAACTAATAACTAAATCAAAATTTTGAGAGTTGCTAATCATACTTGCATCTATGACATAAAACATAGCAGATTAATATTTACGATTAAACATAAAAAAAAAACATGATTTTACGAAATCATCATATTTGTTCATATCATAAAGCATGACGATGTTTTAAAACAAAAGCATATAAAAGTTACCTCAAACATCGAAGTTTTACTTGATTTCACGATCAAGGAATATAACCATGATTGATAAAAGCATTGACATGGAAGCAAACGATGTATCGACGAAACAAGATTGAACAATCACGTAGGTAGGCAACGTACTGATAACGTGTTAAAGGAAAAAGAGAACAGAACAATAACAAATGATAGAGAGAATGAAGTCTGTAATTCTCATTAATCATAAGCTCTTTAAATAGGGTGTAGTTTACAATGAAAAGGAAATATTCATTATGGTAATCCTTAATACATAGCAAATATTCTCTCAATCACTTCCTTTTGATGATGGCACATAATCCTACAACACAAATTTATTTTTTAGATAGATTTACAAACATAGTAACTTTGAGTAAAGGTATAAGAAAAATAGTTAGTTGACAAATATGAATGCCTACTTAATTACTTTCGTTATTTGAGTCAATTTCCCTAAAATATATAGTAAATAGATGAATTTCGACATAATATAAAGTTGAAAATGACCCATCTATTTCCAAGCTTGGCCGTTAATTCTTTACACCATCCACCTTTTTGTATCACCCAAAAAGGGGAATTATGAAACAAAAATTCATGATAAATGGGCCTTAGTACTTTCATCTTTTTTCGCATATTCAAATTATTAAATATTTTTTCTTTAATACCAACAACTTGATATTTAATAATTACCATCTTTATTGCGGTATGGAATTATTATTATTGGTACGATGGATCTGGTGGTGTTGGTGGTTGTTGGCGCTGGCTTTGGAGCCGGCGGCTTGCATGGCTCACAATTTGTCTGCAATTTTTATATTTGGTGACTCGTTAGCTGATGTAGGTAACAATAACTACATTCGAACCATAGCCAAGTCTAATTTCGAACCAGCCGGTATTGATTTTGGGAAGCCGACAGGAAGATTCACCAATGGAAGAACCGTTGATGACCTTTTAGGTATCGATCCATCCATCGTTATTTTATTTATTATTATTTAAAGATTCATACGTGAATGTGCTTCGTTTAACCATAATTCACATGTGAATGTGCTTTCTTTTACCTATAATTCACATATGAATAGTATGTTTTTATGTTTTTTTAGGAGTTTTGTTTTTATTATTTGAACCATTTAGTTGTTGATTTAAGTTATGTTAATTTCCTCAGGACAAGCGTTGGGTTTCAAAGATTTTACTCCGCCGTACCTCGCTCCGACCACTGTGGGTCCCTTCCTTTTGAAAGGAGTCAATTATGCTTCGGGTTCTAGTGGAATTTTGGAAGACTCGGGAGAAAACTATGTAAGCCCATTTACAAGTTTTATATATGGTTTTATTTTAACAAAATTGGTTTTATGGGATGTCAAAAATGTCTAATTAAGTGTCTTAATAGTTTGCACTTAAGTTAACATAATTAAATAATTATGGATCCTCTATAAGAGTGTTACAATAAGTTTGTAAAACTTTTTTAGGGTTTTAACAAGTCTTTCATGACGCCTTTAGAAATGAAGCGTCATACTAATTTTTTATATATGAGATTATTATTTAAAAAAATCTTAAACAAAAGTATTATGTACATATGTGTTTATAAGATATTTCTTAAAAGCGTACTATAAAAAGTTAACATGTCACTTTATTTTAAAAATATTCTGAAAAACTTGTTAAGACGTTCAAAAACGTTTATAAGCTTATTGTGACACTTTTACGCACAAGTATTGAATGCTATAAACTCAAGACCTACAATCCTACATATAAAGCAGTCTAGCATAATACTTAAACCTTATGGGTGTCCCATAAATATGATTTTGTTGTAGTGGTGGGGTTTAATTTCTAGTTTAGATATATCTCAATGAGGAATTTTCCCGAATTGTAATTCTCTTTCGTTAAAGATCGGCAGAATCCCCATGGATGAACAACTTGACAACTTCAAACAGACCAAACGTGATATAATCAGAAGGGTAGGTCCTCAAGCTGCAGACAAGCTGCTTGCTAACGCTCTCTACGAAGTTTCAACGGGTTCAAACGATTTCATCAACAACTACCTTCTACAAGATGTCACCGATAGCCCAGAATCTCCTGAAACTTTCATTGGGATCATGATTTCAACCTTTAGAAAGCAACTTACGGTAGAGTTATATATAATTGCTCCATATATAATTTTTTTTACAAAATTAATTGAATTTGAATCGTTTTGTTTTGTATAGAGACTTTATAATTTGGGCGGTCGAAAAGTTGTTGTTGCGAATATTCCCCCAATCGGATGTTGCCCGTATACAAGGGATCATTTAAAGTACCCATCTTCAGGGGATGGGTGTGTAGCTTTTCCAAATCTCTTAGCTCGAAAATACAATCATCGGTTGAAAAAAACGCTTGTAGAACTCACATCCACACTTGAAGGATCGAAGTTTGTTTATGCGGACGTGTATCGGATTCTTGATGATATCGTTCATAACTACACAACATACGGTGAGTACATTGTAATCAAAAGAAAATTGTATCTTTTTGTACGTCTGATAAACTAGTTGTTGGTTAACAAGCTTGATGACAATATAAGATGAGGACATATAGAATTGAAAAAAATTAATAGAAAAAAAAGCATTTGAAACTACACATCACATGATAAATAAACCGTAATCACAACAAAAAAGAAAAGGTACCTTTTTGCGTATTTGACAAAGCAACTAACAACCTAACCTTTAGTTAATAGTTAGGTAACAATATAAAATTAGAAGATACTAAAAAGTTAAGTGAAAAAAATATAAATGGCATAATTGAAAAAAAGACCCTAAGAGTAACTTTTTAAAATACTAATGTTTGAAAGTACAAATGATCTCATTGTATTTCAATGGATTGTGGCATGGTCCAAAAAGAATTCTTGGTTATGAGTCCACTGAAATATTTTCTTCTCTTTCTTGTTATAGGTTTCAAAGTTGCGGATCGTGGTTGTTGTAGCGTACTTGGCTTGCATGGCGGTCTTGTTCCGTGTTTGCCATTTACTAGGGTTTGTTCAAATAGATCAGAGTATATTTTCTGGGATTGGTTTCATTCCACTGAAGCTGCTAATATTATCATAGCAAAACGCCTTTTGGATGGAGATCTTATGGACATTTCACCAGTTAACATACGAGAGCTTTCTCAAACTTAAAACATAAAACGAGTTTCGGATGGTTGGATTAATAAAAATCGGCTATAAGTCATATCCTTACTTGAGAGTTTCGATTTTGTCATATGTTTTACTTAAATGAAGAATTAGAGTATAAGAATATAAAACTCCTTATGTATTGTATGATGTATTTCATGATCACATATTTGGAAATTTTAGAACAATACAATAACATGGTATGTAATGTTTGAATAATTATTGAAGCCTTTTTTGTTGACATATAGAATACCCGATAATAAATGAAAAATACAAAAATCAACTCTTAACATCTCAACCGTACATGATAAATGCTCAAACCAACAATCTATATTTTTTTGTCTTCATGGATTTATTTTTGTGTTGTATATAAAAAGCAAGACAACTTTTATTCATTATGAAGTGTTTGACTGTTTGACATTGCAAGTTATGTAGTGATCTGAAACCAATTTAAGAAAATATGTAATTATATATATATAGGTAAGGTTTACGTGAGACTAACATGTTTTTGTGAAATTCGTGAGATCAAACTTTTATATTTCAAACTTCATAGCAAATCATCGTGAAGGTAAAAAAATTCCGAACTTTCATAGCAAAAATATTGGGAAAATAACTTTCACAATGTCTTTACTGTGAAGTTTCAAACGTAAAAGTTTGGTCTCACGTGTCTCACAAAAACATGTTGGTCTCACATGATCCCATTGTACCCGTTACAAACCATGAGATTCTTACAAACTGTAAACACGAGTCTCAACCATAGATGTAGAGAATCAACGGTGCTATTATTTGAATTCCTAAATATTATCCCAACCACATTTGATAACTGCCTAAAAATTAGGAGATAAACAACATCAATAGTTTAGATTAGGTTTATAAGAATTTCAAGGTTTGTATTTGATATTCCATATATATATATATATACAAAAGTTCGGTTGACTAATACAAGAATATTCATGTATTATTCATTATGAATGAACGAACATTCGGTCTGAATAATCTTGTATTATTTGGATTGAATGAGACACGTGTTGTGCTTTTGATTTTCCTCACATTCGCAATGAATTAATTCTCACACACACACACACACACACACACACACACACTATATATATATATATATATATAGGGGTGGGTTCAAATGTGAACCACTTTTTGGTTGTGAACGTGAGGACAACCGAGAGTGCGACACGTGGCGGATGACTAGGCGTCACGTCATGTCCACGGCGGATGACTAGGCGCGATTCATGAGAGGGCATTGAATTAAAGAGGGGGACCACACTCAAAGCCGCCACGTGTCGCGCTCTCGACTGTCCTCACGTTCACAACCAAAAAGTGGTTCACATTTGAACTTTCCTCTATATCTATATATATATATATATATATATATATATATATATAGGAAAGTTCAAATGTGAACCACTTTTTCATTGTAAACGTGAGGACAACCAAGAGCCACCACATGACAATCTGAAAAACATGCGACTAAGCTTTATGCATACTACATAAAAGCTATCATTCAGACTGAATAAAGCTTTATGCAGTATGTATAAAGCTTAGTCGCACTCTGATGCGGACGACTTAGTGCGCGGATTAGCTTTATTCAAGCTTTATTCAGTTTATATAATAGCTTTATGCAGTATGAATAAAACTTGAATGAAACTAACCCGCGAGCTTTATGCAGATTGAATAAAGCTAAGCCGCAAAAATCAGATTGCCACGTGTCACGCTTTCGTCTTTGCGTTTATAATTAAAAAACGGTTCACATAAAAGGGAGAATAAAACTCATTTTGGAGAAGATGAGAGAGAATATTGGCAACATAATTAATTAGTTAATAAATAACAAAAAATGACTTTAGAAATTAGGATGGATTTATTGGTGTTCACATATAGAAAGCCATCCTTATTTGCCATCAACTTTATAATTTTTTAGTAAACATTCATTATGAATATCCCCCCAACAAAACAGAAACAGTATGTGATGTAGACTAGTTAGCACAACAATGGAAATGGGCTGAGAATTAATTCTCACGGATTTGACGCAGATCTTGCAGAGTATTAATGGCGCTACTCATCTCTTTATCTCCCTAACCACTCACTTCTCACTTTCCTCCCCATTTGTCAAACAAATCTATATAATGGTAACCATTTCTTTCTCTTCTCTTGCACCATCTCATCAAAACCATCCATCAATCTTCATTTTGTAAAGTTTTTGTTTCAAATTGTTAATGCACACCAACTGTTCGATAAAATGTCTAACTGACCTCTCTTTATTTGTTTCATAACTTTGGGTCTTTTCTTAACATCTTCAAGCCTCTGAAAAACTAATCCTTATTGTTAATCAACAAATATTTACAATTCTTTGATTATATATATATATATATATATATATACAGATTAGAATTCTTGGTGGGTTTCATTACATTTCAAGATTTTTAACATTACTTTACTAGTTGCTAGTTTTGGTATCTTTGTTTAGTGATGAATCTATTGGGTGGGTTTCGATCTAAAACGGATGTGGTTAAGGTTGTTTTTCGAAGTTTAACGATCATGTTGTGGTTAGGGACTTCAATGGCGGAAACGTTTTCCGCTAACTTTGTTTTTGGCGATTCGTTGGTTGAAGTGGGAAACAATAACTACATTACATCTCTATCGAAGGCGAATTACGTACCGAATGGGATTGATTTTGGGATGCCCACCGGACGGTATACGAATGGGAGAACAATAGTGGACATATTAGGCAAGTGGCTTATTTGGTGTCTTTTTGAGCTGAATTACCTATTTAAAAAATAAATACTTCTTAAAACCTCTTAAGCTTGAAAATTAAGAGCTTTGGAGACTCAAGACTGTTTGTTTTATTTTTAAGAAAAGGTCTGGAAACCTCTTGCCGTCGTTTGAAATTTTAAGAGGTGCACCATCCACCTCTTATTTTTTAGATATGAAATCGGACTTCAGACTTAAGACCTCTTAAAAAACAAACGACACCTTACTGTCGTTATCTTTGCAAATTATTGATGTAGTAGACAAAAGTTGCATCTTTGTGTCGAGTTTTACAACTTCTAACAAATGGGAAGTACGTTTTTATGTTGTTTGTGACTTTTGTTCATTGCGTTTTCAGGACAAGAAGTGGGTTTTAAGGATTATACTCCACCATTTCTGGCTCCATCGACTGTGGGCCCGCTGGTTCTTCAAGGCGTTAATTATGCATCGGGTGGTGGAGGGATTCTAAATAAGACCGGAAAGATTTTCGTAAGCTTTTTTTATATCAAATTTTTTTATATGACAAGTTCTTGCTAATTAAATGTTACTTGAAAGCTAAATCAATAAATTTAATTGACTACAACAAACAAATACATTATTTTAACTAAATGATTTGCCAAAAAGAAAACAAATTGTTGCATTTTTTCATTTAGGGTGTGGGTAGTTATGTTTCTAGATCAAAACTAATACATATTATGGTACTAGTTTAACACAGGTACTAGTTATGCTATACTATTGGTCATAGAGTAAAGAGTTTATACTAGTGAGCAAAATATCTGATGATTTCAAGAATAGTAAACTTCACTTTTGGTCCCTAACGTTACTAATTTTCAACATGTCCATAAACTATCGAAACTTAGATTTGGTCTCTCACGTTTGCATGTCACTTTGGTTTTGGTCTCTCTCACTAACAGTTAACTTTTTCCATTATCCATTAAATCCAATTTAATGAGGGGTATTATGGTCATTTTACCTCTTTTGTAAAAACAAGAAAATCAAGAAAAGAGGTAAAATGACATAATACCACTCATTTAATTGGCTTTAACGGAAAAAGTTAGCGCGCGTAAGTGGGAGGGACCAAAATATAAGTGAATGCAAACGTGAGGGACCAGATCCAAGTTTCGATACGGGACGGAAATGTTGAAAATTACTAACGTTAGCGACCAAAGTTTACGTTTACTATTTCAATTATTTATATCGACTTTAAAGTTGAATATCGGTCTCTACTTCGAATTAGAAGTCAAACTCTTGCTGTTCTATACTATAAATCTCATTAACTTAAGCATTGGTTTATAATATGATGTTTTTGTTATGTTTATAGGTTGGCAGGATCAATTTGGATGCACAACTCGACAACTTTGCGAATACAAGGCAGGATATTATCTCTGCAATCGGTTTTCCCGCAGCACAGAATTTGTTGAATCGAGCTCTCTTCTCAGTAACAATCGGTTCAAATGATTTCATAAACAACTACCTCACACCCGTTGTTTCAACAATTGAGCAAAAACTAGTGACTCCAGAAGCATTCGTAGGAACCATGATCTCAAGATTCAGACTCCAACTAACGGTAATGTCACCCAACCCAACTCCATAACCATCTCATGAGAATAGTTACTTTTCCTTTCATTTATTTTACGATAAAGATTAGGGCCGACTGGCCGAGCCGGAGGGCGTACCAATGTGAGATTTTGAACAGGGCCCTTAAACTTCCACTTATACATAGCTATCTTAGCATAATTTTGTGTGTTACATTGTCATTTTTTTGGGTCCCCAAATGAGTTGATTGTGAACAACTAATTGAAGATTTTGTATCGAAAGATGGCCTTATTTAAATATATTTTGTATGTTACATTGTCATTTAAGAAACTTACGTTAATTTATGCGGTAAAACTTTTAATATTATGTATATGATATTTTTTTTAATATTTTAATATTCATTATTTGTCTAGTCGGTCTACACTCTTAGTAAATCTTTAACAGGGCCTTCGAAATAATGGAACGCCCCTGATAAAGATGCTACCCGATTTCAAGTTTCGGATTTCTTGATTAGTTTAGATCCACTGGACTCTGTAATGGTATTCATGAAAGATTGTATATAAAGTATCATAACCAAAAGTTTTATTTGTTTATTTCTTGATTGATTTGTCTCTATTTTAGCTAGAATCTATAATATGTGGTAGAAAACTTGTATCTAAACCATCTTATAACTAAATATAAAACTTTTTCTGATTTGTGGGTTGATTTATACCCAGAGATTATACGATATGGGTGCTAGAAAGATCGTCGTCCCTAACGTGGGACCCATCGGATGCATTCCGTATCAGAGGGATATAACTCCGTCTGCGGGAAATGACTGTGTACCTCTGCCGAATCACATGGCCCAACTCTTCAATTTCCAACTGAAAGCTTTACTACAAGATCTTACCATCTCACTCCAAGGTTCAACGTTCGTTTTTGCAGACGTCTATCGTATTGTTGCAGATATCGTTCAAAATTATGAATCATATGGTGCGTAAACCTATTCCTTTTCGATACTAAGTTGGTAGTTTGGTTGGTTATCCATTAAGTCATATATGGATAAAGTCGTCTGTGTGGATTAATGCATGTGTATAGATTGGGAAGATTCTTGTTTGGTAGAGTTTCTTCGTAGATGGAAGGAACATGCTTTTAATTCAGAGGGACTAGTTTGGAAAAAAATTGGATTTATGCTTAAAGGTCCCCCTAAAAGCTTACTGGAGAAGCCACTTTCAGTATCATTAAGCCACTACCAAACAATCATGTACTGAATCTATAAGTCCTATTAAGCTCATTAAGCCGCTAAGAGCATCTCAACAACTTCTTCAAAATGAAGAACTAAAATTCTAAATCTCCAAAAAAGAACTCCATTCATCTCCAAGAGCTTCCCTATTTTGGAGACTTCAATTAAAAAATTATTTCTCTCTCTAAATTTTTATTTTCAAGGTTTTTCTATTGGCTCTCTCATATGGTAATCATTTTTGGGGTTATAGAAAAACACCTTTTCTCTCCTACTTTCTCCATTTTGGAGATAATTTTGGGGAAGCTGTTGGAGCAAAAATAATAGCCTAAAATCCTCATATATCCCATTTTCTCCATTTTGGAGAAGCTCTTGGAGAATCTCTAACAAAGAGGCCCTAACATTAATCTGGATACAGGTTTTTTCATTATTAAGCAATTGAAGAATTGTTTGTTTAAGGGAATGTGTTTGTGGTAATATATAGGTTTTGACAATGCGGATTCTGCGTGTTGTTACGTGACCGGTGCACACGGTGGTCTGGTGCCGTGTGGACCGACGTCTAAAGTGTGCCCCGATAGATCAAAGTACGTTTTCTGGGACCCTTATCATCCTTCGGATGCCACCAACACCATCATAGCTAAGCGACTTATGGATGGAGGAATTGAAGATATATCACCATTGAACATAAGAGCCCTCTTGGAATCTTGAAGAAACTAATTCCATTTTTTATGTATCAACGTTATAACTAAAATACTTGTATGCATTAAAAACTTTGCTTTTGGGATATTGTTATGTTGAAAAAGTTTATCTTCTTTGTAACGCATTCAAAAACATGTCTTTTCTCTTTTTCTAATTGTATCACTATTCCTTACTGGTATCTAGCATTTTAAGTTTTAGCTTATTTGTATTTCTCCTCTTCACTCATTTTTTGTCATGGAAACAGTTACCGTACTCATAAGAGAAGAAGTTAGGTATGTAGGTACCCCCCCCCCCCCCAAAAAAAAAAAAAAAACCTATATAACTGAGTGGGATGTACTTGGTTCGTTTTGTTTGGTTGTATGCACATGTGCATACCATCTAGATGAACGGTTACCAAGGTGTTCCTCATTTTTTTTTCATTTTTTTTTAACATCCCTCTAGTCTTATATCACATTAAAAATCAAATGTGTGAATTGAGCATTAAATTACCACAATGCGTGTACACTCTACATGTGCATGGATTATTTGAGGGCATGTCTTCTTGGGTTGAGTTTCGATGTGTAATTGAATATCAAAAGAGTTAAAGGTGGATCGAGATGCACCCAATCAATTTCCTTGAGAAGCACAATTCACAGATGGGGTGAGATTAAAAGTGATCAAGGGTCCAGATCCCTTCTTATTCGTCTTAAGTTAACTCTTTTTCTAGCACGATCCTGGTGTATCTTGTTGTTTATAAGTTGGGAAAGGACGACACTGCCGACAAATATGTATGAACACAAGGTGAGGGCCACTAACACAAGATGAAATAGGTCTATATCGGTTTTGTTTTGGTTTCTAGTGATCAATTCTTGTATGATGTCTTTAATAGTAAAATTAGGACATGTAGGTGTCCTATTGCAATCCCAAATTGATAGTTTTTCTTTAAGGCGAAGGACTATGTGAGGAGTTAAGTTTAATGTGAGATGATGTGTTAGAAGTGGATATGAACTCTTGATCATTTTTAATCTTAAATCCTTCCATGAATTGCGTTTTAAAAAGGAGTTGATTCGGTGCATCCAATTCTCATCCAATGGTTAATAACTTCTATGCTTCTCAGGTTAACCTCAACTTCTTACCGTATTTTAGAAAGTTTAATCTATTATTTGTCTATTGAGATATTCATGATTCATCAAGTCAAAAAAAAGTGTCGCCGGTATAAATGTTGTGTTTATTTATAATAAGGTTAAAAAAGTCCATCAATAATGTTCAATAGTGGACTAATTGTAAAGATGTCGACTATAACCTTTAAGAATATAACTTGTTTTAAGAAACATTCATCTATTAATATGCTAAAGTTTGGTTCACTCTATTGATCAAATTTTATTTATATGTTTGGTTTAATATTATGAGTCTTAATACCGAATTTAAGGGTCTTTTGGTTAGCATAATGGAATTTAATGGAATTAGACTTCATTAGAAAATTGAAATGAAATTTATTGAAATTTAACAAGTTTGGTTGACAAAAATTTTGGAGAGGTTTTTAGTTATTTGAGAATTAAAAAAAAATATAGATATGATATTTTCATGTTTTCTTGCTTAAATTAGAAACACTATATAAATGATAATATAAATTGGCAGTAATGATGGTAGTGGCATTGCAATGAGATTAAAATAATAATAGTTTTATATTTGAAATTTCAGAGTAAAATATTTTGAAAATTAACGTCATAATATTTTGTTACAAAGTTTTAAATGTAAATATTTGGTATCACGAAAACAGCTTAGTCTCGTATGATCTCTCTCTCTCTCTATATATATGTGTGTGTATGTGTATATATATAGGTCTCATAGTAAAATATTATGAAAGTTAACTTCACGATATTTTGCTATGAAGTTTCAAATGCAAATACTGGGTCTCACATCTCTCTCTCTCTCTCTCTCTCTCCTCTCTCTCTCTCTCTCTCTCTCTCTCTCTCTCTCTCTCTCTCTCTCTCTCTCTCCCTCTCCCTCCCTCCCTCCCTCCCGAGACTGAATAAAGCTTCATGCATAAAGCTTAGTCGCACTCTGACGCAGACGACTTAGCGCGTGAGTTAGCTTTATTTAAGCTCTATTTAGTTTGTATAATAGCTTTATGCAGTATGAATAAAGCTTAAGGGTCTTGTGTACGAGAATATGTGTAACCTACATGTAATTTCTAAAAGAGCCGTTAAGCAAAGAAGGGAAGTTCTTACATATATAGTAAAGATATTGTCCAAGTTAGCCGACGTGGGACTCTAACATTGTGCATGCATTTCCTTTTAGTTTATAAATCTTTTATGTGTCAAGTTCTATATTTAGTTATTACGAGGGAGGTTCAATGGAAAACAGAGGAACATTCTTGTAGCTATTCATCTAGATATTTTGGGTTTTTTTGTACAAGTGTATCATGCACCTATGCATATGCAGTTATACACATGTACAAGTGCATATGGTCCAAATAAAGGGTTACAAGCATGTTCCTCGATTTTCTGTTTATTTGAGCTTTTCTTTTAAACTTGAACTTAGTTTTTATTTAACTAGTTGTTGGGATATTTCATTGGTAATTATGTGGTGGCAGTAGCACGTGCCATCGTATCGTTCTTTAGTCGCAGTGTAAAAATATAGGAAGTGAAGTGTCATCATCATATTGATTTGTTGTGTGTCACCATATATATTCTGAAACTGCAAAAAAAAAAAAAAAAACACAAAATCCTCATGATAGAGTTGCTTAGTTCCTTGTTTTTTTAAAGTGAGGATGTGAGAGCATCTCCAACAGCATTGCTAAAAAATTTTCAAAAATAGAGAAAACAAGCTAAAATCTCTAAAAACATTTTCAATCATCTCCAACAGTTTTGCTATTTTAGAGAATCAATCATTATTTTTATTATTAAAATATTTAATATATTTAGTATTTCAATAAAAAATTAACCAACTTTTAAACAATTGGTAGAATGGATTAAAAAGTAGTTTCTCTCTCTTCATATAGAGATTTTAGAGAAATCTCTAAATTTAGAGAAAACTCAAACTTTTTCTATTTTAGCAATCCATTTAGCAATGCCGTTGGAGCATTTTAGAAGAAAAAAATACCATTTTCTCTATTTTAGCAATGCTGTTGGAGATGCTCTGAGGCCTATGATTCAAATCTTGTTAGAGTTATTTTTCTATTTTTCTATTTTTTAACTTTTAATATCATATTTATTATGTTTAAAAAATCAATTAAGAAGATTTAAACACAAGACTTTTCATTTAAAAAGCAAAGAACCAACCACTAAATCTTGATTTCATAAAAAATATCTTTATATGTTTTTTATAATAAAATAATATCACCGTTTAAAATTTTTCCTAGCTTAGCTCCATGTGAACAAATTACAAAATCATGTCCATGTGTACAAACTCATAAAGGTCCTATTCAATTATATAATAAGACTTAAAAAGCAAAATTTCATGTACATTATTAGTTCTACCATAATGGCTTTTTGAAAATTCTTATATGAAAACACTATAGTCTATAGACACTTGGACAGTTTTATTGTATATGAGTCAAAGTCAAATATGTTGCTTTCAACCTCAAAAGCTATATGGATGTTAGACTTTGTTGTATGTGAATATACAATTTTCTTGGATTTAAGCATCATTTAAGAGTGATAAGACCATTTTATTAAAAGAGTCAGATTTAATAGAGAATGATATTTAATTAAGAGAATAAAAAAACGTTCAAATTATATGTGATTTCATATTAACATTATATACAAAATCAAATATACTTCATAAATTTTTTTCAAGCAACTGAAGACGATGTTGAAGTCATTTGTAGTTTTGTTAAATGTTAATATAAAATTACATATGATTTTATGTATGATTTAACCATTTTTATATTATCTTGAGAGATTTACATCCTCATTTGATTCTCTATTTTTCTTTAATATTTAAATACCAATAAACATCCCTAAATTGAATTTTTGCCTACAATTTATTTTTCTTCTATAGTTTGGACTATAATGAACATTTCAAACAATTGATAAAGCAAAGTCTTCTCGAAACCTAATATTATTTTGGAAGATAGGGAAAAAAAAAGGAGAGAGAGAGGTGAGAAATGATAGGAAACCAAACAATAATAATGATACAATTGAACAATAATAAATTAATAATGATGCATTTTCTTCTAAATTTTTGAAAAAAAAATAAAACTTTTTAAAAACATCATTAAAAATAAAAAAAACTATCTAAACTTTCATTTTAGAAAATATACTTTCCTTAATTTGTCTCCTTTAAAAAACATGAAACTTATCCCTAGCAAGGTTATTTTGACAGCTTGAAGAGTTTTACGCAACAGAGTTTCTGTCTGCGTAAACTTATCTAGCAAGGTGTTTCCATCATTTTTTACTTGTGCACGTTTTGAGGTAATAAGGTTGAGACTGAAAACCATCTATTTTTGGGATGTAACTTTTCAAGAAAAGTCCTTTTTAACCCTTGCAACCGGTCGTCAATTTATCCTGTGAACATCCCTACATTGGAAGGTTTGTTTTATTGGAGAAATCTATTGCAGCTATAGGTGAGCATTGGAATCCGGTACTTATCTTTGGAACCGGAACTGCTTCAAAACCGTCGGTTTTGGAACCAGAACTGATGTGATTGGTTTCGGTTCTCATTTTTTGAAACCACTAACTGTTAAGTACCCGTCGGAACCAGTTTCGCTTTATTCTATAAAATAATTTTCTATGTTTATTTGGAAAAGTTTTTCTAAATTGAATCAAGTAAACAAGTTTTTTGATTTTTGATTTTTTTAGAATTTTTTTCTAAAAAAGTGAAGTTTTTTTAAAAAGTAAACATAGCTTAAATATTCTTTTTTTAATCTTTTGTTTAAAAGTTACAAACTCGTTATTCTAATGCCCTGGCCTTTGCTCTTTCTGTGCAATCTTTGGTCAAAATAGTAGCCTGAGTTTGTTTTTCACAAGTCATTTTCATTGAGCAATTCCATGAAGTATAGTTTTCACAAGTGGGTGGTTGATTGATAAAAATTAACCCCAAAATTATTTGAGTGATGGATGAGATACATGTGTGTTTGATCAATGGGGGATAAAAACATCGAATGTGTGTCAAAAACTGATGGAGTTTGCGAACTCGAAATGGTGAATATTGATTCAAACTAGTTATTAAGGACCCGGGTTTCGCTCCCAGTTATAAACAGTGATAGATTTTATCATAAGTAGTTTAATGAAATTACTTGATTATTTTTCATTAAAGTTATAATTGCTTATAATTAACCAATAAAACAAAATGTCGTAATAAAATAAATAAATAAAGTAAAAGTAACAAAATGTGAATTAGTAATTTGAGAATAAAAAATATATAAATATGGTATACTATAAAAACCAAATATGTAATTTAATTAAACATTTTTTTGGATTAGTTAACCAACTTAATGCAACAAAGTTGGATGGATAAATAAAAATGGAATAAAAAAAAAAGATAAGGTTGAAAAAAGTAGTTTTTAAATATCAATGATTAAGGGCGTTCTAAATATCAAACTATAAATACCAAAATCGTATTTTATTCTATAACTTTACTATTGATATAAGGGATAATATTACAATCAAAGAAGTAGAGAGTTATTTGTATTAGATATCAAGGGCATGGGAAGAAGATTTTGATACCTTATTATTTACAAATGACAAATAATACACACTATTTATATTGGAACAAAATGTGGAACTATAGTATCTAATGAGACTAGCTTCTAAAAGTATTTCCAACGATTTATTCAAAATGGTGAAGCATTACTCAAATCTTTGAAAAAACTATATTCAACTCTTATGGGTTATTTGGTTTGCGGAATTCAAAGAAATTTAATGAGTTAGAATGACAAATTTTTTAGTGATGTTTGATCCCGAAATAAACTTGATGGAATAGCTTAAATTCGAGTTTTTGACCAAATGGTGTTTTTAAAAAACATATTTACCAAATGGGTGTTGTTTTAAACATATTTACTATTTAGGTGTAGTTTTCTATTTAATGGATTTTTCATGCATAAACATATTTACCATTTAGGTGTGTTTTTCTATTTAATGGGCTTTTATTGCCTTTTTCCTACTTTTCTTTACTATTTTTTATTATTTTTTTGTTGCTGATTTTTTAATGTTTTTAAAGATAATATAAATAAAAAGCTTATGTATGGTTAAGTAAAAAAATGTATATAAAATAATAATACGGTTCTGTAAAAAATCATATAAAAACAAACCCGTCCGAAAACCCAAACATTAAAAATGGTATAAAAACGGTGAGGAGTTTGGGTTCAGTTTGGGTTGACATTTTCAGAACCAAACCTACCGAAAAACCCGAACATTTTAAATATATTTTTATTAATGTGAGTATTAATATATACTATTAATATGTTCCGAAAAAATATATTGAAAAAAAAAATATCAAGTACTGTTAAGTTTTTATTGAAAAAACAACAATAAAATTCAAGTACAGTTCAGGTTTAAGTATGATTCAGGTTTTCGGTTAATGTTTTCAAGTACGGTTAATGTTTTTATAAAACTCAATTAAATCAGGTTTTCGAGTCTTGGTTTTAAAGTTTAAGTACGATTCAGGTTTCAAACGGGTAGTTTGGGTTGGATGGGTTTTGCTCACCCGAAAACATTAACCGAAAACTTGAATCGTACTTAAACTTTAATAAAAACACTAACGGTACTTGAGTTTTATTGTTGTTTTTTTAATAAAATCTTAACCGTACTTGAGATTTTTTTTTCAATATATTTTTTTCGAAACATATTAATAGTATATATTAATACTCACATTAATAAAAAAAATATCTAAAATGTTCGGGTTTTTCGGTAGGTTTGGTTCTGAAAATGCCAACCCAAACTCCTTACCATTTTTATAACATTTTTAGTGTTCGGGTTTTCGGATGGGTTTGTTTTTATATGATTTTTTCCAGAACCGTATTATTGTTTTATATATTTTTTTTACTTAATCGTACATAAGCTTTTTATTTATATGATCTTTAAAAAATATTAAAAAAATCAGCAACAAAAAATAATAAAAAATAGTAAAGAAAAGTTGGAAAAAGGCATTAAAAGCCTATTAAATAGAAAACTACACCTAAATTGTAAATATGTTTAGGCATTAAAAGTTCATTAAATAAAAAACTACAACTAAATGGTAAATATGTTTAAAACAACACCCACTTAATAAATAAATATGTTTTTTAAAAACACCTATTTAATCAAAAACTTTCTTAAATTCCATTGGATTCCACAATTTTAAAAATTCATTATTTCTTGGTACAAGCAAGGACTTGAATTCCAACTAGTCAAATACTATTCTGGGTATGATTTAACTATTTTTATATTCTCTTAAGATATTGACATCCTCATTTAATTCTTCATTTTTCTTTAATATTTAAATGCCAATAAACATCCCGAAATTGAATTTTTGCCTACAATTTATTTTTCTTCTATAGTTTGGATTTGGACTATAATGAACATTTCAAACAATTAATAAGTGCAGTCTTCTCGAAACCTATATTATTTTGGAAGATACAAAAAAAAAGAAGAGAAGAGATCAGAAATGATAGGAAACCAAACAATAATAATGACACAATTGAACAATAATAATGATGCATTTTCTTCTAAATTTTTGAAAAAATAAAGAAAATAAATCAAAACTTTTTAAAAACATCATTGAAAATAAAAAAGCTATCTAAACTTTCATTTTAGAAAATATACTTTCCTTAATTTGTTTCCTTTAAAAAACCATGAAACTAGCAAGGTTATTTTGACACTTTGAAAAGTTCTATGCAACAAACTTCCCACCTGTGTAAACTTACAAATTTATCCAACAAGGTGTTTCCATCATTTTTTACTTATGCATGTTTTGAGGTAATAAGGTTGAGACTGAAAACCATCTACTTTTGGGATGTAATTTTTCAAGGAAAGTCCTTTTTAACCCTTGCAACTGGTCGTCCATTTATCCTGCGAACATCCCTAGTTCCATACATTGGAAGGTTTGTTTTATTGGGGAAATCTATTGTAGCTATGGGTGAGCATCGAAACCTGGTACCAATCTTTGGAACCGAAACTGCTTTAGAACCATCGATTTCGGAACCTAAACTGCTTTAGAACCGTCGATTTTGGAACCGGAACTGATGTGATTGGTTCCGGTTCTCATTTTTTTGAAACCGCTAACAGTCAAGTACTCGTCGGAACCAGTTTCGTTATATTTTAATAAAAATAATTTTATATGTTTATTAGACCATCCGCACCCGGGATTGGTGTGGGCTTCGGTTTGGTGTTTTGCTGATCGGTTCCATCGACAACACCGCCGAGGCCAATCGGCATGGATGTGTTTCAGAGTGTGCTTGCCGACACCAAAGACTACCCCACTCCACCTCTCTCTCCTTTCTCTCTTCTTTCGCTCTCTTCTTTTCTTCTTCTTTTTTTTATGAATTATTTAGATTGGTTGAGTGTGGATGAATTGGGTTAGATTGGGTTGGTTTGGGTAAGATAGTGAAAACCTGATGTGGCGATTGGGTTGGCAAGACAATCTACGGATGTGGATAGTCTTATGTTTAATTGAACTTGAAATGACTTTTATGGTTACACATTTGCACATATACACCTATGACTACTTTCTTCATTCAACTTATTTATTCTTTTTTTGATATTTTTTATGTCATATTTATCATTTTAAGTTGTATTTTTTGTTTTCTTTTCATTTCAAAAGATGTAATTATTAGCTTTAAGTTTATTAGATAAAATTTTCATCGTTTGTAGTATTTGTTTCGTTACTAGAACTATATAATAACTAATAATTACTTTTTTATAACATAAAAAATAAAGAAGTATTTAAAAAAAGTAGACATCAGGTACCCGGTTTCGGGACCGGATCCGGCAGTTCCAGGACCGGTTCCCAAATATAAAGAACCGGTGCAACCAGTTCTGGTTCCGGTTCTTTCATTCTAGGAAGTGCTAGTTCCGATTCCGGTTCCATGAATTTTGGTCGGGTATCCGTCTTTGCTCACCCCTACTTGCAGCTTGGAAATAAGCAAAAAGTTTTTCAAGGCGTGATCTACGTTTATCTTTGGTCTATTTAGGGTGCTTGGAATATAAAGCCGTTCAACAAGCCTATTGCTCATCAAGGGATGGAGCGAGAACATTTTTCAAATGATGACACTATATAATTAAGTTTTGGTTGATTCGAGAGATTTTTTAAGTTATTTTTTTTGTTGATTTCGATGGACTTTTTTATTTGTTTCAAGAGAATTGTTTGGCTTTATTATTTGATTTCGAGAGAATTTTTCCATTTTTTATTTGATTTTGAGAGAATTTTTCGGTTTTTAGTTAGTTTTGAGTAAAATTTTCGGGTTTCAATGATTTCTTGAGAAACTTATAAGTTTTTGGTGATTTGCAGACCTTTTTTGGTTTTTTGGTGCACTCCTTGAAGTTTCAAAAGTAATATGATGAGACCCTACAAAACAATACGGTAGCACCTTTACAAAATAATTTTTTTACCTCTCGTCAGGCAAAAAATACGGTGACACGTGTCACTGTGAATACTTATTGTTAAATCTGAATATCAATCCACCATGACTATGAAGCTTTAATTCAATCACAAATCTCACTTTTATTAACTATGGAGTACAATATGAACAAGCTACTTTCTCTCTCTATCAAGTACTTGATATGACAATTACGAATCTCTCTAAAATCTAACTCACTTAAAATCTTTTATACCCCAAGGGTATTTACACAATGCACCCCTCAACTTTACACAAGATACAAAATACTCAACAACTTGAATACAATTATATTTTGACCCTAACAATCTCCCCCTTTGTATTCAAGTTGGAAATAACCAACTAAACCAAAAACTTGTAAACAAAAACAATCTTCACAAACTTCACTTTAACTGAATCACCAACGAACAAAACTTGTCAGCATCAGAAATCTTCACGAATAACAAGCAACCAACTTCAAAACTTCTCAAACGAATTTTACTTGATATTCTTTTAACATTGAAGACCATCAACATTCTTCAGAAAAATTCTCACCCTTTTCAATGTAGAACAATCTCCCCTTTTTCACAAAATAGAATTATCTCCTTTGAAGTATCCACCTTCAATAAACTCAGCTTGAATCAGAATTAACCAACTGATTATCACTTAAGTATCAAACTCCAGATATTTTCATCCAATCAACCTTCAGAAAATAAACCAACTCTTTTTCTCTATAACCTTCAAACTCTTTTCGGTTATCTTCAAACTTTAATTAGGAAATCGATTATCTTCATATCAAATCAAACTTCAAACTTTTATCCTCATCCAAAAACAACTTGGAAATCTTCAGTCTTCACTTGACATCTTCCAACATCTTTAAATGATCGAAACTTTTGACAACTTGATTATCTTCGAAATACTTTTCATCCTGTCCTTTCACTTATTTACAAAGTCTCTTCAGAACTCAACTTGAACTTTGAACAAATATCTTCAAGTACGTTGAAGAACCAACTTTCTTCACTCTTTGAATCACCAAAACATTTACCAACAATGATCAATTCTCGAACATATCGCCAAATACAAACATTACATGTATTGATCAAATAATCATTTCTCTTTCATTCTCCCCCTATTTGATGAAAAACGATTTTATCATCAAATCACGATGTAGAAATGATTAATCGTCAAACCAAATATCAACCAAATCTTTAGAAATAGTCTAATCAGTCACCATCCTTTTCTTATAAGAATACCTCCCGAACCACCATCCAAAAATGTAAACCATCCGTCAATTCCAAAAAAAATATCCGAATCTTTTCAAATTCAGACATAGAGTGGTAACCCTGAATCAACACATGAAACGGTTAAAATGCCTGTAAGTAGCACAAAGCCACTTAGTACAACGGATGTACTGTAGAAAGGACTTTATAGACGTTCACCCCCCAGGACTTCCATTCAATCATCGAAATACCGGTGTATTTCTATGAATGTTCCGACAAAGAAACAAATTCCTTGTGTGCAAAGTGTGGAAAGAATTAGCATAAAATGCTTTAAAAGGCTCAAAATAGTGAAAAACATATTCACTGACTCGATGTGCAAGAAATGAAGTTCGAAGGCAGGCAGCTTCCTTCTATTTCAATATCGACTTTCCGAATGAAAATCTGATAGATTATATGCTGCGTCCCCGTGCTGAATTGAAACATTTTCTTGTTGAGAAGAAAATGAGTAGCTGGTGGGGTTTAATCGAGAGTCGGCATTGGGCTTTGCCTTGATTCAATATCAGTCACCAAAGAACGTGAACCGATAGATTATGTGGTTGCCCGGCTTATAAATGGTTGGTGCAGAGTATTATGTTTCTTTTAACTCTATTCTCACACCCTCCAATTCTTTTAATCTTCCTCACTTCTAACCAAGCTCTCATATTCCATTTTTCCGCTCTAACACTATGAGAATAACCCAACCAGATGAGTTATCTCCCCCACACTTTGATTGAGACCCTTCACCCCTCATTTCTCTCAATGATAACTTCTTGGGTAGGGCTACCGGCGCTGGCAGTCCATAGAAGTTTAATAACCTCACTCCCCGTGAAATATGTTTCCTAAACATGAAAAATCGATGATTCATCGGTTGAATCATATAGCCTTTGATAAAGTTTGCTCAAAAGATGTATAGAAACAATACATGAGCAAAAAGATATCTCCAAACAATTATATATATTGAATGCACAAGAAAAAACAAAGAATTGTTTGAGAAAACGGTTTCATCAGATGGTATGATCAAAGGTAATGGTTCAGAAAGATAGGAAAATATCTATATGAACGATATATTGACATATCTTTATGAAACAAGGTGTATCGAACTGATCAAACGAACGCTTAGACGCAAAATGGAATGTCAACCGAGTGTATTACCATCGAATAATTGGATCGTTTTAGAGACATAGTAATAACTAAACAAGAAGAGCATAAACCGGTGTGTATGAATACTAAAACAGTATAAGAAAAGATAATACACAAGTATTAATCTTTGGAAACACACGGTTTAGAAAACATGCGTCAATTCCTCAACATGAAAACATTTAAAATTCACTTCTAGATTCATGAAAAACTTTGAGAATAGAGAAGTGATTTGAACAATTATGAAAACTGTTTTCATACTCGAAAGTTGTTCATCTTTCAAATATGTGTTTATGCCAAACTATGTATATACATATAAGCTCCCCCTCAAAATGTCAATTACCTACAAAACAGATAATAGATTTTGGTATTCATTAAAAAAAATGAATCCGCTTTAGTTAGTAGCTCCCCCTCAAAAATATCTTGTACCAAAACTTGAATGACCTCTTATTGTTTTATTTACTCCCCCTCAAACAAAGAAACACACTTTGTTAAACTGAAAAAGGAAAAACAAATGTAGAAAGAAAATATACAAAGAAATAAATTTTGAAAATACTATTTCAAGTTTTCAGAGTTCGCATACCAAGCTTGGTGATAAGAAAGTTAAACCTCTTTTCATCCAAAGCTTTTGTAAACAAATCTGCTAACTGAAATTCAGTATTTACAAAATAAAGTTCTATTGTACCTTTCTCTACATGATCTTTAATAAAATGATACCTGATGTCTATGTGTTTGGTCTTCGTGTGTTGAATTGGATTACAAGAGATAGCAATCGCGCTCTTTGAATCACAGTAAATCGGGATCTTATCAAACTTGAATCCGTAATCTCGTAACTGAGTAGGCATCCATATAATCTGAGAACAACAGCTTGTAGCAGCCACATATTCAGCTTCGGCCGTTGAAAGTGATACGCAATTCTGCTTCTTGGAAGCCCAGCTAACAAGCTTATCTCCCAAAAACTGTATGTGTCCTGTCGTGCTCTTTCTATCTAACTTGCATCCTCCATGATCCGCATCAGTATAACCTGTCAACTCATACCCTGAACCTTTAGGATACCATAGACCAAGATTAACAGTACCTTTCAGATATCTAAAAATGCGTTTGACGGCTTTAAGATGAGATTCTTTAGGCTTTGACTGATAACGAGCACAAAGACATGTCGAAAACATTATATCAGGTCGACTTGCAGTTAAGTACATTAAAGAACCAATCATTCCTCGATAAGTTGTCACATCAACAGCTTTCCCTTCGGGATCAGAATCAAATGCACAACTTGGTGACATCGGTGTTTTCATAATCTTAGCATTTTCTAAGTTATATTTCTTTAAAATATCTTTGATGTATTTTGCTTGATTAATGAAAATGCTAGCCGATAATTGTTTAACTTGTAAACCGAGGAAGAAATTTAATTCTCCCATCATCGACATCTCATACCGAGTCATCATGAGTTTAGAAAAAGTGTCACAAAAATTAGGACAAGTAGACCCGAAAATAATGTCATCTACATAAATTTGTACCAACATGATATGCTCGCCTTCACGTTTTATGAACAAAGTGTTGTCGATTTTACCTTTGGAATAGCCAGACTCAACAAGAAACTGAGATAAGGAATCATACCATGCCCACGGTGCTTGTTTCAAACCATATAATGCCTTATCGAGAATGTAGACATGATCAGGATGATCTTTATTAACAAACCCTTCTAGTTGTGAAACATATACCTCCTCTTTCAAGACGCCATTTAGAAATGTTGTCTTCACGTCCATTTGATAGAGAGTGAAGTCTTTGTGTGCCGCGTAAGCTAGAAACATCCTTATAGCCTCAATACGAGCAACCGGAGCAAATGTCTCGTTGTAGTCTATTCCTTCTTGTTGTCTGTATCCTTTGGCAACCAACCGTGCCTTGTTGCGAACAACAACATTATCCTCATCTTTCTTATTTTTAAAAATCCATTATGTATCAATGACTGATTTGTCGTCAGGTCGAGGTACGAGTCTCCAAACTTTTAGTCTCACAAACTGATTGATCTCCTCTTGCATGGCTATAAACCAATCTGGATCTGCAAGAGCATCAACAACTTTCAGTGGTTCAACATTGCTCAAAAATGCAGCAAACAAACATTCATTCGCAGTCGCCGGTCGTGTTTGCACGGGAGCATTCGGATCACCAATTATTTGATGAAGTGGATGATCTCGTGTCCACTTAGTTGTATGAGGGAGAGGCCTGTACAATTGAAGATCATAACCAGAATCAGTATATGAACTTGTAGGAACATCTTGCAAAGATTCAAATGAAGGAATAATTTGTAAATCTTGAGAAAAATCATCAAATGTGGATTCCATTCGAATTGGAATCGGATCTGATATATCTTCACTTGAACCAATATCTGCCTCTTGAATATGGGAACTATCAAAAATCGGAGATTGAACTTGGGTAAGCTCTTGATTCTCGGGAATCGGAATGATTGAAGTCTGAACTTGAGGACTTTCTACACTCGATGTATCTTCCGAGATAGTGGAAATCGACGGACCAGAAATTGAAACTGGTTCCTGAACATATACTGTTGTATCCCTGTGAATAGAAGAAGAATTGTTATTAGTTGTTGAATCGGACGATGATGAACCAAAATATTCATTATAAAAATTCTCAAACAATAAATCCAAGTCAGAAATATTGTTTGTAGACGTTGAAGCTCCATCCTTTTGCTTTGTTTGAGTAACATGATCTGGATTAACCAAGTTGACCGCTAAAACTAGGGGTGTTCAAAAAAACCGAAAAACCGCAAACCCGAACCGAACCGTGCGATCCGAAACCGAAAAAAACTGTAAACCGAGAAACCCGAGACCCGAAAAAACCCGAAAATAGGGTATCCGCTGTTTGCGGGTCGGGTCGGGTATTTTTTCGGATACCCGCGGGTATCCACGACCCGCATATTTTTAATTAAAAAAATATTTATTTGTTGTTTTAGTAAAAAAAAAATAAACAAAATATTGAATTGTTAGATAGAAACTTGGAATTTTGAAAAGTAAAAAAAAAAACCCTAACATTAACATACGCCGCATCCACAATCACATCCAGCATCCTCTTCCATAAGCCATCCCCTTCTCCACTTCTCCACCGTCGAACTACCACTTCTCCACCGCCGGCGCCGACGATCTTCAGCTGCCGGCCATCTCCAGCCGTCGGCCATCTCCAGCGTCGGCGTTCACCTCCGGCAAGGTGTGTACCGCGAGACCACCACTCCATCGCCAGTCGCCGGACGTATTTCTTGAAGCTGACCACCGAGGACTGTCGCACCGACAGGTTTTGCGTCTAGCCGTCTACTCTTCTAGTTTATATTAATTGTAGATGCCATTATTGATGTGTTCTTGTAGATTGTTTCTTCTTTCGTTCTTTTACCCAAATTGTAGATGCCATTATGGTTTTCCCCTTTTAGATGATATATGTTGATTTGTTACCATTATTGGCCATATCTTGTTCAGTTGTTGTTCTTCTGGAATTATGAATTCATTGAATTGTCAATATGTCATATGGAATGTCAATAATCAAGTGAGTAGACACCTAAATAATATTTGTTTATTTTCTTTTGTAAATGCAATCACTGCTATATTGAATTGTCATATGGATTGTCAAATGTCAATAATATGAAATTCATATAATGTGTTACTTTCTGAGTTACTGTGAATATGTGATGGCATTGACAAGAATATGTAACTTTTTGAGTTACTTAATTTGGCATATAAAACTATTGTGAATTAATGTTATACATGGTACCAAAGGAGTGTTAGCCTAGTGGTAAGACTTGGGCACTACATAGTGGTGAACCCGAGTTCGAGCCCTGGGGGACGCATTCTGGAGGTACGGGGGCTTCGACCCCGGGCTGCATGCTTTAGCAGTCGGGCTTCGGTCCAAAATTGCCGAGGATTAGTCTGGGTCCAATGTGGTCTGGGATACCTCTTCCAAAAAAATGTTATACATGGTTTTATGGTTAAAAAAATCATATAATATATTAATATATAACTTCCTGAGTTACTATGAATTTGTGATGACATTGGCAATTTGGCATATAATAGTATAATACTATTGTTATATATGTAACTTCTATACTTCCTAAATTCTAAGTTACTGACTTACTGTTATATATGGTTTATTGTTCATTTTTATGTGAGTTTATATGTTTCATACAATAATAGTCTAATTATCTAATTATATATATGGTTAACTTTTATGTATCATATCTTTAAAGTTTATATGTTTTTTGATATATAAGATAAATGGAGGCTAACGTGGATAATCATACCGAGGCTTCTAGCAATCCTACTCCGGAAAGTGCAAATGCCGATTCTCCATCAACGCAAAAACAACCAAGAGATAATAAAAAAGAAAAATCCGATATGTGGGATCATTTCACTAGGGATCCTAGTGATAAGACGTATTCTACATGTGATTATTGCACTCAAAGATTGAAGTGTCCTAGTAGGAATGGAACAACTTCTCTACGTAATCATCTAGCTCGTTGCAAGAAGTATCCATATAACGTGGATAAGAAACAAAAGCTGTTGATTTTTCAAAGTCAGTCTTCTGTCCAAGATAGCGGTGATAGTAATTCTACTTTCACGACATGGAAATTCGATCAAGCGATGTGTAGGAAGTATCTTGCAAGAATGATAATTCTTGATGAGAAGCCTTTCATGACGGTTGAGCAAGAAGGGTTTCGTGACTTTGTGAACATGTTGCAACCCCAATTTCAGATCCCCTCAAGAATCACTGTCGCTAGAGATTGCTATGATATCTATACCGTTGAGAAGGAAAGTTTGAAGAAGTACTTTAGAAAGACTAAGCAAAGAGTGTGCCTAACAACAGATTTGTGGTCTTCAAGGCAAAACCTTAGCTACATGTGAGCTCATTTCATTGATGAAGATTGGAATATACACAAGAGGATATTGAACTTCTCGGCAGTTTCGGGTCATTCGGGAGAGATACTAGGGAAATACATTGAGAAAAACTTGATAGATTGGGGTATTGACAAGGTTCTCACGGTGACGGTTGATAATGCTAGCTCAAACGATCTTGCGGTTCGATACTTGAAGAAAAGGCTAAACACATTGAAGAATAGTGTGTTAGATAGTGAACATCTACACATGAGATGTTGTGCCCACATCTTAAGTCTTGTTGTGAAAGATAGTTTAAAAGAAGTTGGAGACTCAATTTTTCGAATTCGGTTGGCTGTAAAGTATGCGAGGTCTTCACCGGCTCGGCTCCAACGTTTTAGAGAATGTGTTGAGAAAGTCAAAGTCGAAACGAAAGGTCTTGTTTGCCTAGATATCGAAACAAGATGGAATTCGACATACTTGATGCTCGAAAGTGCCATAAAGTTTCAAAGTGCTTTTGACATGTTGGAGGAGCAAGATAATAAGTACATATCTGAATTGTTGTCATCAAAAGGCGTCCCTAGTGAAAATGATTGGGATTATGCGAAGAGTTTGTTACCTTTTCTTAGGGGCTTCTATAATTCCACTTTGCGCATTTCTGGGTCGTTATATGTGACGAGCTACATGTATTTTCATGAAGTGTTTGGTCTTGGAGCAATGATTAGAAAGAAGATGACGGATGAGGATGCGAGTTTGAGAAAGATGGCGGAAAAAATGAAACAGAAATATGACAAGTATTGGAGCAATATTGATAACATCAACATCTATTTGTTCATCGGGCCAATTCTTGATCCACGACACAAATTGGGTTATGTGTCTTTCATCATTAAAAGTAGTTTCAACAAAGAAAAGGCCGATGAGTTGATTGAGAAAATAGATAGAGTGTTGGATGAGTTGTTTAATCATTATTCGGCGATAGTTGGAGTTGTTAATGAAAGTAGTGGAAGTAGTTCTCGAGCCGTCGATGAGAATGAATGTATGGAACTTGATGAGGACCCGGCTGCGTTTTTGAACAATCAATATAAAAGACAATTGGAAGAGAGCTCAAGTTTTACCGGTACAAGATCGGAGAAGGATAAGTATTTGGATGAGCAATGTGAGCCTTTACAAAGT
This sequence comes from Centaurea solstitialis, assembly GCA_030169165.1. Taxonomy (NCBI): domain Eukaryota; kingdom Viridiplantae; phylum Streptophyta; class Magnoliopsida; order Asterales; family Asteraceae; genus Centaurea; species Centaurea solstitialis. The sequence continues at coordinate 2,749,332 of CM058044.1, read as the reverse complement.
AAGTTTGATATATTGTCTTGGTGGAAGAAAAATAAAGCAAGGTTTCCGGTGATGGCAGCAATGGCGAGAGATATTTTGGCGATTCCCGCCTCAACAGTAGCCTCCGAATCAGCTTTTAGTACCGGAGGACGTGTTCTTGATGTCTTCCGTAGTTCATTAACTCCTAGATTGGTTGAGGCGCTTATATGTTCACAGAATTGGCTTCGGTCAAAAACTTTTCCGGTTGACATTGAAGAAAAACTAGAAGAACTTGAAGCACTTGAAGTCGGTATATTTTTGTTATCTTGTGTTACATGTTTTTTAGTTTAACTTTATTTTTGTTTAATATGTGCGTGCGTATTTAGATTTGAAGGACTTACCCGAAGCTCTCTCCACCATCACGGTTGATGATTGATGATTGATGATTGATGATTGGTACTCCTGATCGCATTGTAAGTTGTTTCAATTTGGTTTCATTGATTGGTTGCCTGTTTTGAAAAATTGAGTGTCTGTCTTTTTAGGGCAGAATAGCAGATGGAATTGTTTGTTGTTGAGTTTGTAAAAAAGCTGATTCCTTGTGTTTTATGTCAATTGAATCCAATAAAGCTCAGACTTAGGTATGTTGAGATTGAGGAAATGACACCATAATGGTTCTGCCTATATTTTAGTGAAGTACTTAATGCACAACAGTGATTGTAAAGCAGCCTTCTAATATACATAATCTTTATCTCCTGTTAAAAGGTTATTTTTGTTTAAACACCAATGAGAAAACCTTAGTTAGTTGGGCCAGTTTAAGTCCTTACATTTTATAGAGAGAGATAGTTATATGAGTTGATGAGTCACTCTACGTTGAGGCATATTACAAAACAGGTTTAAGAATGGGGCATTAAAGGGTAGTCATTTTTCTTCAATGAAAAGTAGTTTAACTAACTAGTTATATAATCTTAACACATGTTATTCATTTTTAAAAAGTTATTTAATTATTACTATTATTATTTTTCTTTACAGTTGCATGGATGAAATGATGAAGATGAAGATGAAGATCAAAGACTCAAGGATGTTTCAATTTTATAAAATTTCGAACATTCGCTTTTGGATAATTAACTTTGATGTTGTTTATTTCGATGTTTATTTTAAATGTTGTGAAGTTTCTTCATGGATATTTAAGTTTGATCGTTGTGTGACAAGAACTTGCGTTTTAATTTGATTATTATGATTTGTAGCTTAGTTTATTTTAGTAATTTTACATATATAAAAGTGCAGCAGGAATTGCGGGTAACCCGCGATCCGATCCGCGGGTACCCGCCCCGTGCGGTTCGGTTATTTGCGGGTACCCTGTGGCTGCGGGTCGGTTTCGGGTAGCAATTCTGGGTACCCGCCCCGCGTTCGCGGGTAGTGATTTTGTAGATACCCGCCCCGTCCCGCCCCGCGAACACCCCTAGCTAAAACACCAGTTAAACCGGGTTCTGAACTGTCATGTTCAGAAGCCATCTCTGCATATGGATCAAACTTAACATTCATACTCTCAATCACCATCTTAGTTCGCTTGTTATACACACGATATGCAATCGAGTTCTTTGAATAACCAATGGAAATAGCTTCATCTGATTTCGCCTGAAGCTTGTGTCTGTCCTCTCTATCATTCATCACGAAACACCTGAAACCAAATACTCTAAAATGCCCTATGTTAGGTACTTGATTATTAATAAGCTCATATGGTGTTTTACCAAACCTGTTGTTCACAATTGAACGATTCTGTGTATAACATGCCGTATCAACCGCTTCAGCCCACAAAAACATTGGTAACTTTGAATACGCAAGCATCGTTCTAGCTGCTTCTACCAAAGTTCTGTTTCGACGTTCAACAACACCATTTTGTTGTGGTGTACGAACTGCGGCGAAAGTATGTTTGATACCAACCGACTCTAAGTAACCACCAAGTACTTTGTTCTTAAATTCAGTTCCATGATCAGAACGAATTTTCTGAACATGTGACTGTAAATTCACTTGAACCTCTTTCAGAACAGAAATGATAATCTCAGGTGCTTCATCCTTAGAACGTAAGAATTTTACCCATGTATATCTTGAGTAATCATCAACCATAACGAGAACATACTTCTTACCATTAATACTCTGAACGCGCATCGGGCCACACAAATCCATGTGTATCAATTGTAACGGCTTTTCCGTTCCATGATCAAGCTTTGACTTGTGCGAAACTCGTTTCATCTTCCCTAACTAACAAGCGAAACAAAGATGCTCTTGTTGAAATCTTAAATCAGGAATACCAATAGTTAAGTTTCCAATCACCAGCTTATTCAAACCTTTGAAATTCAGATGTGACAGTCTCCTATGCCACAAAATACTTTGTTTATTAGAAGCTTTTGATAACAAACAAAGAGTATTCTTAGCTTTGACATCTCTCAAATCAATCTTATACAGATTACGCCTTCTAGTACCAACAAGCAACTCCTTTCCAGACTCAGTCTTAACTACACATCGCCTCTTCTTGAAACCTACTTCGAGATCTTTATCGCAAAACTGACCAATGCTAAACAAATTATGTCCTAATCCCTCAACCAACGATACTTTCTTAATCGTGATTTTGTCTTGAATCACATCCCCGTATCCTAGAATCGGAGCATACTGTTCATTACCAAACTGAACTGAACCACAAAACTTTGGTTTGAAATTATGCAAAATCTCCTTACGCCCCGTCATGTGTTTCGAACAACCAGAATCGAGATACCACACATGACGATTCTGCAAAATAAACTAGTTCACTTTAGGTACCCAACTCAATTTGGGTCCTAAGGGGTTAGAAGATTTATGTGCAACTGAAATCCAAGGTCTTTTCTTATATAGGTAAGGATTATAATCATGAAACGCACTATTGTTTACAAAATCATGCAAGCCACAATGTGAACAAAATTTATCACGACGCATATCAACAAATTGCTTTATTGAAAAATTTCGTGGAAAAGATACACGATTATTGTATGAAAAAGCAACATTGTTTCGTACATCATGACGAACTTTGGTATTACTAATACTAGATGTAGGGCTACATGAATTTTTGAACTCCTTATTCCTCCAAACTTGTTTTACTTGTCTTCTTTGAAAATTATCTGAAAAATCAGACGCACTTGAATTAGTAAAAGAAGAATAATAATCATTCTTTTATTGAACATTCACTTTCTGTCTTGAATTCTGTGGATACGAAACGAATTTATCTTTTGATTTATTAGTATTCTCAGAAAAATTCCTTTGTGTGGGCTTTGAAATAGATGAAGAAGATTGACCTTCATGCAATTTCGGTTTAATATTTGAAACATGCTTGGCTTGTTCTTTTTCTAATTGAGAAAGACTAGACGAATCAAACTTTTTATTGTCATTCACCATAGAAGTCATTGCTTTTGTTGAGAATTCAGTTAACTGATGTGTAAGTCTTTTTATCTCACATTTAAAGAACTCCTTCTGTTTTTCAAAATCTGTTTCCACAACAGGTTCTTTCTTATGTGCAACAAACATTTGTTCTAAAGCTTTCTTTTCACTTTTCAAGACTTGTTCTTTCCTTTTGAATTGATTCCTTTCATCAGATATCTGATTTTGCAAGGCAACAATCTGGTTTCGAAGTTCTAAAGATTTCTCTTCAGAAGATTTACTCACCGATTGAAATTGTTGTCTCTCGAAATCCATCTTAATTGCTAAATTAGAAATCTTGGAGGTAAGATCAAGAATGTTTTCTTCAAAAACTTTTCTTTCTTTCTCAAAATTGCTTCTTTCAAGAATGAGAAGTTGCTCAAAATCTGAAATTTGAGTTGAAAGCTGAGCATTTCTCAACTCAAGTGACTTTACTTTAGAAACAGCTTCAGACTCAACAAACTGTTTAGCTGAACACACGCAACATATAGAATTCACAATGGTAGAAAGTTGAAGTGCATTATCAGATTTTACACTATCTTCTGAAGCAGGTGAAGCACAAACAAATGAAGCGTCAGAAGTATTTGAATTCTTATTTACATAAGAACTGGAACTTGAAAAATTCTGCAATTCTCCTTTTAATTTGAAAACTTGTTTTTGAAGAGCAGAAATTTTACAAAGCATTTGATCTTTTTCAGAAGAATTCATTCTTCGTTCATCAGCAAAATCTTTAAGAGTCTTGTAATATCGAATTTCGTAAAATTTACTGTTATCAACCGGAGAATCATCAGATTTCAACTTTCTAAGTTCCTCTTCTGAATAACTTCTTATATAATCATCAGATAATGAAATATCCCTTCTACTATAACTGTCATTCAGACGTTCGTAGTTGAAAGGAATTTGAACGTTATCTTTTTGCTTTCTACGTTTATCATGTTCAGCTTCAACTTCCTCAGATGATCGTGTGAAACGCATTCTATACTTCTTGTCCAGATTAAAATAGATAGTATCATAAAGTGTAGGAACAAATCTGATTGCACGTTTCAAGTAATGAGGATTTTCAAATCCTAAACCTTCTCTAACATTATAAGCTTTGAACTCTTTTGGTTTATTTAGAAAAATTGTTTGATCAGTCTGTCCTCTTTTTAAAAGCATGGTTTCAACCTTTTTAATATGCCCAAGTAAAACTTCTTTTTCTTCAGAAAGTGCAGAAAATTTCTTTTGAATGTCATTATACTCCTTTTCCTGAATAGAAAGTTTATCTGAAATTTCAGACAATTTAGCTTTTTGCTTATTATCAGAAATGACAGATTGTTCCAAGAACTTTTCATTTTCTTTCATCAGATATTGCACAAGATGTTCATTTTGAGCATTCTTGTCGGAAAGCTCAACTATTAAAGCATCATTCTGTTTAGAATGAGCTTCCCATTTATCTGTGAGCAATATCTGAGCCTTTAACTTCTTTTTAAGATTTTCCATGTTCGCATTTAAAGACTTGATGTAAGCTTCAAATTCGACATGAGGATTAAGAATTACCTCAGATTCGTCCTCAGAAAAATGATCGTCTGGATTTGCCATCAAGCAAAGTTGATCTTGTAGTTCATCTGAAGAATCATCAACTTCTGAATCTGAGCCTATCACCACATCCTCAGTATCATTATCTTCAGAAGAATCTAGCACCTCTATAACCTCATCTGTCTCGGAACCATCAGACACATTAATAATCTCTATGGCTTCATCATCTGAACTAGCTGAATCTTCCATTTGTCCTAAATCCTCATCGGAAGAATCAACAAACCAATCATCGAGAGAATCAGTAAGAGAATCATCCGAGTCATGAGGATTACAACGTCTCAAAGAAAAATTAGTCTTTCGGTCACTCTTAGGAATCATCTTGGACATAAATGCTTTTACCATCATGCAAACCGCATCATCAGATTCATCATCAGTGGCGTTTAACCAATGATCTTCTTCAGCAAGTAGAGCTTTTCCAGATTCCTTCTTCTTTGCCAAAGAAGCTTTATGACTGTAGTACGAATAATCTTTGACTCCACCATTCGGACAATCTCTCGCAAAATGACCTGGCTTTCCACATTTAAAGCACTTTTGAACTTCATCAGACTTTTTCTCATCTTGCTCTTCGATTCGTTTCTCTCCAAACTTCTTTTTCTCCTCATATTTGCCTTTCTCAGAATATCTTGCTGAATCAGTCTTCTTATCACTCCTCTTGTCTTCAAGTCTACCTCTGTACTCAGACTTCCGAGAGGTAGATGAATATCGTTGCTTATTGGAAGACGGTTTCTTATAAAATCTCCTTTGAAAAGCTTTCGTCATCATTGCCATAGCTTGTTTAAATTCGGCAACATCAACATCCGAATCACTGCTTACTTCCGGAGTGTCAGAAGAATCACTTCTTGCTCTTGATCTGTGAACTACGTGTTTCCCTCTTTTATCAGCCATCAAAGCTAATGTATCTGTCTTCTCTTTCTCAGTTTTCATTTTTTCATCCAAAGCATCTTGAACATCATCTTGACTTTGTTTCAAGATTTCATATACAACATGAATATCAATATCTGCTAAGGACTTGTTTTGAAAGACAGAGTTAGAATAAAGCTTCTAAACAGGTTGAAGATTAGTGAGAAACTTGACGTTGTTCTCAATCTTTGTCTTAGTGATTCCATTCTTCCTTAACTCGTTCAACAAATTGCAAAATCTTTCATATGTATCATCCAACTTTTCATCTTCTCTCGCTTTAAACTGCTCGTATCGTTTGATGATATTCATAACCTTCATTTGTGTACCAACACTCGTACCAAGCATCTGCTTCTCAATTTGATCCCACATTTCCTTGCCAGTGGAATTGTGACTGTCAATGGTAAAGTAGATATCATTCGGAAGACCCAATAACATGAATGATTTAGGCAACTTATCAGCTTTATGTCTATTTTTCTCTTCAACAGTCATATCCTCAAACTTCTTGATAACCGTATGAGCAGCAACGGGAGGATCAGAATCAGGTTGTGCAGGCTTTTCCTCAGTAAAAACTTTCGGACCTTCTTTCAACGATAAACGAATGTATTCACCCAAATCTTGTCTGTCCATAAAATCCAAAAATCGATCTCGCCACATGTTATAATCTCCTCTGAATAGAACAGATGGCTTGGTATCGGAACCAATTGCTAGAGCTTCTCTCGTCGTCATGATGAATCGTACGGATCTTTTGATCAGTAGATATTAAAGTCTGAAATTGTTGAAAAAATTCACCGAACGATTTTCCTTGAAAAACCCGAAGCAATGTCAAAAACTCTGAAACACTAAAACAACTGAAAGTCAGTTACACATAATATATTCAGAAAATCCAAAAATTGTAAATTCGGACAATCAGAAAAATCAGGAAGTGAACAACTCTAATTAGGACTCGAGACAAAAACAAATTTGCGCTAAAACAAAATCACAAGGACTCGAGACTTAGCAAAAATAAAATGAAAACAATAAAACCAAAATAAAACTTCACACAAACAATAAAATGACTCGAGATACTCAAAAGCTAAAAAAAATATAACATGGCTCGAGATATAGAAAAACACACTTCTCAATTAATAAAATGACTCGAAATCAGTGGAAAAACACTCAAAAATAGCACTAGGCTCGAGATATCTTGAAAAACACTCAAAAAATAACAAAAATAGAATATGGACCAATTAAAAGATGCCAAATCAGCCCTAAAATAAAATCAGATCAGCTTCTTGAAATACACGTGGACCAATCGAATTTTGACAAGTCAACTCGAGACAACACGTGGACCACTCGAAATCAGCCACGTCAGCTCGAAGAATCACATGGACCAACCAAAAGTAGCCACGTCAGCGCTGAAGAGTGAGAATGCCACATCAGATTTTCGGTCAGCAAAGGTTTTGGGGCGCTGACCGAGCGTCTGAATACCTCTGACCGAGCCCTAGATGCTCTGACCGAGCTTCTGACCAAGAAATATAGCGCTGACTAAGAAATAATGTGCTGACCGAGCTCTGCTCGAGCTCCTGACTGCTGATTCGAGCTCTGACCGAGCTCTGACCCACTAATTCGAGTGATGACCGAGCAACAAATCGCTGACCGAACCTCTGATACTCCAATTCGAGTGCTGACTTATATTTCGAGCTCTGACCCACTATATCTGCTCGAGACATGACTATAATAGCTCAAAAATTGGGAAAATATGCTCGAGACATGGCTATTTTGTACTTATTATGCTCGAGACATCAGCCTTTTGTACTTATTATGCTCGAGACATGGAAAAGTGACTCGAAAACTTCAAAAACTGACTCGAAAAACTCAAAACCTGCTCGAAAACTTCAAAAACATGACTCGAAATAGCAAAATAAGGCTCGAAATAACAAAATGAGGCTCGAAATATTCAGATCTGGACTCAAGACATAAGAACAGCTCTTGAAAACCTCCATTGAAGGACCTCCATTGATGAACTTCGAACAAAACCTCGAAAATCCATCATTCTAGGCTCAAAAATCATCAAATCTTCACAATTAAACACCAAAAACTCAAATCTAACAACAAAATATCATCAATCTACATCCAAAACTTCAAATATTCAAGATCTTCAAGCTCCAAATCCAAATCTCACCATTTTTGCTCCAAACTTCATAAATCCAAAAAATTACCTTCAAATCTTCACCATTTTTCACTGATCTCCTGCTCTGATACCAATTGTTAAATCTGAATTCAATCCACCATGATTAAGAAGCTTCAATTCAATCACAAATCTTACTTTTATTATATATGAAGTACAAGATGAACTCAACACACACTCTTCACTTTCTCTCTCTAACAAGTACTTGATATGACAATTACGAATCTCCCTAAAATCTAACTCACTTAAAAGCTTTTATACCCCAAGGGTATTTACACAATGCACCCCTCAACTTTACACAAGATACAAAATACTCAACAACTTGAATACAATTATATTTTGACCCTAACACTTACTAAGCTCCGACCATGTTCCTTACGGGCGTTGACATTCTTTTGGATGAAACATAGGAAATTTATGGAAATTTCTTTTTCTTGGAACAATTGGTGTTGTAATCCCCTAAACATTTCTTATAGCTAAGGTTGTGAGGTCTTCCTTTTGGTGTTTTCTCTCTTCTTGCGAAACTTTTGTATCTTTTTCTAGCATCTTGCTAGTTTTTTTTATAAATTTTTTACAAAACTTTCTGAAGTTTATGAACCAAGAATGATAATCATATTGAAGCTCCTTATCTTATATTCTTTTTTTGCCCTTAAAAAAACTCCTGTTATAAATATCCAACCTTTATATTGGTCATATGGTTTAAACAAAAGGTAATAATGATCACCCAATAAGTATTTGAAACACTTGAATCAATAGTTTTAATTTATTAATGGAAGCTGCTACAATTTAAGGCTCATTAATTCAAGAAAGATTGATAACTTTGGCATTATATCATAACTATAATTCAAGTAAAAGTCTTGGTATAAATATAAAAACCTCAAGCCAACGGAGACGGATATTGCCCTTAGACTACCTCCATCCACAAACCAAACCAATCTATATTCAAATAAGACAAAAGAAAATTAATTAAAGAAAAAAGAAAAATAAAAGAATTGTAAAAAGATTGTGCAAACCTTTTTGTAACGTCCAAAGTGTAAACTGTTGTTTCGTTTATTAGTTATTTGGTTGTTGTGAGTATTATTGAGTCCATTTAGAATTTTATGTTGGGCTTAGTTGTTGTGTTTGGGCCAAGTGAGTTTAGAGCCCAAGTAGAAATCAGATTTTTATTAATGAAAAGCAAGAAACCCTAGCTTTTCTTTTTGGCCACTTTAGTCTTAGCTTGGAGAGAAAGCAAGAGAGAGAGAGGGAGCCACCATGTGAGGTAGAGTGACCGGCGATCGGAGAGTGAGGCGGCAGGTGGCGTACGTCGGCGGTTTCGTACTAGGTAATCTTTCTGACCTTTCTCCTCTCTAGCTCGTGGGTCGTGTGGGACGGCAGCACCGCCGTGACCACCGTCGTGGTAGCGGTCGGCGACTGCGTTGTTGCTGTTCCAGTTACCGCACGCCGGCGATGGCGGATCGTGCGGTGGTAGTTGTGGTAGGAGTAGCTAGCGGCGGTGTACGGTGCGCTGGCTTTGGCCGGCGGCGAAACCGTCGCCATCGCATCCGGAGGCCGGCGATGATGGGTCGTACGGTGGTGTGGGTTTGGTGTCGATGTCGCGCTAGGAAGCTGGTGGCGGCGCTGGTTGGTTTCCGACGGCCACGGCCGACGAATGGTGGTGCTGGTCCGGCAAGAGGGGGGCCGACGGCAGTGGTTTGCGCCGGCGACGCACAGCTATGCTGCTGCTGTCATTGTTTCTGGGTCCGGCAACACGGCGGCAGAACGCCGTCGTGACTGTGGTTGCGGGGATGCTGTCCGCCGTGGAGTCTTGCGGGTCGGTAGCTACCAGCTGTCGTTAGGCCGATGAGCTGGTCAAGCCGACTGTTATCGCGGCTAGGTTGTTGGGTTATCCGCGGTGGTCGCCGGCTACTACCGGTGGCATCGGTACGGCGGTGGTTAGCTGCTACCGGTATATCGCGACGACGACGGCTGACGGCTGCCCGGCGAGTTATACAGTAGCGGCTAGCTGCTGTCCGGCGTTGCAGATAGCGTGAGCCGGGTCGCGGTTGTACCGTGTAGCCCCGTTTGGTAACCGCGGGATTCGTTGCCTTTCCCGTGCATTAGGTGTTAAGTTAGGTGGTTAGGGAGTTCCAGGGAATTTGCTAGCCTTACTATAGGAGCTTACTGTGAACTTATTTTGTATCAGATACGGATAGACGTTTTGGGAAGTTCACACTAATTGAACGGTTAGCTCCTTTGCGAATCAGGTGAGTTTCACTGTATGTGCTTTATTTTATTGTGAACGTATATATGCATAATTGTGTGAGTTAGTTTCCTATGTATTTAAGGATAGATTATTTGGGTCACTTAAATTCGTTCGAGTTGGGTTTTATATAAGTTATCACGAAGATTTATTTATATATTTTATGGGATGTTTTGCAATTCGAGAGTGAAGAACCAAATTATTAGCCATGCAAATTCTTGGTGGGTCAATTATTAAATAGTGTGATATATATTTTGGGAAACAAATTCATGTTCATGTGTTGCAGTAAAGAAACAGTAAAGGAAAAGAAAGAAGAAAAGAAACAAGAAAAATATAGATGCAGTAGTTATTTAATTTAATGTTTTGTCATTAAAGTTGATTTGTCGTCACTAAAAGTATCTAGGAATGCATGGTCTTAAATAGTGACAACTGAGGTATGAGATTATTAGCGACACGTAGGTGGGTTTGCGTAACTTGGGTGCGCAATAATACTTAAAAGCCATGAACCTTTGGTGGCACGTGATTAGTACAAAGATCGAGTCGGCACGTGAATTAATTATCGTATAACCGAGTAATTAGTCGTAACCTTTGCGTAGGTTCAGTTTATCCAGTTTCGAGTTTCAATTTCTTTTCTGTGGCCGATAGACGATCGTGTGAGTTACACCTAATTGTTTTGTATTGTTATATTGGTATGTGCGCATGATTGTATGATAAAGGGAACCACATGCCCTTGATGAGTTGTGGGGGCGGACTCGCGTCTTAAGCTGGCGAGAAAAATGGAACCACATGCCCTTGGTGAGTTGTGGGGGCCGACCCGTGTCCAAACTGACGGGAGAAAGGGAACCACATGCCCTTGGTGAATTGTGGGGGCCGATCCGTGTCCAAACTGACGGGAGAAAGGGAACCACATGCCATTGGTGAGTTGTGGGGGCCGACCCGTGTCCAAACTGACGGGAGCTATATGACCTCATGAGAGTCGATTATTGTTTGGTTTATTTTGTTGGAATTATTGATTGGAATCATTGTATTAGAAATTCGAGTTATGTTAGTTGGTATATGATCGTTGTTGCGATTGTGTTGGCACCTGTTATGGTATGTACGTGCATGGTAAGATAAGGTACGTACAGTGCTTGCTCACAAAGCTTATAGCTTACCCTTCAGTTGTTTCCCCTTTTCCAGGTTTGGGATCAGGTGTGGTCAGAGGCAAGGCCCCGCTTTGAGGCAAGCTGCGAGGATGGTTCCGACAAGTGCTTAGGATATTTTTATTTATTTAATTAATGGAATTTAATTAATTACATTTAAATATTTGTTGCAGAATAATTGTAATAAATTCAATTAGCGTTTTCCTTAAACGTAAATGCTATTTTAAATTACTGGAATGCTAAAAGTGTAGTTTATTTTTAAAATTTATCAGTTACTATTATTTTCGAAATACTGGTGTTACACGTTTTCCCCTGCAAACTTGGTTTGGCATATTATTATATTAATTTAATTAAGATTTTGTAGATAAAGCATATTATTATATTAATTTAGTTTAGATTTTGTAGATAAGGCAAATGAGGTGTTAATATTTGATTGGTTAATATATAATTTTATAATATAATTTTAATGTTTGGTTTGGATTGTGAATAAAGTATGAAAAATGTTAGATTGGATTGGAATTAAAGATTTGATAGGTGAAAGAGAGAAATTAGTTTTTTATTAAAGCTTAGTTTTGGTTTGGTTTGCGGATAAAGATAGTTTTAGTTCACATCTTCCGTTTGTTTTTGGAATAAATATATTTACATTCTTATGATTGTTGTCTTTTGATTTTTATAACATTATGTTAAGAAAGAGTAGAGATTTTTTGTGTCCCTATTTTTTTTTTTCATCTTTTGTTTAAAAGTTACAAATTTTAGTCGTTATTTTAATGCCCTGGCCTTTGGTCTTCCTGTGCAATCAAAATAGCAGTCGAGTTTGTTTTTCACAAGTCATTTTCCCTGAGTAATTCCATTAAGTATAGTTTCATAAGTGGGTGGTTGATTGATAAAAATTAACCCCAAATTATTTGAGTGATGGATGAGATACATATGTGTTTGATCGATCAATGGGGGATAAAATTGAATGTGTCGAAAACTGAAGGAGTTTGCAAATTTGAAATGGTGAACATTGATTCAGATATTACAATCAAAGAAGTTTGTATTAGATATCAAGGGCATGGGAAGAAGATTTTCATACCTTATTAATTAAAAATGAGGAAGTATACACATTATTTATATTGGAACAAAATGTGGAACTATAGTATTTAATGAGACTAGCTTCTAAAAGTATTTCTAGCGATTTCTTCAAAATGGTGAAGCATTACTCAAATCTTTGAAAAAAATTACATTTAACTCTTAGGGGCTATTTGGCATGCGAAATTCAAAGAAATTTGATAAATTAGAATGACAAGTTAGAATGACAAATTTTCTAGTAATGATTGATTCCCGAAATAAACTTGATGGAATCGCTTAAATTCCATTGAATTCCACAATTTTAGAATTTCATTATTTTGTTGCATAAGCGAAGGAATTGAATTCCAACTAATCAAATACTATTTTAACTTTTCAAAATCAAGTTTTTTCAATAAATTCCGACTCCAATAAATTTAATTATATGATTTAGACATGAGAGAACCCCCAAAAAAATTATTAATAAGCATAGCGTCAATAATTTATTTTGTAAATAGATATTTAGAAAGGAATAAACTTTATTAAATAATTAAAATATTTTGATATTATACTTCAGTTTTTTATAATAAATTAAGAATATGTTAAACATGAATGTATTTTATTTTTGATATTTTTTTTAAAAGAAAATATAGCAAACTTTATCACTGTCAGCAGGAAGACGACGCACCGTCCGACGTTCGACCAACTTTCTAAAATAATTTTAAAAACTTATTTCTTTAAATAAAATAAAATAAAAAAACTGCAAAAAATTGATTTCATCTAATTAAAAAGCACCCCCCAAAACTTCGAGTTGGAAAATCAGTAGGATCTGTGTCCACGAATTGCCTCCACGTGGCAAATATGTAAATTGAGGTCAGAATAAGTGAATAACATTGTGGCTATAACCAAGATGACATCAGCTATTTTTATTAAGTGGTGGAAAATTCACCCTAGTTGGTAGAACGAACCAAACACCCAATTTATAACATTTTCTTCTCTATTTTTATAAAATATTTATTATGTCGGTTAAAATGGATCTATTTAGAGTAAGGGGGTGCTTGGTTCATTTTAGGGAATGAGAATGGGAATGAAAATGGGAATGCAGGAGAATGAGAAAGAAAATGAGCATTGTATTGTTGCTGCTTGGTTAACTCACTATAATCAATGAAAAATTGTTTCATATCAAAAATATATTTTTTTCCACTTCGAAAATACAAAAGATGCTTCATTTAATAGCAAAAGATTGAATGACATATGGAAAAAAGAACTGAGTTGAAAGAAAATTTTCATTCCCCCCAATTTGGTCAGGAATGGAAATTAATGAATCTGCAGGAATGATTCCATTATATAATATCAGACCAAGCAGCAGTATTCATTGTCATTCTCATTCCTTACCCTGCAATACCCCTAACCAAGCACCCCCTAAATTATTTTTCTAGCCATTTGAAAATACCAACAAAACCCAACTAACCCATCTCTCCCAACAATTCATGAAATACCCAACAATTTCCCTTTTCCGGCCACTTTTTCACTTTTCCGGCAAAAAACCATTGAAGTCGCCCAGGGGAAGTCGCCTGGGGCGACTTCCATTTTTTTACACATTTATTTTGGTTTAAGTGGCAAGGAAAAAATAAGAGTAAAAAATGCTACTTTTGTTAAAAAAGTGTAAAAAGTGGCAAGATTCTCAAATATTCCTCCCTAGGCGACTTGAATAAATTGGAAAGTGGCAAGGAAAAAGTGAAGTCGCCTCAGGCGACTTTTGTTGAGGCGACTCGGGCGATTTCTTGGTAAGTCGCCTGAGGCGACTTGGTGTGAGGCGGAAATTGTGGCTATTTCATGAATTGTTGGGAGAGATGGGTTAGTTGGGAGAGATGGGTATTTTCAAATGGCTAGAAAAATAATTTTACCGTTATAAATGAATCTTGCTATAAGAAATCTAAATAGACAAAGTCAAATAGTTAGGCCAGCTAAAAATCATCAGGTATAATGGATCCATGTCAATTTTCTTTGGTATTTGTTCTTCTTGTCTTTTAGATTTAGTGAACACACAAGGTATTTTACATATGAGAGAAAATGAGTAGGAAATCAATTGACATGGATAGATTTATAGAAGGTCTTACGGTGGCACACGCTACCATATTATTTGTCCAATGAATGGTAAAAAGAGTTAATTTTCTTAAGGTGCAATCGTTTTGTTTGGAAGAGTACTACCATATTATTTCGAAAATTCAAGGGGTACACCAAAAGACCAATTTTTTTAATACAACTAAAAACGAAAAATTCTAAATAAGTTTTCTCAGTCTTAGGCTGTGTTTAACAAACTAGCTATTGACTTAATAAACTAGCTAGTAGTTGATAAATTAGCTTATGAATAAATTATATTTGAGAGGATGGGGGTTGCCGATCGACATGGAGAAGCCGAAGGTTGTGGGGTGGGGGTTTGCTGAAGGGAGAGTAATGATGTTATTGTTGTCTGTCGAAGAACCCAAAGGGAAGTCGATGCATTCGAACCCATAACTCATGATCTAAGCTAGTTTTTTTTTTTGTACGACAATGAACTCACACATGCACCCGCGGTATCCGGGCATCCAATTGGGCAGCACCGACTAATCCGCGGCGACCCGGCCCAGTCCACATAGACTGGACCCGCCTAGGCACGACTAAGCCCGACCTATGGCCGAGCCCGCATGCCCATAGACTGACATGCCCGTTACCTGGACCCGAAGGCCGACCCAAAGTCTGGGTATCGCTGAAGTGCTACTCCCATGGTTAGAACCTGAAACTAATGGATACCATCCACTAGCTTCAAACCTTTGCCACTTAAGCTGCACCTCTTTGATCTAAGCTAGCTTATTTTTATTAAACACATCCTTAAAAAAGTCGTTAAAAATGCTCTAAAACTCCACTACAAGAGTTGGAAAATCAGTAGGATCCGTGTCCACAAATTGCGTACACGTGGAAGTTATTCAAAATTGGAGGTGAGAAAAAACAGTGGCTGTAACCAAGGTGACGTCAGCAGTTTTATTAAGCGGTGTAGCTTTGTGTGTACACGGGAAGAATCATCCCCTTCTTTGACCATCTTCCAGAAAACAGAATCTCTGGTTGTACACCGCTACTTTCTAAACCTCCTTACGTCATCACATGCGTCATCTACAATTTCTGTAACTTATAAATTCTCATGGACCAAAATCAGCAACTACGACAAAGTTGAAGGGCAAACTAAGTCGTAATCTATTCTTCGTTCTAGAAATGAACGTGCTAAGCAAGCCAAAATATCTTATTTCTCGTTGACGTTTATTATATTATTTTTAAATTTAAACAACATAAAAAACTTAAGTATTGGGCTTATTCACAGTTGTCTTGTCTTTTTATTTTTTAAGAGTAAATTACAATTATTCTCTCCGTATTTTGTTATTTTAATTGGTTTTAAGTTCTTATAAAATTTTTATTACATGACAAATCCTTGGTCTATAAAAATATTTTGATTTTGTTCTCATCAAGGGAAGTTAAATCCAATTCATTAACCTTTTTATGTGCAATGCATATGAAGGTATGTAGTAACTTTATCTTTGAAATAGAAGATTACAACAATATTACTAAAGTAGTTTTTCATATTTTAAAAATAAAATGACTACTTTACTCTCATGTAGGGGCGAAGTCGGGATCATTTCTGAAAGGGAGCATATAGGTAATCTAGTAAAAGTAATTTTTCAAAAATGATAAACAAAGACATTGCATCTAACGTAACATCAACTTTTACAGATTTATAATGACTTCAACGGATTTTTATTTTTTAAAAATAAAATGACTACTTTACTCTCAGTAATTTTTGAATCTTTTTTCGAGTTATGGTCAAATTCATCAACAAAACTCCACTTTAAAGGAAAACACCCCAATATGGTACATAATTAATAACCTTTTGGCATGGAATATAAATAAACCATTAATAATGTAGATCATTAGGCTTCTTGTATACAAATTACATATTTTCATATATAATTTAACGTTTCAAGGTGATGCCTTTGCCCTTTCTGGCTCCTATGTGGCTCCACACTGCACTCACTTGAAGACGTATGGAGAGTTACAGATATAATTTAACTTTCATCATCGTTTCGTAAGAAACAAAAATCAAACACTTTTACATACTATAGAAATTTTCTTGCAATAAGAGTTTTGTAAGGGCAAAAACCATGAAAAAAACTAAATCGTAGGGACTAAAATAGCAATTTATTTTTTTAAAACTAATTTTAAAATAAAAATAATATTTATTTTGAAGGAAGGAATAAAAAAGGCAATTTGCCTTTTAACGACCGGAAGCACCAGATTCCAAAAATCCCGCCTATAAATATTTTAACGTATCTCCTTCATTTTCGGAAAATAGAAAAAATCAACGAGCGCGTTTTTCTATTTTAAAAAAACTCACAAAAAAAAAAACCTTTCTCTCTTTGTTTTCAAAAACACACACAACACCACACACTATGTGTCCCACCGGAACTTCTCTATGGCCGGCGAGAAACATCTCCGGCGGACCTCCGCTCTGCCTTCGAGGTCCTCGACGCCGATCGCGACGGAAAGATCAGCCGCGAAGACCTCAAGACGTCGTACGCCGGTGCCGACGATGACGTCATCGGAACGATGATGACGGTCGCCGATTCGAATCGGAACGGTTACGTTGAGTACGATGAGTTCGAGAAGGTTTTGAGGAGCGATAATGGCAGCGGCGGAGTGATGGAGGAGGTTTTCAAGGCTATGGATGGAGACGGTGACGGAAAGGTAGGGTACGGTGACCTTAGAAGTTATCTGATTTCGGCCGGATTTGAGGTTAACGACGATGAAATCAAGGCGATGATTAGGTTAGGTGGTGGTAACGGTGATTCCGATGGTGTTACGTTTGAAGGATTTATGAAGATTCTGGCCGTTTGATGGATTCGATTTGGTTACGATGACGGAAAATTAGGGTTTCAGGTTTATCGATTAAAGGTGCCTTTTGTTAATTTCTCCTTTTTTCTGTAGAACATACTTGAAATTAAACCTGTTTTCTGTTGGAATTTTGAATTGAATTTGAGGTTTCTGAATTGAGATTCTTTTAGTTTTGTTGTGTTTTTTTTTTGTGAAGATTGAAAGTGTTATGATGATTTTTTTGGGAATTTTCAATTGAATTTGACATTTCTCAGAATCAATTCCAAAGTTTGCTTGTAATTCAGGCAATGATATTGTCCTAAATCAACTGCTTGTTATGAAAATATCTGATTGTGATTGTTTTCTATAGAATATTTGGATACTGAGTTTAACAATTTGGTTTTTTGCCAAGAAGATTGTTGGTAATAGCAATGGGGGGTTTAGGTTGATTGAGGAAAATGATATTTTTTCATGGATTTTGAAATGAAATTGTAGAAGTGTAACCCATTTAATTTGATAGATAGATGCACAACTGCAATTGATAACCCCCAAATGGAATTTGAACTTGGAATTTCTTGTTGTTTGATGCTATAAAAGATTTTTTTAGATCTTATTTTTGTTGATTTGGCAAGTATAATTACTTCTTTATGATGCAATTACGCTTTGAATTTTATTTTTATCAAGAAAAGGGAAACCAAACCCTTTACTGGGGTACCCCATGTTCTAACAAATTTCTTTTGGGGGGTGTTTTTATGATTGTGATCATAAGCGCTTATCAGCTTTTATCTCATTTTTCAAAAGTTAAAATGATTTGTCTAACAAATTTCAAATTTGCTTTTCCACAATGAAATAAATTTAACAAGTTGTTTTCATACGCAATCCCCAACACCAAACACCTTGTTAGGGTTAAAAATATAGTTGTATTCAAGTTTGAGTTTATAATTGTAATTGTTGTAAAGTTGAGGGGAGCTGAGTGTAAATACCCTAGGGGTATATAAAGCTTTTGTGTTAGTTGTAGAAGTTAGAGGAAAGTGAGAAGATAGAGAGTTACGTAATTGTCAGATCTAGAGTTTGATAGAGGAGAGAGAAAGTTGAGAGTGTGTATCTTGTTCATATTGTTCATATCAATAAAAGTGAGATTTGTGATTGAAATTGAAGCTTCTTAATCATGGTGGATTGATATTCAGATCTATCAAGTGGTATCAGAGCTATTCAGATCTAACAAGTGGTATCAGAGCAGGAGATCAGTGAAATTGTTGAAGATTTGAAGTGTTTCAGATTATTTGATTTTACTTCAGGTTTTTCAAGGACAACGGTTCGGTGCATTTTTCAACAATTTCAGATTTAATCATCTACTGATCAAAAGATTCGTACAATTCATCATGACGACAAGAGAAGCGTTAGCAATTGGTTCCGATACCAAGCCACCAGTTCTTTTCAGAGGCGATTACAATATGTGGAGAGATCGATTTTTGGATTTCATCGATAGACAAGATTTGGGAGAGTACATTCGGTTATCGCTGAAAGAAGGTCCGAAAGTGTTTACTGAAGAAAAACCGGCACAACCTGATTCTGATCCGCCAGTTGCCGCTCACACTGTTCTTAAAAAGTTTGAGGATATGAATGTTGAAGAGAAGAATAGACATAAAGCGGATAAGTTGGCTAAATCGTTCATGTTATTGGGTCTTCCGAATGACATCTATTTTACCATTGACAGTCATAATTCCACGGGCAAGGAAATGTGGGATCAGATTGAGAAACAGATGCTCGGTACAAGTGTTGGTACTCAGATGAAAGTAACGAACATCATCAAACGATACGAGCAGTTCAAAGCAAGAGACGAGGAAAAGTTAGATGACACTTATGAAAGGTTCTGTAATTTGCTGAATGAGTTACGGAAGAATGGCATCACTAAGACGAAGATTGAGAACAACGTCAAGTTTCTCACTAATCTTCAGCCTGTTTGGAAACTTTATTCCAACTCTGTCTTTCAGAACAAGTCTTTAGCTGATATAGATATTCATGTCGTGTATGAGATCTTGAAACAGAGTCAAGATGATGTTCAAGATGCTTTGGATGCAAAGGTGAAATCTGAGAAAGAGAAGGCAGATACATTAGCTTTAATGGCTGATAAAAGAGGGAAACAAGTCGTTCATAGATCAAGAGCAAGAAGTGATTCTTCTGATACTCCGGAAGTTAGCAGTGATTCGGATGTTGATGTTGCTGAATTTAAACAAGCGATGACAATGATGACGAAAGCTTTTCAAAGAAGATTCTATAGACAACCGTCTTCCAACAAGCAACGTTATTCATCTACCTCTCGGAAGTCTGAGTACAGAGGTAGACATGAAGACAAGAGGAGTGATAAGAAGACTGATTCAGGACGATATTATGAGAAAGGCAAGTATGAGGAGAAGAAAAAGTTTGGAGAGAAGCGAATCGAAGAGCCAGATGAGAAAAAGTCTGATGAGGTTCAAAAGTGCTTTAAATGTGGAAAGCCAGGTCATTTTGCGAGAGAGTGTCCGAATGCTGGAGTCAAAGATTATTCGTACTACAGTCATAAAGCTTCTTTGGCAAAGAAGAAGGAATCTGGAAAAGCTTTACTTGCTGAAGAAGATCATTGGTTAAACGCCACTGACGATGAATCTGATGATGCCGTTTGCATGATGGTTAAAGCATTTATGTCAAAGATGGTTCCTAAGAGTGGACGAAAGACTGATTTTTCTTTGAGGCGTTGTAATGACTCGGATGATTCTTTTGCTGATTCCCTTGATGATTGGTTTGTTGATTCTTCTGATGATTCAGTGGGCATAATGGATGATTCAGTTAGTTCTGATGATGAAGCGATAGAGGTTATTAATGTGTCGGATGGTTCTGAAGGTGATGATGAGACAGAGGATGTGGTGATAGGCTCAGATTCAGAGGATGATGATTCTTCAGCTAGAAAACAACTTTGCTTGATGGCAAATCCAGACGATCATTCTTCTGAGGATGAATCTGAGGTACGTCTTAATCCTTATGTCGAGTTTGAATCTTATATCAAGTCTTTAAATGATAACATGGCAAATCTTAAGAAGAGGTTAAAGGATCAAATATTGCTCACAGATAAATGGGAAGCTCGTTCTAAACAGAATGATGCTTTAATAATTGAGCTTTCCGACAAGAATGCTCAAAATGAACATCTTGTGCAATATTTGATGAAAGAAAATGAAAAGTTCTTGGAACAATCTGTCATTTCTGATAATAAGCAAAAAGCTAAATTGTCTGAAATTTCAGATAAACTTTCTATTAAGGAAAAGGAGTATAATGACATTCAAACTAAACTTTCTGCACTTTCTGAAGAAAAAGAAGTTTTACTTGGGCATATTAAAAAGGTTGAAACCATGCTTTTAAAAAGAGGACAGACTGATCAAACAATTTTTCTAAATAAACCAAAAGAGTTCAAAGCTTATAATGTTAGAGAAGGTTTGGGATTTGAAAATCCTCATTACTTGAAACGTGCAATCAGATTTGTTCCTACACTGTATGATACTATCTATTTTAATCTGGACAAGAAGTATAGAATGCGTTTTACAAGATCATCTGAGGAAGTTGAAGCTGAACATGATAAACGTAGAAAGCAAAAAGATAATGTTCAAATTCCTTTCAACTATGCACGTCTAAATGACAGTTATAGTAAAAGGGAAATTTCATTATCTGATGATTATATCAGAAGTTATTCAGAAGAGGAATGTAAACAGTTCAAATCTGATGATTCTCCGGTTGATAACAGTAAATTTTACGAATTTCGATATTATAAGACTCTTAAAGATCTTGATGATGAAAGAAGAATGAATTCTTCTGAAAAAGATCAAATGCTTTGTAAAATTTCTGATCTTCAAAAACAAGTTTTCAAATTAAAAGGAGAATTGCAGAAATTTTCAAATTCAAGTTCCTCTGTACATAAGAGTTCAAATATTTCTGATACTTCATTTGTTTCTGCTTCAACTGCTTCAGAAGATAGTGTAAAATCTGAGAATGCACTTCAACTTTCTACCATTGTGAATTCTATATGTTGCGTGTGTTCAGCTAAAAAGTTTGTTGAGTCTGAAGCTGTTTCTAAAGTCAAGTCACTTGAATTACGAAATGCTCAACTTTCAAATCAAATTTCAGATTTTGAGCAACTTCTTATTCTTGAAAGAAACAAGTTTGAGAAAGAAAGAAAAGTTTTAGAAGAAAACATTCTTGATCTTTCTTCCAAGATTTCTGATTTAACAATTAAGATGGATTTCGAGAGACAACAATTTCAATCTGTGAGTAAATCTTCTGAAGAGAAATCTTTAGAACTTCGAAACCAGATTGTTGTTTTGCAAAATCAGATATCTGATGAAAGGAATCAATTCAAAAGGAAAGAACAAGTCTTGAAAAGTGAAAAGAAAGCTTTAGAACAAATGTTTGTTGCACATAAGAAAGAACCTGTTGTGGAATCAGATTGTGAAAAACAGAAGGAGTTCTTTCAATGTGAGATCAAAAGACTTAGACATCAGTTAGCTGAATTCTCAACAAAAGCAATGACTTCTATGGTGAATGAAAATAAAAAGTTTGATTCGTCTAGTCATTCTGAAAAAGACAAAGCAAAGCATGTTTCAATTGATAAACCGAAAATGCATGAAGGTCAATCTTATTCATCTAGTTCAAAGCCCACACAAAAGAATTTTTCTGAGGATACTAATAAATCAAAAGATAAATTCGTTCAGTATCCACAGAATTCAAGACAGAGAGTGAATGTTCATCAAAAGAATGGTTATTATTCCTCCTTTACTAATTCAAGTGCGTCTGATTTTTCAGATAATTTTCAAAGAAGACAAGTAAAACAAGTTTGGAGGAGGAAGGAGTTCACAAATTCATGTAGCCCTACATCTAGTAGTAGTAATACCAAAGTTAGTCATGATGTACGAAACAATGTTGCTTTTTCATACAATAATCGTGTATCTTTTCCACGAAATTTTTCAATAAAGCAATTTGTTGATCTGCGTCGTGATAAATTTTGTTGTTCAAATTGTGGCTTGCATGATTTTGTAAACAATAGTGCTTTTCATGATTATAATCCTTATCTCTATAAGAAAAGACCTTGGATCTCAATTGCACATAAATCTTCTAACCCCTTAGGACCCAAATTGCGTTGGGTACCTAAAGTGAACTAGTTGGTTTTGCAGAATCGTCATGTGTGGTATCTTGATTCTGGTTGTTCGAAACACATGACGGGACGTAAGGAGATTTTGCATAATTTCAAACCAAAGTTTTGTGGTTCAGTTCAGTTTGGTAATGAACAGTATGCTCCGATTGTTGGATATGGAGATGTGATTCAAGACAAAGTTACGATTAAGAAAGTATCGTTGGTTGAGGGTTTAGGACATAATTTGTTTAGCATTGGTCAGTTTTGCGATAAAGATCTCGAAGTTGGTTTTAAGAAGAGGCGATGTGTTGTTAAGACTGAGGCTGGAAAGGAGTTACTTGTTGGTACCAGAAGGCGTAATCTGTATAAGATTGATTTGAGAGATGTTAAAGCTAAGAATACTCTGTGTTTGTTGTCAAAGGCTTCTAATCAACAAAGTGTTTTGTGGCATAGGAGATTGTCACATCTGAATTTCAAAGGTTTGAATAAGTTGGTGATTGGAAACTTAGCTATTGGTATTCCTGATCTGAGATTTCAACAAGATCATCTTTGTTCCGCTTGTCAGTTAGGGAAGATGAAACGAGTTTCGCACAAGTCAAAGCTTGAGCATGGAACGGAAAAGCCGTTACAGTTGATACACATGGATTTGTGTGGCCCGATGCGCGTTCAGAGTATTAATGGCAAGAAGTATGTTCTCGTTATGGTTGATGATTACTCAAGATATACATGGGTAAAGTTCTTACGCTCTAAGGATGAAGCACCAGAGATTATCATTTCTGTTCTGAAAGAGGTTCACGTGAACTTACAGTCACAAGTTCAGAAAATTCGTTCTGATCATGGAACTGAATTTAAGAACAAAGTACTTGGTGGTTACTTAGAGTCGGTTGGTATCAAACATACTTTCGCCGCGGTCCGTACACCACAACAAAATGGTGTTGTTGAACGTCGAAACAGAACTTTGGTAGAAGCAGCTAGAACGATGCTTGCGTATTCAAAGTTACCAATGTTTTTGTGGGCTGAAGCGGTTGATACGGCATGTTATACACAGAATCGTTCAATTGTGAACAACAGGTTTGGTAAAACACCATATGAGCTTATTAATAATCAAGTACCTAACATAGGGCATTTTAGAGTATTTGGTTGCAGGTGTTTTGTGCTGAATGATAGAGAGGATAGACACAAGCTTCAGGCGAAATCAGATGAAGCTATTTTCATTGGTTATTCAAAGAACTCGATTGCATATCGTGTGTACAATAAGCGAACAAAGTTGGTGATGGAAAGTTCGAATGTTAAGTTTGATCCATATGCTGAAATGGCTTCTGAACATGACAGTTCAGAACCCGGTTTAACTGGTGTTTTAGCGGTCAATTTGGTTAATCCAGATCATGTTACTCCTACAAAGCAAAAGGATGGAGCGTCAACGTCTACAAACAATCTTTCTGACTTGGATTTATTGTTTGAAAATTTTTATAATGAATATTTTGGTTCCTCATCGTCCAGTTCAACAACTAATAACAATTTGTCTGATATTCACAGGGAAACAACAGTGAACGTTCAGGAACCAGTTTCGATTTCAGGTCCGACGATTTCAACTATCTCGGAAGATACATCAAGTGTAGAAAGTCCTCAAGTTCAGACTTCGATTATTCCGATTCCCGAGAATACAGAGATAATCCCGATTGTTGATAGTTCCCAAATTCAAGAGGCAGATATTGGTTCAAGTGAAGATATATCAGATCCGATTCCAATTCGAATGGAATCTAATTTTGATGATTATTCTGAAGATTTACCAATTGTTCCTTCATTTGAATCCTTGCAGGAGGTTCCTATAAGTTCATATACTGATTCTAGTTATGATCTTCAATTGTACAGGCCTCTCCCTCATACAACTAAGTGGACACGAGATCATCCACTTAATCAAATAATTGGTGATCCGAATGCTCCAGTGCAAACACGATCAGCGACTGCGAATGAATGTTTGTTTGCTGCATTTTTGGCTAATTTTGAGCCACTGAAAGTTGCTGATGCTCTTGCAGATCCAGATTGGTTCATGGCTATGCAAGAGGAGATCAATCAGTTTGTGAGATTAAAAGTCTGGAGACTCGTACCTCGACCTGAAGGAAAATCCATCATTGATACAAAATGGATTTTTAAGAACAAGAAAGATGAGGATAACATTGTTGTTCGAAACAAGGCAAGGTTGGTTGCCAAAGGATACAGACAACAAGAAGGAATAGACTACAATGAGACATTTGCTCCGGTTGCTCGTATTGAGGCTATAAGGATGTTTCTAGCCTATGCGGCACACAAAGACTTCACTGTCTATCAAATGGACGTGAAGACAGCATTTCTAAATGGCGTTTTGAAAGAGGAGGTATATGTTTCACAACAAGAAGGGTTTGTTGATCAAGATCATCCTGATCATGTCTATATTCTTGATAAGGCATTATATGGTTTGAAACAAGCACCACGGGCATGGTATGATTCCTTATCTCAGTTTCTTGTTGAGTCTGGCTATTCCAAAGGTAAAATCGACAACACTTTGTTCATAAAACGTGAAGGCGAGCATATAATGTTGGTACAAATTTATGTAGATGACATTATTTTTGGGTCTACTTGTCCTAATTTTTTGTGACACTTTTTCTAAACTCATGATGACTCGGTATGAGATGTCGATGATGGGAGAATTAAATTTCTTCCTCGGTTTGCAAGTTAAACAATTATCGGCTGGCATTTTCATTAATCAAGCAAAGTACATAAAAGATATTTTGAAGAAATATAATTTGGAAAATGCTAAGATTATGAAAACACCGATGTCACCAAGTTGTGCACTAGATTCTGATCCCGATGGAACAGCTGTCGATGTGACAACTTATCGAGGTATGATTGGTTCTTTAATGTACTTAACTGCAAGTCGACCTGATATAATGTTTTCGACATGTCTTTGTGCTCGTTATCAGTCAAAGCCTAAAGTTTCTCATCTTAAAGCGGTCAAACGTATTTTTCGATATCTAAAAGGTACTGTTAATCTTGGTATATGGTATCCTAAAGGTTCAGGATATGAGTTGACAGGTTACACTGATGCGGATCATGGAGGATGCAAGTTAGATAGAAAGAGCACGACAGGACATATACAGTTTTTGGGAGATAAGCTTGTTAGCTGGGCATCTAAGAAGCAGAATTGTGTTTCACTTTCAACGGCCGAAGCTGAATATGTGGCTGCTGCGAGCTGTTGTTCTCAGATTATTTGGATGCGTACCCAGTTACGAGACTACGGTTTCAAGTTTGATAAGATCCCAATTTACTGTGATTCAAAGAGCGCAATTGCTATATCTTGCAATCCAGTTCAACACACGAAGACCAAACACATCGATATCAGGTATCATTTTATTAAAGATCATGTAGAGAAAGGTACAATAGAACTTTATTTTGTAAATACTGAATTTCAGTTAGCAGACTTGTTTACTAAAGCTTTGGATGAAAAGAGGTTTAACTTTCTTATCACCAAGCTTGGTATGCGAACTCTGAAAACTTGAAATAGTATTGTCAAACTTTATTTCTTTGTATATTTTCTTTCTACATTTGTTTTTCATTTTCTGTTTAATAAAGTGTGTTTCTTTGTTTGAGGGGGAGTCAATAAATAAATAAATAAACCAAAAAGAGGTCATTCAAGTTTCGGTACAACATATTTTTGAGGGGGAGCTACTAACTACATAGGATTCATTTTACATGAATACCAGATTCTATTATCTGTTTTGTAGGTACTTCACATTTCGAGGGGGAGCTTATATGTATATATATAGTTTGGCATAATCACATATTTGAAAGATGAACAACTTTCGAGTATGAAAACTGGTTTCATAATTGTTCAAATCACTTCTCTATTCTCAAAAGTTTTTCATGAATCTAGAAGTGAATTTTAAATGTTTTCATATTGAGGAATTGACGCATATTTTCCAAACCGTGTGTTTCCAAAGATTGATACTTGTGTATTATCTTTTCTTATACTGTTTAAGTATTCATACACACCGGTTTATGTTCTTCTTGTTTAGTTATTACCATGTCTCTAAAATGATCCAATTATTCGATGGTAATACACTCGTTTGAAATTCCAATTTGCGTCTAAGCGTTCGTTTGATCAGTCTGATACACCTTGTTTCATAAAGATATGTCTATATATCGTTCATATAGATATTTTCCTATCTTTCTGAACCATTCCTTTTGATCATACCATCTGATGAAACAGTTTTTCTCAAACAATTCTTTGTTTTTCATGTGCATTCAATATATATATAAGTGTTTGGAGATATCTTTTTGCTCATGTCTTGTTTCTATACATCTTTTGAGCAAATTTTATCAAAGGCTATATGATTCAACCGATGAATCATCGATTTTTCATGCTTAAGAAACATATTTCACGGGGAGTGAGGTTATTAAACTTCTATGGACTGCCAGCGCCGGTGGCCCTACCCAAGAAGTTATCCTTGAGAGAAATGAGGGGTGAAGGGTCTCAATCAAAGAGTGGGGGAGATAACTCATCCGGTTGGGTTATTCTCATAGTGTTAGAGCGGAAAAATGGAATAAGAGAGCTTGGTTAGAAGTGAGAAAGATTAAAAGAATTGGAGGGTGTGAGAACAGAGTTAAAAGAAAATTAAAACTCTGCACCAACCATTTCTAAGCCGGGCAACCACATAATCTATCGGTTCACGTTCTTTGGTGACTGATATTGAATCAAGGCAAAGCCCAATGCCGACTCTCGATTAAACCCCACCAGCTACTCATTTTCTTCTCAACAAGAAAATGTTTCATTTTTGCACGGGGACGCAGCATATAATCTATCAGATTTTCATTCGGAAAGTCGATATTGAAACAGAAGGAAGCTGCCCTGCCTTCGAACTTCATTTCTTACACATCGAGTCAGTGAATATGTTTTTCACTATTTTGAGCCTTTTACAGCATTTTATGCTAATTCTTTCAACACTTTGCACACAAGGAATTTGTTTCTTTGTCGGAACATTCATAGAAAAACACTGGTATTTCAATGATTGAATGGAAGTCCTGGGGGGTGAACGTCAATAAAGCCCTTTCTACAGTACATCCGTTGTACTAAGTGGCTTTGTGCTACTTACAGGCATTTTAACTGTTTCATATGTTGATTCAGGGTTACCACTCTATGTCTGAATTTGAAAAGATTCGGATAATTTTTGGAATTGACGGATGGTTTACATTTTTGGATGGTGGTTCGGGAGGTAAAGGATGGTGACTGATCAGACGATTTCTAACTATTTGGTTGATATGTGGTTTGAAGATTAATCATTTCTACATTGTGATTTGATGATAAAATCATTTTTTTCATCAAATAGGGGGAGAAAGAAAGGGAAATGATAAAGTTTTGATATGATAGAGAAAGAAAGCGAAATGGGGAGAAAGAAAGAGAAATGATTATTTGATCAATACATGTGATATTTGTATCTGGTGAAGTGCTTGAGAAATGTTCAAAGTTGGTGAATGTTTTGGTGATTCAAAGAGCGAAGAAAGATGATTCTTCAACGTACTTGAAGATATTTGTTCAAAGTTCAAGTTGAGTTCTGAAGAGATTTTGTGCTTAAGTGGAAGATCAAGATGAAAAGTTTTATCAAGATAATCAAGTTGTCAAAGTTTTGATTATTTGAAGACATTGGAAGTTGTCAAGTGAAGACTGAAGATTTCAAAGATGTTTCTGGATGATGAGAAAAGAGTTTGAAGTTTATGGAGAAAAATAGATAAGTTTGTTTTCTGAAGGTTGATTGGATGAAGATATCTGGAGATTGATACTTAAGTGGTTATCAGTTGGTGAATTCTAATTCAAGATGAGCTTATTGAAAGTTGATAATTCAAAGGAGATAATTCGTTTTTGCGGATAAAGGGGAGATTGTTTATGTTGAAAAAGTTGAGAAATTTTTCTGAAGAATGATGATGATCTTTAAAGTCAAGAGATTCTCAAGTTAAATTCATTTGAGAAGTTTTGAAGTTGGTTATTTGTATTTTGTGAAGATTTCTGATGCGGAAAAGTTTTGTTCGTTGATGATTCTGATAAAGTGAAGATTGAGAAGATTGTAAATGTTTACAAGTTTTTGTGTTAGTTGGTTATTTCCAACTTGAATACAAAGGGGGAGATTGTTAGGGTTAAAAATATAGTTGTATTCAAGTTTGAGTTTATAATTGTAATTGTTGTAAAGTTGAGGGGAGCTGAGTGTAAATACCCTAGGGGTATAAAAGCTTTTGTGTTAGTTGTAGAAGTTAGAGGAAAGTGAGAAGATAGAGAGTTACGTAATTGTCAGATCTAGAGTTTGATAGAGGAGAGAGAAAGTTGAGAGTGTGTATCTTGTTCATATTGTTCATATCAATAAAAGTGAGATTTGTGATTGAAATTGAAGCTTCTTAATCATGGTGGATTGATATTCAGATCTATCACACCTCCTATATGTTACCTCCGGTCTTTTGAAATAAGGAAAATGTGTACTCGAAGTCTTGTTACTGTAGTGGTAGATTCGGAACCACTATTGAAAGTTGTTTAGATACCTTTATGTTATGAAAGAACTCGAATGCAATCCTGCCTTCCCTCTTGATTGATTTACTTTTGAGAAAGGTAATTCCATTGGGGAAGGATTCAGGAAAGCTTGTTGCTTGCTCTCCATTCTATCCTGCCTTTTCAATTGTAGGGCTAACAAGGCCTTCTAGCAAAAAAGTACTGAGTTCATCTTTAAGGTGGATCAAAGACTTTTAAAGTAATACCAACTTGGGGAATAACTAATTACATTAATTTGGGGAATAAAAATATCCTTCAAACAAAATGGACCTTTTGAGCAATATGCAAGACTATATCTTACGAGTAAGCCTAGTAAGGTTTTAGTTGAATTCCCCACTGTTTTAAGAGATATTTTTCAGTTTTCAAGAACCCTGTAACTTTAGCTAGTGTACCTTTAATCCAACATGTATTTGTAGAACAACAAAAGAAAGAAAAAGGAAATTCAAACATTTGCATCTTTTTATTCCATCACAAAAAAAAAAAAAAAAAAAAAAAAAAAAAAAGGAATCATCTTTATTTCCTACATAGTCATGAGTCACTTATTTAACTTCTAGGCTATTTAACTGTTGGGCCTTAAAATTGGACTTTTGGGCCTAAGGAATCCATTAAAAAACCATAGCCAAAGCCACTTAATTAGGTTGGTTAACTTAAGTTTATGAATTATGAAGGTTTATTAACTTTAAGTTAATAGGATTAACTGATGGTTAACTTAAAATGTCCAACTTTAACTTAATATTAATAGACGGCTTTTAACTAGTTATGTGTCCGTGTAATGGGACATGTTATAAAATTTGAAATAAAATATAAACAAACACACTGATCAAGATTTAACAGAGGTGTGTAGTTATGAATAATAAGATAGACGCATATAGAAAACTGTTTCCAAACCGTGCTAACAACAACTTTATAATTTGTGGGCGGTATTTGCCGTCTAGATTGCAATTGAGAAAGGTATTTACATGTAAACAACAATCATACTCAAATATCTCTTTCAATTGAAACAAATGTTTATAAGAACCAACCACTATAACAACGAACATTTTAGTCAAAGTTGCTAAGCGTTTGTTGGAGAAGAGGAACTTGGATAACATAAAATTAAAAGATATATTTCAATTTATGCGACTTGATGCTTAATAGCATCACAAAAACTAACTGATACGAAAATTAAACATGTATACTAAAATTTGGCATTTCAACAACAATAAATTTTGTAACAAAGAATGTTAGTGGAGAAAATGCTAATGGTAAGTTATCAATACATTTTGTGTATATTTTTATTATATAAAGATACCGATAAAAATTGGAATATTTAGGGTGTGTTTACTTGTGGAAAACTGTTTTAACGTTTTCAGAAAATGGAGTTGAGTTTTCATTTTCAATTTTCTATGAAAATTTTAGAAAACTTGTTACTTGGAAATATGGAGTTTTCAGTTTCCATTTTTAGAAAATTAGAAAACTGGTTTAGCCGTGCATTTTCCATCACATTACATTTTTCATTTCCATTTTTTCCAAAAATTACAACATGTTGGCCGTTGATGACGTCGATGCCTCGCACCACCTTCGGTGCCCTAAACCACCCCCAACACCTCCTCCGCGTCGGAACAAGACAAACCGCCACCACCCCAAACCACCACCCATCACCTCTCCACCCCATGAGGCTTAATCGACCACGAATTCAACCAACTCAAACCCCACGTGATCCAATTCCACACCTACCTCCAATGGGGTTTGGTATGTCGTCCGGCGATTCGACAAGCCCCAGACCTACAAACACTTCATCAAGAGCTGCACCGTCCCGAAGGCCATGAAATGAAAGCTGCAATTTTAAAACCATAAGGACAAAAATTGGGATTTTTTTAAAAACAATAGGGACAAAAAGTGAAATTTACTCCATAGTTATTAAGTATAATTGAACTAGTGGAATTTAAATTATTTATGTTGTTTTATGTCAATCATACAGTTGTTTTTTCAAGTTTCAGGAATTCTTATCGATAAGAACATAACAAATGTGTCTTGTCATGAAAAGATAACAATTAGTCA
Source organism: Centaurea solstitialis (assembly GCA_030169165.1). Taxonomy (NCBI): domain Eukaryota; kingdom Viridiplantae; phylum Streptophyta; class Magnoliopsida; order Asterales; family Asteraceae; genus Centaurea; species Centaurea solstitialis. The sequence goes on along the minus strand of CM058044.1, from coordinate 2,718,195 downwards.
ACTAGTGCATACTCATTGGATTTTCACGATTCACTAGTTGTCTATAGGTAAAATATACAAAGTTTGTTTTAAATGAATGACATCATTATTTCATAAAACCAATATCATTCACCACTTCATTCCTTGACTATAGAAAAAGTATGGCTAAAAAAGATCATAGAATCGAGATATATTGTAGTTGAATTACAATTCAAGGCACAAATTTGTAACGTTGTTGCATTAGAGGAGGCCTCGAGTCTCGAGTTAGATGGTTTTTAGTATGCTCCGTAGTTGCGGTTTTGCCTATTTTCCACATCAAAAAAATTATGGTTACTTTGTGTACCATGCAATTGTGCGTTACAGGAGTACGTGCATATTTGATAACTCTTCCTGGGTGTGTTACTATAGGCTAGCTGGTATACACTATTGTTTCATGCGATGTGGATACGTTGTCAACGTTTTCAAGTGCTTCGAGGTTCGATGTAGAGAGATTTGTTGAAAGGCTCAATTTTGGTTTATGGAAAGTTTAAGTCAGGGATGTGTTGATACAATTCATTACATAAGACATTGAGGGGAAAACCATCTTCCAACAGTGAATCAAGCGGTACCCATAAAAGCGAGGAAGAATAAAATGATTTGGATTTGAGAGCTGCAAGTACTATTTGTATGTGTCTAGCACAGAATGTTCTCACAAACGGTCATGGGATATCAACAACCTAGGAGCTTTAGAAGAATCTTGAGCAGTTGTATCAACACAAAGACATCTCAAATCGTTTTTTTCTCAAAAAAATGATCAATTTTTACTGTATGTATTGATAGAGGTGCAAAAATTTTAGATCATGTACGCGTTCTTAACAATGTCGTTTTAGAATTGAAGGTTATCAGAGTTGAGGTAGAAAATGAAGTTAAAGCATTGAGGTTTATATTATATTTGTCATCTTCCTATGAGCACATGAAGCCTATTATGATGTATGAGAAAGAGACCCTAAAGTTTGTTGATGTTACTAGTGAACTTCTATTTTAGGAGAAAAAATAAGAATGTAGCAATATGACTTCAACAAAAGGTTGGTTTTGGTGACTAGGCAAGGGAATAAAAAGAACTCTAGAAAGAATCTAATACAATCTAATACGTTGGAAATGTAGACAGTCTGGACATATAAAGGGTAATCATCCAGGTGGAGCAGATTCAACGAGAGACTCCAATTCAGATGCCAACAATGTTTCATTCTCATGGAAGACAATGAGTTTTACAGAGACATGGAAGAATATGTAACACCCCAAAAATTGGAGTAAACAAAAACCTTCATTTACGAAAGGTGTTAGTACAAAATACGCCAAAGCGTGAGCTCTTCCCAAAACCGGGGTATAAATAGTGTATAATTACAATGTTTGTAATTAGAATAAAGAATACGACAACTATCTAGTCTAGATCCTATCTAGGAAAAAGACTACAAAAGAGTTGTCAACTCGGTCAAAGCTTGCACGGTCTAAAGGACCGGTCTCTTCACACATCCCCCAAAGCTCACTCTCAATCCCGGCACCTACTTGGGAACAGCGTCCCTAGTACCTGAGAGACACATCGACACCAAGCAAGTGTTAGGCTAAAGGAGCCTAGTGAGTTGTAACACAAAATATCATACATGTAAAAGCATGTTAAGACATGTGAAATATATCAAAGTGTATTAATCAACAAACGAAGTATGTTAAACCAGTTTATCTTTTATCTTTGAAAACCGTGGGAGCGACCTACTTTCACCAAGCAAGTTACACCTCAGAGTCGAGACACCCCATTGTCGTCCTCCTACGAAGACTTCCATGACAACCCCAGAGGCCAGGCACATTCGCGGCCACACGAATGGCGAGGGACATAGGTGCACACCTTTTGACTAGTGCCACCCAAGACTGAGTCGAACTCGTGTAAACTTGAAAGTGCACACCTTTTGACTAGTGCCACTTTAAATCAATCTCATTTCAAAAACGACATAATGTACACCTTTTGACTAGTGTCACATTGTCCAATTTATGTTTGAGTAAAAACATGGGTACTCACCTTTTGACTAGTGACATCCCGGTCCACTTTTTGACTAGTGACCAATAGCATCACGCCTTTTGACTGGCGGTGCTCTAGAACATTTAAGCATAATTGCAAGTCTCAATACTTTCATTTACTCCATACAAGCCACACGCTCGGGATTCAATCCCTTCGAATCATTCCATGGCATACATATTAACACGTATTTTTCATGCATGCATTCATCATATAATCTTATGAATATAGCTCATTCAAGGTAGCATACGATTGATCATTCCATGTATACAAATTCCCAAGCAAGACATATATATATATATATATATCAATCAAGATGATGTGCTCTCAGTTTTAACAAAATAGTTTTAGCAACTCACCTTGGTGTTCTTCTTAATCAAACACGGGTTTGATAGCTAGGCACGTCACAAGATAGCACCTATACAATCATATTATGGTATACATCAATAAACCACCAACAAGTGACACTTACGGTTCACAATCGAAACACTAGTTTAGAACTAGGTTAGACTATCTCAATTGCCCCCAAAATATTCCAAACACCATCTAATATAACCCTTAAGGAAAGCCCAAAGCCAAATCTCGAAAAGGAACGAAAACGAAAAACTTCAAAATGTGGACAGGGAGTTACGCGACCAAACCCCGGGACCTCAGGTCGCGGGACCAGGTCGCGGGGTTTAACAGACCTGCACAACTCCGCGATTTGCTTTGCATAAACTTACCAAAACTCATCCAAAACTCGATATTGACTCCCAAAACACCCCATGAATGATTATGAACGATCCTACTATGATATAATACGATAAACTAACAACGAGACTCGAAAAACACCCATAGATCATCAAGATCCATGGTTTTCCCCAAATTCAAGCCCTAGTTTCCAAGACTCCAAATCTCGACTAAAACACGAAATTAATACGAAGTAAACCATACCTTTCGTTAGGAACTTGATTCTAACAACACTTCACGATTTGATTTCACTTCCCTCGCTCGGTTTCACCTCCGGATCTCGAATTCTCTTCCCAAAACCCTCTTTTCTCTCTTTTCTCTCTTTTCCCTCTTTTCTCTCTTCAAGCACTCAACACACAAAATGAAATGGGTGGAAGGGATAGGGTTTTCAACTAGTTGGTGACTAGTTGCACCTCAACCCCCTCATGTTTCGGGTATTTACCCTTTCGCCCCGAAACTGATAAGTTACATTCTCGACTCGACCAATGAACTTAAATACGAGCTAATAATTAACTTTGGAAAGAAATGCGTTATACTAATTCGAATCCCAATTATTCATTTTTATCAACCAAGCTCAAGTTCATAAAATTCCGGGTGTTACAGAATACATCCTCATGGTATGTCTGTTTTACTATATAATGTGGTTAGGTTAGCAGTTCCACGTATTTCCAGGTAAACTAAACAAGGAACTTTTTTTTAAATAGTTCACCTGGGTTTGCCCTGACTACATCCTTGGTAATTTTTACTGAAAGCTAAAACATGCTCCACTGGGATTAATACTCAATGACCCCCGGTTGCTCACCCCCGGATTCGAACTTGGGTGGGTTTTCCCCAACACCAAGCCTTAACCAGTAGGCTGCCCCATTCGGGTTAACTAAACAAATGACTTGCACCCTAAATTTTCACAAGTTTTTTTTTTTTTGACATACATAGTGGTAAAATTCTTATAATAGACTATTCTAAGTGGTAATACTCTTTTTATGTTGGAGTATGTTGGTTCTCTGGTTTAAGAATTATGATTGTCGGTTTAGACAACGGTAGTCGTTAATACAACAAAGACTTTTATTTAGTTTTAGCCAATGTGGAGTTGAGAATTGTTTGGCTAAAAATAAAATGAAAGATTAAATGGTTGTCCCACATCGATGGATGAATGAAACGTGAAAGAGATTCCTTGCCTATAAAAATGGTTCAAGGATTATGTTTCAAAATTGTGAAGTATTTTATTCTTTCATTGTTGTTTTCTTGTTTCAAAGAGTAGAGAAGTATGAGTTAAATCTTTGAGAGTAAGGTATTATTAGGGAATTAGCTTGAGAGATTAGAACCGTGGAATTGTAATAATTTTTTGACATAATGGATTTTCTCTTTAGAAGTCAGTGACTTTTCTCCGATTTAGAGATTCTACGTAAATTCTCGTTTTCTTCTTTTATGTATAATTGTTCATTTCTTAGGTTGTTTGAGAAAAATTGAAGTCAATTCCACAAGTGTTAACCGATGAAGACCAACATGAAGGAAGTGATGAGGAAAAAGGTTATGATGAAACACAATACAGAATCAGATTTCAAATAAACTTTTGTTAAATATTTTAAATTAAGAATCATTCAGAAAATAATTTACCTTTAATACACACAATTCCATGAACATGTTAATCTTAAACTATTGTGTTCAAACTTAATTTACATTATGATTTATATGACTAAAAAATTATCACTATTTTTATACATTAAGTTCTATCAATTGAGAGTATTTGTCAAATAATTATATTTCAGACATCATAAAACTATTTAACATGTTAAAATTGTAATTCTCAATTATTGAGGCAATCCATCATGAAAAAAATTACTGAAAGATCATCTTCATTATCCACTTAATCCAAAAATATGCTCTTAATCATTATGGCCCTTAATTATTCCGTGAAAATAATCATTTCAGGCGTTATATATCAAACAACTTTTAAAACACTTATATATATATATATATATATTAATTATATAATAGAGTGACTCAATTAGATTTAAAAAGTTATATCTTGCTCTAATACGTTTTGGATAACATACGATTTGACTACTTACCAAACTTTTCAACTAGCTACTTATCGACTCTCATGAGCCAACTCGTATGGAAAGCAACAATTAGTATACAATTTTGCCATTAAGAACACACACATATACATGTATACATACTATTAGATAGAATACACTTCATATTATTTAACATAGTATTAACCCTGATAAACTCATAACTATTACACAATCATACATATTTATCCACTTATATGGTAACATGGGTTGGGCAAGTCAACTCGGCTAGACTTGCCCAACATTATTCAAACCCAAACGAAATCCCTTAATTCTCCATGTTTTCCATACATATATAGATAAGGGAGTCATGGGCCACTTGCATGACCCAACTACTCAAGGATGACTAGCAAACCTATATTTGTGATGAGAAGTCGTTCCTGCATCATCATCAAAACTGCTTGTGAAATACCTCTTTTCGGTAGCAACAACTTTGGTTGTTTGGGTGCTCGCTTTCCGCGGAAGATGCGGACCGGCTTCAGTGGTTCCAATGATCAGCATTATGGCAAGAAAGAGTGCAAGCCAATTGTTATTCATTGCCATTTCTCGACGTCCTTGTAAATTCCCAAAAAAATATTCAATTAATTTTATGAAATTTGATTTACGTTGTTCTATTATGCATATAATTATACACATGAAAAACATGATTGTAAAACGATGATTTCGTTCTAAATTATTATACATGACTTCTGTAATAAATAGATGGATGAACTTGTGAAAATACAGAAGAACACTCCAATAAATATATTCTTGTTACATATCCCGATAAAGGGAAGTATCGTAGGTCAAAATAATGTGCATATTGATATATACGATATCAATGACAATGTTTTATAATAAGAAAACATTCAACTTACGTTTTTTCCGCTCTTTTAATTCGATTTGTTTATGTTTATCTCTTAGAGTTAAAAAAAAAACTAATTGAAATAAAATAACATCATATATGTGTTATAATTTTTTTAGGGTTAATAATAACATAATTTGCACATTTCTTATAAATTAAACAAAAGAGTTGGAAAGGCATACCAGAAACTATTTTCCTTCTTTGCAGAAAATATGGTGATGAATGGCACCGGTAATTATGATTTAAATAGCGGAACCTTTCTTTCACTTTCTAAGCATTTTTTCCGACTCAGCTAAATAAAATAACTTTTTAACTGTTTTAATTTTTTTTGATAAACTTTAAAATCCATATCCACTAACATTAAACAACATTATTTTAACTGTTAATCAAATATCAAAAATCAAAAAATATTTTTAGGTACAACTAAAAATAACAAAACATACAAAAGATCACTTAATTAACTTTTTATTTGCATACAAATGTTTGAAAACTCTCCTCGTCATGGTATGTCGCGGCTCAAAACTTATGTCTCATGCCGCGTTACATCTGAGGCATGCCATGGTGTAATATGCGGGTTTTATAATACGATATTTGATTTAACTTATCTTTATAATCTCTTCTTTGTTAGTTTTTAATATATTTAACTAAACTTAAATTGTTTATAATCATTGATTCGTTGAGTAATAGTAGAAAAACATAATTTTATGTGTATAATATCGTATGTGATTTGGAGATTTACCGCCATAATTAAATCATACATTAATTGAAAAACATCATGACCTTGTTGTGGCTTCCAAAGGCTTGAGACTTAGGTGGCGTTTGTTTTTGAAGAGGTAAAAGTGTTGTGTGATGCGGACCACATCTGCAGACCTCTGTGGCAGAAGAGGTGGTCCCAACCTCTGTAGACTGCTGTGGGAAAGACTGTTTGTTTTTTACATCTGCAGACACAAAAAATGTAATTTATATAATTTATTTTTTAATCAGGTTAACAATTTTTTTAATAAAGTCAACAAAGAATGTATAAAAAAATGTATAAAAAAATAGATAAATATGTATAAAAAAAATAGATGTGGGGAAAGATAAAAATGTAAAAAAAATAGATGTTAAAAAAATAGATAAAAATGTATAAAAAAATGTATATGTTAAAAAAATGTATATAAAAAAATGTATATAAAAAAAATAGATGGGAAGCAAAGGAATTGGAAGTGCTGTGGGGAAAAGCACTTGGGCCAGTGCTGCGCCAAGAAGCACACGGACAGCACTTGGAAGTGCTGCGGGGAAAAAAAAAACAAACAAGCTGCGCCAAGAAAGTGCTGTGCGTGTGCTGCGGGGGAAAGCAAAAAGAGGCTCTGAAGCGCTTTTGAAGAAAAACAAACACCACCTTAGCTTTACCGTCACATCTTTCGCTATTTAGATCCTTATGCATGCACAAATGGCTTTAAAATTATTTGTACCATAAACAATATTTTGTTTATTGATCTACATATTTTCTCTTCAAGTGATGCAGAATTTTTTGTATGTTAATTAATTTGAATGACAATTAATTAATTAATTACACAAAAATAATATTGTTGAAAATTACTCCAGTAGGGTTTCATGTTCACCCTGGTAATGGTGTATATTGGATGTGGGAAGCTAGCATGAAAGTCGACATTACAGTGTTGACAAGAAATTATCAGGTTTTGGTATGAGGTTGATGTTGAAAATGGTCTAATAATAGTATTTTAATAATAGCAGGGTCTTTTTGGTTGCTTTTAAGACCCAAATAAACAATTAGGAAATTAGAGGGGGTGAAATGTGATTAATTTATTTATTACTTGATGATAAATATAATTAATTAGATAATATCCAAAAGATAATTAATTAGATTAATTAGAGATAAAGGATAATGTTTGGGTAAAAACTTACGATCGCACGACGACCGACTTAAATCATAAGATATCTTTCAGGATAATAATCCTGTATTAAGATAAGGTCCTGAGATAAGCCGCATGTACCCTCAAATGGTTATACCGAATGTTCGAACGATTGTCACATATATATCGTACGACGCCCCCAAGGAAGCGTACGATACTGAACGTTATAACACTAACGGTAACATTATCTTCAGTTTATACATTTGTAACAGGTGTATAACGGTCATCGAAAATCAAGCAAGCAATAAAAGGTCAAGCTACGCTCTTCATAAAAGCTCGACCGTTACAACCGGAATTCTAGCGACAGTTATAGCCAATGTATTAATGAACACTTATGGTGCGGCAGTTACAAGCGAATCGAGTATATAAAGGCAGCAGTTCGAAGACAAAGGACAACGGATCCCGGAGCTCTCGAAACATATTAGAAACACTCTACATTCTCTTGTAATCTTAAGTTTATCTTCGATAACCATTTCCATTCATTGTAATCGTACGATCTATACTGTAACTTTCGAGGACATCACCCCTTATTGTTGATACATAGTGCAACGTCGGCTATCCCCTTTAGTCGACCGCAGGTTTTTTTCTTGTCCTCGAGGTTTTTCCTGCGTCATCAAATCATCTTGTTTATTTTCTTTACTTCATTGTGCGGTTTATCAAGTTAGATTCTTTCTCTCGACGGATTAGCCTCACATCATCTTACGATAGTAATTTGTGTAATTTTTTACATAAACAGATAATAGCTTGATAATAGTTAAAATAGTTTTTAATTAAGTTATTAAGTTGTAAAAGGATTAAGATATCTAATTATATATTAGAGATAATGAATTGATAAAAATTAAAATAGTTTTTAATTGGTTTATAGTTCATCTAAAATTAGGAAGCCTAAATCAAGAGGTTATAAATAGGTGTCTTGGGATCAAACCCAATTCATTAATTCATTCCCTCTTCTCTTTGTGGCATCCTTCTCTCTCCCACTTAGAAATCTAAAACCCCATTAAAGGGTCTAAGGTTTGAGCGTTCTTGATTTTTAGTATTTGGTGATCTTAGGTGTGAGCCACTAGAGGGATTCATACTATTGGTCCTTCACACCCAATAGGCAATATAAAGGTTTGATTTTTCCACCGAGTTCTTCAACAATCGCTATCATCAAGTAAGTTTCTTGATCATTTTTTTTTGTAGTTAAATTTTTTAGAACGTGAACATGCTTAAAGGTTATTAATTGTTGTTACCATAGTTTTTTTTAATATGCTTCTGTTGCTTGAATATATATGGTAATAGATTTGATTAAAACCTTATAGTAGAACTAGTATAGATGTTTCTTGTAAAGGGAACCAACTATTTTGTGTAAGTGTTGTTATTTGAGGTCCTAGGATGGTTATCCTCTTTGCGATGAGTGGGTGACAATCCATCTGTTACATTTTTGTTCTTCATTGAGTGACCTTTTTTGAATCGTCATGTTCGCCTTTTATTTTTCATGTGCTTTCTAAGAATTGAAAATCGTATGTTGTCAATGTCAAGAGAGCTTTAGGGTAGAAGTATGACTTATTCAGAAAGGATCCATTTGTGGAGAATAAAGAGATTTGTTGAGCATGACATGCAAATGTTTAGTTGAGGAATTAGTCATCGAAATCTCTTTTAAGGCGGGTGGATTGCAATACTTAGATTTTTATGGGTATAACATTTTGGGATTGACACTCTTTTTATGAGCTTTTGGTTTTAGTAATTAGAAGTCACTATACCATGAAAATATTTGGTGTAGAAGAGTTTCAGTAGAAATAAGGGGTGTTTCGGAAACAAATAGAAAGTTGGGCCACTTGTCCTGCTACTCCAAGCTACGGGCCAAGTCGTGTAACTTTTTGTCATGAATTTTTTTAGTGTTTGTACATGCGCAACTATCCCCACAATTTAGACCACGGGAAAATTCGCGGGAAGCCTTTGAACCTTTTTTTAAGGCTTGATTTTTCTAAGTTTTTCCCCATACTTCACCCATTTTGTCCCTCTCGGTTTAGGCTGAATTGGGGGAGGTATGAAGGATCTTGTTGCGAGCTTTTTGGAGCAAAATAGAAGGGTTAACATGTAGATTGAATATGTTTGATAGGTGGTTTCAAGATCTTGAGAGGTAAGCATATTTAGGTGTTTTGAGCTCCATTTTGGGAATTCCTCCTGGATCTAACTTATGGTTGGTATTTGTTACATTTTAAACTTAGGTTGTTTCCTAGAAAAGATTTGTGAAGATCTTTGCTCATAGATTCAAGTCCTCAGTCCCCTCACCCACAGAAGCTAAATGTTTGTATTTAGAACCTAGGTTTTAACTTAACCTAGCAAGGTAAGTTCAAGTTTTTTTTATGAAAACTATGTACATGCTAAAAGATGTCCATTTGTATGTATTGAAATGTTTATCCTTTGATGACAATAATGCACTTTTTCATGTATTTGATTTGATAAATAGTTTAGAATATGGATGTTATGTTCTATCCCAAAATTGGCAATTATGAGTTTGTCTACCTATTGAGCAAATGCATTGATTGCATCTTTATTTTATTAGTCATTTATTTGAAGTAATTTAATTTAGCTTGTAATGCATTGGCAATCGTGGTCTTAAGGTGAAACTCAATGAAGTAGATACTAAAGATATTATGGTCTTAAGGTGAAACTCAATGAAGTAGACACTAAAGGTAATGAGGGCTTGAGGTAACACTTGTTATATATAGTGAGGACTAAAGTTAATAAATCTGAGGTGTAGTTCCATGACGTTGATAAGTAGCCAACTTTTATGTTACCGCCACGTTTGATGAATCTTAGGTGCTATTTTGGATATTGTGTTATCCATATTTTCGGTGTTGTTTTTGGGTTTGGAGATTAACCATAACTTATGGTTTTGGCATAATGGAACTTTCCCATGTTTTTGGTGGTATGAATAATAGGGTTTTATCCATGTTTCAGAATTTGAATATTAAGCTTTATTGGCTTTTGTGAAGTACTAGGTTTTGAATTCCATGTTAATTGGGTGTTCTCACTTATGAGTTTTCATTACAAAAATGGTGGGTTTTGAGAAAGATGTCACTTTTATTCGCTTTTGTGTAAGTATTGGGTTTTGAATTCCATGTTAATTGGGTGTTCTTATGAGTTTTCATTTGGGTTTGTTTGGCTTGGGTGATGGCTTTGCTGAAGCTCTTTGCCTTGCTCTCCCTTCGCCGTTCAAAAAAAATTATGATTTAAAAAATATCTTTTTAGTTTACCTTTTTATATTGGATAATGAAAAAGTCTAACTCTTTTTGTTTGAAAACATGTGCATTAGATGGTTGGGGTTTGATTCTACAAACACTGAGTAAGATTGAATGTTACTTAGAGGCAGGAGAAAGGTTTGGAGAGTTTGGATCGTTATCCATACTTTGGAGGTTGTGACTATTTTAAAATTTTAATAACACTTAGACTTTAAAATAAACTTTGAGTAAGTTCTAAATTGTACCTTTGTTGATGTTAGACCTTGGTTTCTCATTCTATGTCATCAAGTGTTGAACGTTAGAAAGAAATGTAATTCTTAGTTGATGTACTATGAAAGTTTCAAATTAGTTGTTATTTTTCGAATTTTCAAGTGTTACATATTAACATACAATACGTTGAACATTAACATCTATTAACCTTAAAAAATAGTGACCTTAACAAACATTAAAAAATCTTAACATGCAAAACACATTAATCGTGAATATAAACACACCTTAACCGAGAAATTATATATATAACATTTATCAGGAAGCAAGACACTTATTGAACAGTGCTTACCAAAATTTTCAAATTTAACTATTAAACTTATAAAAATTATTTACTTTAGTTTTCTATATTTCATTTTACGTTTTAGTCATATATCGTATATTGGCTGAAATATGTTATAAAAATACGTTTTAAGTTTAAAAACTTACGACATTATTATTGTATCGTCGATACGTTCGAAATAAGTCCAATATTGAATATATTTTGATGTGATTATTTTATTATATACCATATATATAGTACGATTATGTATTTAAAAACATTATATTTTAGCCCCTTAAACTTATAATATATATTCAGTTTATACCTTTTAGTTTTCTATATTTCATTTTACGTTTTAGTCATATATATTGTATGTTGGCTGAAATATGTTAAAAATAATACGTTTTAATTTTAACAAATTACGCCATTATATTTGTATTGATGATACATTCGAAATGAACCTAATATTAAAATTTTTTGACGTAATTATTTTATTATATATTATATTTAGTACGATTATATATTTAGGAAGACAAAATACGGTTCGTCAATATTCCGACATTTGCAAAAATTACATTTTGGCCCCCCTAAACTTATAATATTTATTCACTTTATACGTTTTAGTTTTCTATATTTCATTTTATTTTTGAGTCCTATATCTGATATGTGTTAAAGTACAACTTTAGTTCCTGTAAATTGATGTCTATAACGTTTTTCGTCCTTGATCTTTAAAAGCTGTTTTTTCATCTCTGTGGTTTTTATTTTTATTCCATTTTCATCCCTTCATCCAACTCCGTTAAATTATGTAGTTAACTCATCCAGAAAATGTTTGATTAATTTACATATTTGATTCTTATAGTAGACCATCTTTATATTTTTTATTCTCAAATTACATATTTCACATATTTCACATTTTGTTACTTTTTATCTTTTTTTTGTTAAGACATTTTGTTCTATTGGTTAATAGATAGTACATAATATTTTTTTTCCAAACCTTAAGTTAAAATAAATATTTTTATTTACTAATTTATTAAATATTTTTTATTTATTTTAAATAAACATTGACATATAACCTGTTGGGTTTTGTGGGTATCCTCGGATCAAACTGACTCGAGGATTAACTCAGATCTATCGAACCTCGCTGGTTTGATATATCTCATAGGTTAATCAAACTGATAAAACCTACGCGATCAGAAACACACTGTTTCTAATCTAATCGTGCGGAAGCGATAAAAACTAAAAAACCCATTATTAGCCTAATGATCTTTAATCGTTTTAGTTTTAATCCTAACAGATCAGATTAGGTCAATTTACCTGGATTGCTTGATGATAGTCCACCGGTGATCGACCAACGAACGTCCTTCTAGTTGAACTGTATGAAACCCGAACAACAAAAAAACTGGAATCCGACCCGGGGGGGGGGGTCGGCGCCGATTGAGGGAGAGAGGGAGAGAGAGGAAACTGAAAACTGTTTTCTTAGCTGAAAGCTTCTTATTTGCCTTAACCCTATAAGGCTTATTTATATGGAGAAATTATACAGTTTGTATAAGATTCAGTTTCCTTTTATAATTATCTCTAATCTTTTTCCTTTTAAATAGCTGGAAAAGAATTTGCATACGATAATTATAATTATATATATATTTATCTAATATATATATAAAACCTTATTAATTAACTATTATATATTTATTTATCTAATAAATATATAATATCCTAATTAATTAATAACCCTCCAATTTTGGTAATTCTGACTGTAATTACCCAATTGATTTATAATACACTATTATAAATCCTAACTTTCCGTTTCTGGGTTTCATCTAACTTGTTCGACTTATAGGTCCTCACAGGTGTGACCCTCAAGTGCCTTGTAACATTGGATGTGTAATCACTTGGTTTGTCAACTCTGCACATTATTCCTAACAGACTCCCACTTGTGCAAGTTGGCAATACCGCCTATGATTACACTGACCTAAGGAGGCCCCTAGACAGGCACTTAGGCTGACCAGGTTACAAGAACTCTTATACCCAGACTGGTGATATAAACATTCCGTGAGGAATTGGTATCTATGAAACTACTGTTCATTGATTGGTATATCTTGGCTTTTCCCTTTGCATCGCGATATTTCATCTTTGAGTATGAGCTTGGAAAGTGTCAACTCTAAATACTCAAGATTCTGTTCTCTTGATTATCTGACTTTCACTGATAGGTAAACGACAAAGAACTAATCAGTTCGTTTGGGCATGGCCATGCACTTCATCAGTATACTTAGTCAGTCAAGATGGGCCCAGAAATATCTCTCTTCTAAGAAGAGGTGCAAATCCCATCTTGCATATCTGCCTTTGGCACCACGGCTTCCGCTGAATCTAGTTACACCCTTTATAGCCACCCTGTTACGGCGTAGCGGTTGAGTGTACTAAGAATTCAGTAGTCCTCATGATATCAAATCAGATACCTCAGGTGATAGGGACAACCACTGTGAGATTCACTTATGACTTTACTCCAAGAAGCAATCTCAACCGCGGATCACGTCCGATATTTGCTACTCTATCAAATATCTGTGCAACTTTTAGTCTACAACACTTGTAGCTGTTATTCAGCAACTGATCATAACTACCTAAAAGTTCACAATGACTTTAACGCCTTATCATGCTCCCACAAGGATAAGTTGTCACAGACAGATTTTGAATGAAAAATCGGAGACTGATTTCATTCCTGGATTTATTAAAACATGCAAAATGTGAAAGTGATAAAGAAATCAATTTTGTATAGTCCACATTACACGCTGTAATGATAACAAAATCAAATATCTTTTCTTTAACAACTTTCATCACATCTATTTAACGTTTGTTAGATACTGGTCTAAAATAAAGTATCACCTATCTTTAGTTTAAACCCTTTGATTAAAGTTTACCATTTTAATCAAAGTGATAACCAAATAATACAAGTCTGTTTGTACGATCTACTTGTATCTGCTAATTATTGTTCTGCAAACACCTTTTAAAAACAATAACTAGACTTTTATCATATTCCATGAACTCGGAGACCTGGACTAACTTCCAGTTCCTGAATATGTAAGACTGCAACTTTCTTAGTTGCTGTGTAGATGAATGATTTCTACCTGAAATCAGATTCCATTTGCAATACTGGCAAATCTGCTGGAATCCTATATTTTAATCCAACACTTTAATTATTGATTTCTAAAGTCAGTCACGACCTTTGTTTCAAGGATCTTGAAACTTTTATCCTTTTTGACTAAAAGGGTAAATTATATCTTATGAATTCTTATCCTACCTGGATTTATGAATTCCGAGATATATCAATAATTATATCCTTTATTCTTCATCTGAGACTAGATAGAGAATAAATTTGGGCTCCCACTTGCTTATAAAAACTAACTATTACTCAGAATTTTACTATTGACTTAGTCAAAACTTTGATTAGTCAATTCTAATTTTAAGTAATGAACTTTGAGAATTTCTTTTTATGAAACTTAACTGGATTTGGTCAAATCCTAATTCCAGATTTTGGAATCTTTCTAGTTTCATAAATACTGTTATTAACGCTATCTGAGTTAATATTCTAGATTCTCTATTTAAAACATTTGAATAACGAAACTTGATCAAACTAGATTAGTTAATTCTGAGAATTTTTATAAAACTTAACTGGATTTGATTAAATCCTGATTCCAGAACTTGGAATCTTTCTAGTTTTTATAAATACTGCTATTAACGTTATCTGAGTTAATATCTCAAATTCTCCCTTTTGATCACAAAACTATTATTCATAAATGTTTTATTCTTCAAAACACATTCCTATGGAATTCCTTGTGTTTTGTTAGTTTTTATACAAATTACTTCAATTGTATTAAAGTAATTATAACTAGGATCATACAGATTTAAGAACACTAAGCACAAACAGATATTTCAATGTCAAGATAATAATTTTTGAAAAATAAAACCATAGAATTATAAATTCAAAAATTACAATCATCCCAAAAAAACTGTTTAAAACTAGAAAAATAGAAATAACTGTCTTAAATCCAAAAATATCTTGACTTAAATTGAAATAAACTTGTGCTTCAGATCCTCAGCAACCTCTGGGCATTTCACTTCTTTTCTGACCTCCTGCAATAATCATTTGCTCTAGGTATCAGTTTACTTGTAAACTAACAAGTAAGAAGTGACAAAATAAAGCAATCATAAATTTTCTGAGGTTTACATACCTGCTTCATGACGCTTAGGGCAGTTTTGCCTCCAGTGACCGATCTCATTGCATATGAAGCAGCGATTCTCGGTCCCAGCTTTGTTTGGCTTAACCTTCTTGCCCTTGCCCTTGCCCTTGCCTTTCTTGGGTGCACTCTGGATGGCCTGAACTGGTCCTTTTCCTTTACTGGTGCTAGCTTGCCCATTCTTCTTTTTCACCCCTCCGTCTTTCACCATCAAGACATCCTTGGTCTTGTTCTTGTTCCCCATATTCAGTTCAGCTGTCTTAAGCATGGAGTGCAACTCTGCTACTGTTTTCTCCATGTTATTCATATTGTAATTGACTACGAAGGGCCTGTAGTCTTCTGACAGTGAATTGAGTATGGTGTCTGTTGCTAGCTGCAACGGAACAGGATGACCAAGCCTCTCCAGATGATCCAAGTGCCGTTTCATTTTCATGACATGGTCACTTACTGATGTCCCTTTTACCATTTTGCACTCATTGAATGCTTTGGTGGCATCGTAGCGTTCTGTACGAGCCTGGGTCTGGAACATGTCCCTCAGCTGGCGGATCATGTCATAAGCATTTGTATTTATGAGCCCTGCTTGCAGATCTGGGCTCATAGTTGCTAGCATCAGACAGGCAACATCAAGGAGATCATCCGAGTGCTTCTTGTGGGCATTTCTGGCAGCAGCCGGAGCGTTTGCCGGAGGTGCCTCCCCAAGTGGCTCTTCTAGCACATACCATTTTCTCTCATGTCTGAGCACAATCATCAAATTGCGCTCCCAGTCGAGAAAATTAGAGCCGGTCAGTTTATCCTTTTCTAGGATAGATCGGAGGGAAAGATTGTTAGTGCTGGTAACAGTGCTTGCCATCTACACAAAATAAAACTTTTGGTCTTAGCAACTGTAAATAGATTAATTTCCAATAAAATATCAATAAACCCTTAAATGATCAATTTATTGGACTAGGATCCTTATTTCATACGTCCTGATGTGCGTAATGTTCTTGCTCCACCAGACCCGTATTTATTTCGGTAGGTAAGGACTTTTACCAATCATGTCTAACTGACATGACTCCTAGATCTTTTCGGGACTATGGCAACTACTTGTGCATGTTTTAGTCCCTCTTAGTGCTTTTTGGCCCGGTACCACCCGGTGAACATTATAGTACCAAAACAGATCTCACCATTTTGGGGACCTGATCACTATACTCTAGCCGGTACCACCCGGAGATAATTCACAGAGTTATGTAACCCCTCCAGCTTCAGTTTGAACACAGACGTTGAATGTGTGATCACTTACAACGCCTATGTACTTTACGCCGAAGGTGCCCCTAGATGGGTTGCACTACTGATCTATGATTTTCGGGGTTTTGAAAAACTTTACTTCCAGGCTTTTGAAAAACTGATTGTTATAAAGGCTACTTACGTTTTAAACTAACTGTTTCAAACATACACGTAATTTTAAAACCAACTGTTCTAAAACCACTTGCTAATTAAAACTAACTGCTTTAATAGCACACCTAGTTGATTAAAACTAACTGTTTTTGTCAACTTTGCCTTCTATATAAAACAATCATCTATAGGTTTTAAAACAAAAACTATTGTTTTGAAAAGTTTGAAGAAACTGATAATAATAAAACCTATATATCTTTTGTGATATAACCTAGTTTTAAAATAACAACTTTATTTAAAACTACTCACATGTCAGATATCACAAATAATCAATCAACCATGCAATTAAACAATAATTAATCACATAGCAGCCAATTATAGTTTTTGCCAACGTTTCCTAGGGACCAATGATGACCTATCTCCACCAAACGCTTCAAAACTCGCGTAGCTCCCACTGGCCTCGCCATGTTTTGTTAGTACTCCAGTAAGATGAAGAATTTCAGCAGCTCCCACTGGCCTCGTTATCCGAAAGAATAAAATATCTATCCTAAGGTCATTATTACATAAGGGGTTGTAAATGGCACGCAGGCCTCCCCGTGAATATGTCAAGGGTCTAGGTTGGCAAATACTATAATGGATATAGATACAAACTCAAACTGGGATGTATATATATATGACTCAAGCAATCACGCAATTATATAAATAAGCAATATTATAATTACGAGAAAATAAACCTGGATCCGTTAAAATTATCTTGTCTCAATTATCGCAAAACTTGGTTTTAAACTGATTTATAAAAAAACAACAGTTTATAAATTGAGACTAAAATTAGTTTTATAAATATACACTTTTATAAATAAAATTGATTTGCAAGAGGAAAAATCCTTTTATCCAAAGTTATATCAAACCGGGTTTTACCAAACAAATTGATTGTCTAAAAAGAGTGAACTTTAAACCGTGTCGTGTTCGACTTAGCTGGTTAAAAACCTATTTGACCATGCTGCTCAAAATAACTGGTTTGATAAAACATTATTTTAAAATATTCTAAAAAGATTAATCTGGATAAAAACAACTAAAAACTAATAAAACCCCTTTTGGGCCATAACCTGGTCCAAAGGACTTGGGCCTTTGGGTCTGATAACGCAACTAGGCCCAAAAACGAAAAACCCTAGGTACAATCCACGGTCAAGAATCAACGTCCACCACCACGCTGGTGGTTTGTTCGTCGAACGGCCGTTGCGTAATTATTATCATTGATCGGCAACGATAGTAACGCTACTACCGCCACCAATCGACCCAATCGACCACCACCATTTGTCGCAACCACCATCCACCACCGCGTGAGCGGCTTCTGGTGGTTGTGGTTTGGCCGCGCTCCAACCACGGCCCATCATCAGAACCGCCGGCCACCACCATGCTGGTGGTTTGGCCTTGGCGTCAACCGTGGTTCGATATGGGTTCGGCCACCACCACCGATCGGGTGGCGTGGCCTACGGCCATCGTTTAGCACCACCATCCACCACCACGATTGTGGCTTCTGGTGGTGGTGTGGATTTGATTCCAGCCGGTGATCAAAATTTCACCGCCGTTACTCGGCGATTGCCACCGCCTTGGCGTGGCCTTAGGGCAGCCGGCGGTCGGCCTGGTGGTTTGGTTTGGTAGTCATGAGATCGCCGCCACCACCTCCCTGGTGGTTTGGCTAGGCGTCCGCCGCCACCACGACCATGCGGTTTGGCCGGCGATCGTGCCTGGTGGCATCCGGTTGTAGCGATTGTGAACATTCGGCGCTGCTGAGCCATCGTTCTCGCCTGAAATCGCCGATCACCGCTACCCACCTGGTGGTGTGAGTTTTTGTACGGCAACCGGGGGCCGCTACCACATGCTGTGGTGCGGTCCGGTAATCAATCACGTCGACCAGCCGCAACCACCACGCTGGTGGTGCGGTGGTGGTGTCACAACCGTAGCCATCACCAATCTGGTGATGGTTTTTCCGGGTTTTTCGTACGAACAACAATTTGATACAAAAATCTAAAATTTTATGTAAAGATTAACAACTTAATTTTAACGGATCACGCATAGATTGATAAATTGATAAACAGATAAAAACTAAACGATTTATCAACCTTGGCTCTGATACCACTGTTGGGTTTTGTGGGTATCCTCGGATCAAACTGACTCGAGGATTAACTCAGATCTATCGAACCTCGCTGGTTTGATATATCTCATAGGTTAATCAAACTGATAAAACCTACGCGATCAGAAACACACTGTTTCTAATCTAATCGTGCGGAAGCGATAAAAACTAAAAAACCCATTATTAGCCTAATGATCTTTAATCGTTTTAGTTTTAATCCTAACAGATCAGATTAGGTCAATTTACCTGGATTGCTTGATGATAGTCCACCGGTGATCGACCAACGAACGTCCTTCTAGTTGAACTGTATGAAACCCGAACAACAAAAAAACTGGAATCCGACCCGGGGGGGGGGGGGTCGGCGCCGATTGAGGGAGAGAGGGAGAGAGAGGAAACTGAAAACTGTTTTCTTAGCTGAAAGCTTCTTATTTGCCTTAACCCTATAAGGCTTATTTATATGGAGAAATTATACAGTTTGTATAAGATTCAGTTTCCTTTTATAATTATCTCTAATCTTTTTCCTTTTAAATAGCTGGAAAAGAATTTGCATACGATAATTATAATTATATATATATTTATCTAATATATATATAAAACCTTATTAATTAACTATTATATATTTATTTATCTAATAAATATATAATATCCTAATTAATTAATAACCCTCCAATTTTGGTAATTCTGACTGTAATTACCCAATTGATTTATAATACACTATTATAAATCCTAACTTTCCGTTTCTGGGTTTCATCTAACTTGTTCGACTTATAGGTCCTCACAGGTGTGACCCTCAAGTGCCTTGTAACATTGGATGTGTAATCACTTGGTTTGTCAACTCTGCACATTATTCCTAACAGACTCCCACTTGTGCAAGTTGGCAATACCGCCTATGATTACACTGACCTAAGGAGGCCCCTAGACAGGCACTTAGGCTGACCAGGTTACAAGAACTCTTATACCCAGACTGGTGATATAAACATTCCGTGAGGAATTGGTATCTATGAAACTACTGTTCATTGATTGGGTATATCTTGGCTTTTCCCTTTGCATCGCGATATTTCATCTTTGAGTATGAGCTTGGAAAGTGTCAACTCTAAATACTCAAGATTCTGTTCTCTTGATTATCTGACTTTCACTGATAGGTAAACGACAAAGAACTAATCAGTTCGTTTGGGCATGGCCATGCACTTCATCAGTATACTTAGTCAGTCAAGATGGGCCCAGAAATATCTCTCTTCTAAGAAGAGGTGCAAATCCCATCTTGCATATCTGCCTTTGGCACCACGGCTTCCGCTGAATCTAGTTACACCCTTTATAGCCACCCTGTTACGGCGTAGCGGTTGAGTGTACTAAGAATTCAGTAGTCCTCATGATATCAAATCAGATACCTCAGGTGATAGGGACAACCACTGTGAGATTCACTTATGACTTTACTCCAAGAAGCAATCTCAACCGCGGATCACGTCCGATATTTGCTACTCTATCAAATATCTGTGCAACTTTTAGTCTACAACACTTGTAGCTGTTATTCAGCAACTGATCATAACTACCTAAAAGTTCACAATGACTTTAACGCCTTATCATGCTCCCACAAGGATAAGTTGTCACAGACAGATTTTGAATGAAAAATCGGAGACTGATTTCATTCCTGGATTTATTAAAACATGCAAAATGTGAAAGTGATAAAGAAATCAATTTTGTATAGTCCACATTACACGCTGTAATGATAACAAAATCAAATATCTTTTCTTTAACAACTTTCATCACATCTATTTAACGTTTGTTAGATACTGGTCTAAAATAAAGTATCACCTATCTTTAGTTTAAACCCTTTGATTAAAGTTTACCATTTTAATCAAAGTGATAACCAAATAATACAAGTCTGTTTGTACGATCTACTTGTATCTGCTAATTATTGTTCTGCAAACACCTTTTAAAAACAATAACTAGACTTTTATCATATTCCATGAACTCGGAGACCTGGACTAACTTCCAGTTCCTGAATATGTAAGACTGCAACTTTCTTAGTTGCTGTGTAGATGAATGATTTCTACCTGAAATCAGATTCCATTTGCAATACTGGCAAATCTGCTGGAATCCTATATTTTAATCCAACACTTTAATTATTGATTTCTAAAGTCAGTCACGACCTTTGTTTCAAGGATCTTGAAACTTTTATCCTTTTTGACTAAAAGGGTAAATTATATCTTATGAATTCTTATCCTACCTGGATTTATGAATTCCGAGATATATCAATAATTATATCCTTTATTCTTCATCTGAGACTAGATAGAGAATAAATTTGGGCTCCCACTTGCTTATAAAAACTAACTATTACTCAGAATTTTACTATTGACTTAGTCAAAACTTTGATTAGTCAATTCTAATTTTAAGTAATGAACTTTGAGAATTTCTTTTTATGAAACTTAACTGGATTTGGTCAAATCCTAATTCCAGATTTTGGAATCTTTCTAGTTTCATAAATACTGTTATTAACGCTATCTGAGTTAATATTCTAGATTCTCTATTTAAAACATTTGAATAACGAAACTTGATCAAACTAGATTAGTTAATTCTGAGAATTTTTATAAAACTTAACTGGATTTGATTAAATCCTGATTCCAGAACTTGGAATCTTTCTAGTTTTATAAATACTGCTATTAACGTTATCTGAGTTAATATCTCAAATTCTCCCTTTTGATCACAAAACTATTATTCATAAATGTTTTATTCTTCAAAACACATTCCTATGGAATTCCTTGTGTTTTGTTAGTTTTTATACAAATTACTTCAATTGTATTAAAGTAATTATAACTAGGATCATACAGATTTAAGAACACTAAGCACAAACAGATATTTCAATGTCAAGATAATAATTTTTGAAAAATAAAACCATAGAATTATAAATTCAAAAATTACAATCATCCCAAAAAAACTGTTTAAAACTAGAAAAATAGAAATAACTGTCTTAAATCCAAAAATATCTTGACTTAAATTGAAATAAACTTGTGCTTCAGATCCTCAGCAACCTCTGGGCATTTCACTTCTTTTCTGACCTCCTGCAATAATCATTTGCTCTAGGTATCAGTTTACTTGTAAACTAACAAGTAAGAAGTGACAAAATAAAGCAATCATAAATTTTCTGAGGTTTACATACCTGCTTCATGACGCTTAGGGCAGTTTTGCCTCCAGTGACCGATCTCATTGCATATGAAGCAGCGATTCTCGGTCCCAGCTTTGTTTGGCTTAACCTTCTTGCCCTTGCCCTTGCCCTTGCCTTTCTTGGGTGCACTCTGGATGGCCTGAACTGGTCCTTTTCCTTTACTGGTGCTAGCTTGCCCATTCTTCTTTTTCACCCCTCCGTCTTTCACCATCAAGACATCCTTGGTCTTGTTCTTGTTCCCCATATTCAGTTCAGCTGTCTTAAGCATGGAGTGCAACTCTGCTACTGTTTTCTCCATGTTATTCATATTGTAATTGACTACGAAGGGCCTGTAGTCTTCTGACAGTGAATTGAGTATGGTGTCTGTTGCTAGCTGCAACGGAACAGGATGACCAAGCCTCTCCAGATGATCCAAGTGCCGTTTCATTTTCATGACATGGTCACTTACTGATGTCCCTTTTACCATTTTGCACTCATTGAATGCTTTGGTGGCATCGTAGCGTTCTGTACGAGCCTGGGTCTGGAACATGTCCCTCAGCTGGCGGATCATGTCATAAGCATTTGTATTTATGAGCCCTGCTTGCAGATCTGGGCTCATAGTTGCTAGCATCAGACAGGCAACATCAAGGAGATCATCCGAGTGCTTCTTGTGGGCATTTCTGGCAGCAGCCGGAGCGTTTGCCGGAGGTGCCTCCCCAAGTGGCTCTTCTAGCACATACCATTTTCTCTCATGTCTGAGCACAATCATCAAATTGCGCTCCCAGTCGAGAAAATTAGAGCCGGTCAGTTTATCCTTTTCTAGGATAGATCGGAGGGAAAGATTGTTAGTGCTGGTAACAGTGCTTGCCATCTACACAAAATAAAACTTTTGGTCTTAGCAACTGTAAATAGATTAATTTCCAATAAAATATCAATAAACCCTTAAATGATCAATTTATTGGACTAGGATCCTTATTTCATACGTCCTGATGTGCGTAATGTTCTTGCTCCACCAGACCCGTATTTATTTCGGTAGGTAAGGACTTTTACCAATCATGTCTAACTGACATGACTCCTAGATCTTTTCGGGACTATGGCAACTACTTGTGCATGTTTTAGTCCCTCTTAGTGCTTTTTGGCCCGGTACCACCCGGTGAACATTATAGTACCAAAACAGATCTCACCATTTTGGGGACCTGATCACTATACTCTAGCCGGTACCACCCGGAGATAATTCGCAGAGTTATGTAACCCCTCCAGCTTCAGTTTGAACACAGACGTTGAATGTGTGATCACTTACAACGCCTATGTACTTTACGCAGAAGGTGCCCCTAGATGGGTTGCACTACTGATCTATGATTTTCGGGGTTTTGAAAAACTTTACTTCCAGGCTTTTGAAAAACTGATTGTTATAAAGGCTACTTACGTTTTAAACTAACTGTTTCAAACATACACGTAATTTTAAAACCAACTGTTCTAAAACCACTTGCTAATTAAAACTAACTGCTTTAATAGCACACCTAGTTGATTAAAACTAACTGTTTTTGTCAACTTTGCCTTCTATATAAAACAATCATCTATAGGTTTTAAAACAAAAACTATTGTTTTGAAAAGTTTGAAGAAACTGATAATAATAAAACCTATATATCTTTTGTGATATAACCTAGTTTTAAAATAACAACTTTATTTAAAACTACTCACATGTCAGATATCACAAATAATCAATCAACCATGCAATTAAACAATAATTAATCACATAGCAGCCAATTATAGTTTTTGCCAACGTTTCCTAGGGACCAATGATGACCTATCTCCACCAAACGCTTCAAAACTCGCGTAGCTCCCACTGGCCTCGCCATGTTTTGTTAGTACTCCAGTAAGATGAAGAATTTCAGCAGCTCCCACTGGCCTCGTTATCCGAAAGAATAAAATATCTATCCTAAGGTCATTATTACATAAGGGGTTGTAAATGGCACGCAGGCCTCCCCGTGAATATGTCAAGGGTCTAGGTTGGCAAATACTATAATGGATATAGATACAAACTCAAACTGGGATGTATATATATATGACTCAAGCAATCACGCAATTATATAAATAAGCAATATTATAATTACGAGAAAATAAACCTGGATCCGTTAAAATTATCTTGTCTCAATTATCGTAAAACTTGGTTTTAAACTGATTTATAAAAAAACAACAGTTTTATAAATTGAGACTAAAATTAGTTTTATAAATATACACTTTTATAAATAAAATTGATTTGCAAGAGGAAAAATCCTTTTATCCAAAGTTATATCAAACCGGGTTTTACCAAACAAATTGATTGTCTAAAAAGAGTGAACTTTAAACCGTGTCGTGTTCGACTTAGCTGGTTAAAAACCTATTTGACCATGCTGCTCAAAATAACTGGTTTGATAAAACATTATTTTAAAATATTCTAAAAAGATTAATCTGGATAAAAACAACTAAAAACTAATAAAACCCCTTTTGGGCCATAACCTGGTCCAAAGGACTTGGGCCTTTGGGTCTGATAACGCAACTAGGCCCAAAAACGAAAAACCCTAGGTACAATCCACGGTCAAGAATCAACGTCCACCACCACGCTGGTGGTTTGTTCGTCGAACGGCCGTTGCGTAATTATTATCATTGATCGGCAACGATAGTAACGCTACTACCGCCACCAATCGACCCAATCGACCACCACCATTTGTCGCAACCACCATCCACCACCGCGTGAGCGGCTTCTGGTGGTTGTGGTTTGGCCGCGCTCCAACCACGGCCCATCATCAGAACCGCCGGCCACCACCATGCTGGTGGTTTGGCCTTGGCGTCAACCGTGGTTCGATATGGGTTCGGCCACCACCACCGATCGGGTGGCGTGGCCTACGGCCATCGTTTAGCACCACCATCCACCACCACGATTGTGGCTTCTGGTGGTGGTGTGGATTTGATTCCAGCCGGTGATCAAAATTTCACCGCCGTTACTCGGCGATTGCCACCGCCTTGGCGTGGCCTTAGGGCAGCCGGCGGTCGGCCTGGTGGTTTGGTTTGGTAGTCATGAGATCGCCGCCACCACCTCCCTGGTGGTTTGGCTAGGCGTCCGCCGCCACCACGACCATGCGGTTTGGCCGGCGATCGTGCCTGGTGGCATCCGGTTGTAGCGATTGTGAACATTCGGCGCTGCTGAGCCATCGTTCTCGCCTGAAATCGCCGATCACCGCTACCCACCTAGTGGCGTGAGTTTTTGTACGGCAACCGGGGGCCGCTACCACATGCTGTGGTGCGGTCCGGTAATCAATCACGTCGACCAGCCGCAACCACCACGCTGGTGGTGCGGTGGTGGTGTCACAACCGTAGCCATCACCAATCTGGTGATGGTTTTTCCGGGTTTTTCGTACGAACAACAATTTGATACAAAAATCTAAAATTTTATGTAAAGATTAACAACTTAATTTTAACGGATCACGCATAGATTGATAAATTGATAAACAGATAAAAACTAAACGATTTATCAACCTTGGCTCTGATACCACTGTTGGGTTTTGTGGGTATCCTCGGATCAAACTGACTCGAGGATTAACTCAGATCTATCGAACCTCGCTGGTTTGATATATCTCATAGGTTAATCAAACTGATAAAACCTACGCGATCAGAAACACACTGTTTCTAATCTAATCGTGCGGAAGCGATAAAAACTAAAAAACCCATTATTAGCCTAATGATCTTTAATCGTTTTAGTTTTAATCCTAACAGATCAGATTAGGTCAATTTACCTGGATTGCTTGATGATAGTCCACCGGTGATCGACCAACGAACGTCCTTCTAGTTGAACTGTATGAAACCCGAACAACAAAAAAACTGGAATCCGACCCGGGGGGGGGGGGGGGGGTCGGCGCCGATTGAGGGAGAGAGGGAGAGAGAGGAAACTGAAAACTGTTTTCTTAGCTGAAAGCTTCTTATTTGCCTTAACCCTATAAGGCTTATTTATATGGAGAAATTATACAGTTTGTATAAGATTCAGTTTCCTTTTATAATTATCTCTAATTTTTTTCCTTTTAAATAGCTGGAAAAGAATTTGCATACGATAATTATAATTATATATATATTTATCTAATATATATATATAAAACCTTATTAATTAACTATTATATATTTATTTATCTAATAAATATATAATATCCTAATTAATTAATAACCCTCCAATTTTGGTAATTCTGACTGTAATTACCCAATTGATTTATAATACACTATTATAAATCCTAACTTTCCGTTTCTGGGTTTCATCTAACTTGTTCGACTTATAGGTCCTCACAGGTGTGACCCTCAAGTGCCTTGTAACATTGGATGTGTAATCACTTGGTTTGTCAACTCTGCACATTATTCCTAACATAACCCCCCTACACACATTATCTACATAAACAGTCACGTAAAATAGATATCAATTGCACCATATACCTCTTTTCTGTTGTAACTGTATAGTTAAATATCCAACACAATTTATGAATTTCGTCATACTAACCTTTCGTATGACAACATATGTACAAACTTTATGTTTCATATAAAATGATAAAATCTATCACAGCTTATAACCCGACGCGAAACCCGGGTTCTTAATAACTAGTTGTTAACATATGGTAGTACAATAGAAAACACACATGTAGATAAAGTCTACCAAATGGCCCCTCCCTTGACCTCTATAAAGTGCAACATGGGGAACAGTTTTACCTTTGTGCCCTCATGATCGACGACTCAAAATGCTTTATGACATTCTTGCCAAAATTCAATTTCCTACCATAATCTAACTTTGTGTGAGCATATATATGGACGGATTCGGTTAGAAACCTACAATTTATTAGAAACTAAGATAATCTACATCGCGATAGGTAGCAAATTAATCTGGAAGAGATACGTGTTATTCATCATGAATGTTACAACAGATCATCATGAATGTGTTATTCGTAATAAATATTTCTCTTGAAAGGGATATATAACGTGTTGTAGGGGGTTTTTGAGTTCATAATCAATACGTTCCTAACAGAACTTCCCTCCTCTTTTCATCTCTCTATATAAAAATGATTGTTGCTTTTATGAAATTGAAAAATTCAAATATGTTTTCTCTTTAATTATGATGCAAAGATTTTTCTGCTTATAAATCATGTGTTACTTTTATCCTGAGATGAATAAGTCTATTAGTGGGAGACTCATTAACCAAAAATATAGCATTAATAAAACGATCGAGCAAACTATGATTTTCCTTCCCATGATTTGATGTTTTTTAACAGCAACTTTCCATGATTTGATGTTTATAACAATTTTCATTTTTAGTCTTTAACAACTACTTCTTTCATTTCTATAGTTCGCATTTTACTTTATTTCCATTCTTATATCTAAAAACCACATCCTGTTGGTATAAAATAAAGCTATTATTTTCCCCAAATCCTATTAAACTTCTTTAAATGGTAATGCTTTGATATATTGAATACTTATTATGATGTGACTTTGTTATGATAAGTGTGTGATTTTGTTTTGATGTTTATGTGATAGGCTGTGATGATAATGTGATAAATCAAAAATCAATGTAGAGCATGTCCACGCCTTACAAAATAACGTGTTGTAACTCATCGTAACACATTGTAATGCACCACAACACATATTGAGTCAAGCCTTATAATGAAACTATAGCGGTTAACGTAGCGGCGAAACCAAGTCTTGACATCATAATGCACCATAAAGATGACATAATGAGTTATTGGAACTAGGGTTATTTTTCCATTTATACTACTTGGTTTTTAAGACGAATTTAATAAAAACTTTGATAGAACAATAAAAAAATATTATTAATTAAAATATCCCAATTACTTTTTCTAGTATGTTTTCAAAGTTATTATTACGTTAAAAAAATAAAATTAAATATTTTTATTAAAGTATTGATAAGTATCCATCATTTTACTAATATTTCAAATTTTTTTGGTTGAAGTATGGCAAAAATAATAATATTGTATTCCAAGATTTATGAAAGCCATTTATTAATTTTAAGTCACTGTACGAAGAAGAAGTTTAATACAATTGGAGAAAATAATAGCTTTATTTATACCAACAGGATGTGGTTTTTAGTAAATATAATTTACTCTTACTATTATATTTTCATTTAAAACTTACTTTTTATTAAGTAATCAAATTTAATTAATATTTAAATTAATATAGAGTATTAAAATATAATATAGAAAGAAAAAGTGAAACAAGTAAACTATATGTAATGTTATTTTCGACAAACTACGGTAACTAAATTTTTGAAGAAGCTATAAAGATGCTTTAAGAAAACAAATTTTATTTGGACAAAAATGATATCATACTTTAAAATATATATATATATATATATAGGAATTTTCTTTTGTGATTTTTTTTTGGTGTGAACTTGTGAACTCAAGCCAAAACGACGATTATATAGGTTAAATCAATGAAATTGGTTCATGAAATTGTTTAATATGATGAAATTATATTATATGATTCATTTTTTGATGAAAATATTTCATATTTTGGTATTTTTTACGTAAATTTTCCATTCTTATGAAACTGTTTCATATACTTTTATGAAACCTTTTGATTTCACGTAAAACCACCGAAATATGAAACAATTTCAACAAAAAATGTATCATATGATATAATGTCATTATATTAAACAATTTCAAGAACCAATTTTATCATATAATCGTCGTTTTGAAGAAAGTTCACACCAAAAAAAAGTTCACAAAATAAAATCCCTCTATCATTATTTGTTCTTGTTCACAAAAATCGTCGTTTTAAACAATTTATTTGTTCTTGTTTGAACCTAATTCTATGTATATATATATATATATATATATAATACCAGTGGCAAGATTTAGGTAAAGAATAATACGATATCACCCATTTAGAAAATTTTTAACCATTCAAGGTTAATTGTAGAATTTAAAATACAAAAAAATTCAACTATTCTTTACTTTTATAATGATCCTTAGTTTGTATAATATTTTTTGATGCGATAAAATTTGCTAAAAATTTTTAATGAAATCTTATATAATTTAACCACTTGTTTGGTTACTAAAACTAAAATAAAGTTAGTTAATTATTGGAATCATTGTGTTAGGTTAATATAATGTAGTTTTGAATTGGAATGAAATATAATAAAGTATCAGTTTTTTAATTTTTTTTTAGTGAACTACAATTTTGGTTCCTATGATTTATCGATTTTTTTGAAAGTGGTACCTAAAGTTTCATAATTAAAAAAGTGGTCCATGTTGTTTGGATTTTGTTTTGAAAGTGGTCCTTGGCCACTAATGACGTTAAAAAACCGTCGTTAGTACCAGGGGTATTTTTGTCCCTTCATCTTTTATCCCCCTTTTTGTACTTTTTTTTTCCTTCTTATATTCATAAAAACAATAAAAGTTTAAGGACCTATATGTAATTAACTTATATATATATATATATAGGGAGGTTCAAACGAGAAACATATCAATTTAAGAAAACGTGAGAAACAATCTCAACCACTCATCTCGGTCAACAGACACGGCTTTGACCGGTCCCCCCCCTTTAATAATCTCTACCCTCCCATGAATCACGTCAATCCTCCGTGATCACGTCCACTGTAACTGCGAGATGAGTGCCTGAGATTGTTTCTCACATTTTCTTAAACTGACATGCTTCTCATTTGAACCTTCCTCTCTCTCTCTCTCTCTCTTCTCTATATATATATATATATATATGTGCATATGTAACAAAATCAAAAGTAACAAAATCAAAACATATGTATGTGTGTTATATGTTTAATATGTATATATATATGTATGTATTTGTGTGTGTTATATGTGTGTATGTTATATAGATGTATATATCTGTGTGTGTATGTTATAAATATATACATCTGTGTATGTATGTCTGTGTATATATATACATCTGTGTGTGTATGTTTTATATGTATGTATATCTGTGTATGCTATATATATGTGTGTGTGTGTGTTAAGTGTAACAACTCAAACCAAAATTTCATACTTTTAATGGAATACACAAGGTTTTAACAAAAAGTAACCTTAGCAGCGGAAAAGATCCATAAAAATTTAAACTTTGAAACATAAAAGTCATTAAATAATTTAACAAATTCATTTGATAACATAAACCACTCCTCAAAATGAGGTCCAACCAACTACATCATAAAATCTAGGGGTGAGCAAAGGCGGGTACCCGCCTAAAATTCATGGAACCGGAACCGGCGGTTCCTAGGATGAAGGAACCGGAACCGGAACTGGAACCGGTTGCACCGGTTCTTTATATTTGGGAACCGGTTCCGGAACCGCCGGTTCCGGTTCCTAAACCGGGTACCCGGTTTCTAATATTTTTTTATATTTTCTTTTATCATTTTATGCTATAAAATGTAATTATAAGTTATTATATAGTCCTAACTTAACTAAACAAATACTACAAACGATGAAAATTTGATAAACTAAAAATTAATATTTATATAAAGAACGAACACTTTTTGAAAAGAAAAGAAAAAACACAACTTGAAATGATAAATACAATATAAAAAGTATTGAAAAAGAGGATAGATAAGTTGAGTGAAGAAAGTGGTCGAAAGTTTATGTGTAAGTATGTAATTGTAAAAAACAAATTAATAATTTCAAATTTTATTTAATTAAATATAAGGAACATATAAAATTATTTTTATTAAAACATAAGGGAACCGGTTCCGGCAGGTACCCGGCGGTTAGTGGTTCCAAAAAAGTGATAACCGGAACCGGAACCAGTCCCGATCGGTTCCGTATTTTAGGAACCGGAACTGGAACCCATTACATCAGTTCCGGTTCCGGAACTGACGATTCCAAGGCGGTTCCGGTTCCAAAAGCGAGTAACCGTTTCCGATGCTCACCCCTAATAAAATCTTTCCCAATGATAAACCAATAATATTCAACATGTTCCGAAAGTTCATTAATTTCAAAAGTAGAGCCGAGTCTCGGCCACATTGGAGCTCAGGCATGGCTTTTCCCTTTTTCAACCCTGGAAGTACTTGCCAATAAAAAAAATAGAACCACAAAAGGTAAGCTTTACGCTTAGTGAGCACAAACCACACTTTAGTAAACCATATATCACATAATCACATACGTAAAATAAGAACTAGTCATGCAACACAACTTTCGTCCTTACGGCTCTCTACCATCATGGACCATAGACACTGGTACCAGGCTATCACGCAACCAATACCCACGGTGGCCACGACCACTACAATGGGCACGGCCAATCATGCAAGCCAGTCTCATTTAAATCACAACACGCATACACGTAATTAGCACATATAGCCACATAAAGAGGGTTAATGTACTCACATGTCACAACGTCACAATTTCACGAGCTTGGATTACCACAAGTAGGTATTAAACACCTATAACACATACACATGCATAGACATATCAAAACTCAATCCAAAATGGGTTCTAATACATAACCCGAGCCCTTAACCGAAATGACCTAGTTACGCTAGTTCAATTTTCCCCAAACTTAACGAAACATCAAGTTCTAACATCCCTTAGGAGAGTATACACCAGAAAACCCCAACCGAACCCTATTCGGAAAAGTCCAAGAACCAAACAGTGGGATCTCAGGAACGCAAGATTTGAGTTTTGCGAACGCGAGACGACGACAAAAAGAACAACCTACCGAAACAAGGAGCTAGCGGCGCGATACTTCTTTGCGATGCGAAACGGCGACAGATTCACTAATTTTGACCCCTAATCGAGAAAGTTCAAAAGCCGAGGTTTTTCACCTCAAGGCTTCAACCCAGTCAACTTACACCATATAGATGCATATAATTGATCCGATAACAACTAGTAACAATCCCAATAGCACAACACTTCTCTAACACAACCAATTGATGATCTATTGATCATCAATTTCACAACCAACCCATAAATACGTAACTCACTTCTTAGACTTTAATTAAACGTACAATTAAACAACGGAATAACATTCATACCTTGATGAATTTCACTAGCCAAAAGTGAATTACTCGATTGCTATCTCGATTGGTTGATCTCCCTCTCCCAATTGAAGTTCCAAAAATCCCCAACTTCTCCACTCTATCTCTCAATTTCGACTCCAGGGAAATTATGAGAGGAGTTAGGGTTTTCAACCCCTTATATACATGTCATATTCCTTCTACTTTGAGAAACGACCCCTCAGCCCCTAAAGTTCTACAATTTACATAATTAACTTAAAAGTTAACATAACATAAAACTAATTCCGTTAAAATACTAACTTTGGAAAACGGGGCGTTACAGCGTGTGTATGTGTGTGTATACAAATATTTCTGTGTTTGGATGAATCAACACACAGTAACCATCATGGATTTGTGATATATACACACACACATATGTATTTGTGGTGTTGATTTTATTGGTAGAAATGGTTTATTTTTAGTGTGTTTCTATGAAATGTGTTCTTGGTTGCCGAAGAAGATAAAAGGAAGTCGTCGGAGAAGATGACCGAAGACTCGCCGGAGAAGATGGCTAGAGACTTGCTGGAGAAGAAAGACTCGTTGGAGAAGATGACCTTAAGGACCAAAAGTGTAGTTTACTCTAATACTTATATATTAGAGTTATTTATCTATTTGATCTCTAAAATTTTGTTTCAGACGAAAATACCCCTGGCACTAACGAAGGTCTTTAACGTCGTTAGTGGCCAGGGACCACTTTCAAAACAAAATCCACCACCTTTTGAATTATGAAACCGTAGGTACCACTCTTTAAAAAATCGATAAACCACAGGGACCAAAATTGTAGTTTACTCATTTTTTTTAAACAAAAAGTATTTTAAGAGAATAATTCTTTAGTGTGTAAAACAATATAAAATAAGCAACCTGAATATAACGATAAACCAAATAATGTTACTAAATCGATATTAAAATTGTTTCAATACAGCTAATTCTTTTATGTACATAGCATACATAATTCAATGTTTTAACTAAAAAAAAGTAGCTATTATACTAAATAAATTTTAAGACAAATTTGGTTAAAATATATATTAAAAATAAAATAAAAACAAAATTACTATATTAAACGAAATATGTTACTAATTGAACAAAACTGTATTTCGAAAAATAACATGAAAAAAATAAAATATATCAACAAAATTAATTTAGAAAACATAAAAGTATTAAATTAAATTACACAAAAATAAAAGTATAAAATTATATTAAATTAATTAGGTTATACTTGAATTAAAGTATATTTTGAAATTATGAAAATATAACATTTTATTTTATCGCAATCTCTTGTTTGTGAAATTCCATAGATTATAAATATTCATTTAAAAAAATGAACCAAACAATAAAATTGATTTAAAATCTGTAGACCAACCAATCGTAAGTGGATGCATACTCCATACAATAATGGTTCATAAATTTTCTAACAAAAAATTATGACAGGATATTTTCATTAAGTGATTTAATTACTAAATATCCTCATAATTATTTAATAATGATAAAATATAAAGAACGTAAATTAAAACAAATTTAATAATCATATTCTATATTAGGGATGGTAACGGGGAGGGTTTGGGGCGGGTACCCCCTTATCCGGCCCGGCCTCGGCCCCGGCCCTGCTCCCTGGCGGGTACGGGGATCCCAACCCCGTGTGTAACACCCTTATTTACACCATAAAGATGTCACGTCTTAAACATCAAAATTCATCAATAAAACCTTACTAAAGATAACAATAATAAACTCTCAATCACAGCGGAAGACATACAAAAATAAAACAAGTCTCGTATTCTAATTCGTCCCATACCAAACTAGAAACATTTAAAACAAAAGTCAACAGCTTGTACTGTAACTAAAATACTCAAAAGAAAACGAATGTAAATTCTAAGCCGGTCCCTTGCCTTTGTCCACACCCGATCCACTTGCGCCTGAGATGTATACTACTAGTCAGCTAATAAGCCAGTGAGTTCATGGTTTTCGTGCAAAACACTTTATACCCAATTACACAATAATTTAGAAACAAAACAAAATGTCATGCATTTAACATAAAACATGCATAACACCCAATAAATCTCCTAGCTTATCCTAGTATGGTCGGGATTACTTCATTAATGCATTTGAAAGTAACGAGCATGGTCCTTCACCCGAGTCCTCCAAGTCCGAACAGAGATCCTTAGCTCCAGGTTCAGTGCCACATTGTCCCAATTCAATGTAGAAATCCTGTCATACAACCCACATTGTCCCTTTGCAAATCGCCGTTTTCCGCCTTGCAACATGCCGACCCTGAGTCCTTCCCTTAGGTATTTTCTACCCATTCGGTCCATTCTCTCTTGTAATTCCATATTTTGTTTCCTCAATTCCATGTTCTCTTCCTGAAGTGCTTCCATCTGCTCCTCAATATCCATGGGGCTAGGCGTATACCCTTCTGACGGTTCCTGGTCTGACAAGTCATGCTCGGACGGGTCCTGGTCTGAATGGTCATGCTCAGACGGCTCATCCTCGGACGGCTCATGCTCGGACGGTTGGAACGATGCCTCTCGAGTTGGAAGACGCCGACGACTTCCTCTACATAAACTAGCATGACTGTCCACCGATCCTCCTCTTGGGCCTAGAGCTCCGGGCAGACCACGACTCACACGACCTCCACGACTTCCTCGTCCGCGTCCTATGCCCCTACGTGATGACCCCTCACCCTTAACCATCTTCCTACAAAACCGTAAGAAAACGCCAAGTCATATATTGTTCATATCAAACTTAATTGTTATATAAGGCAAACATAATATACTTTCTTCCACTTCCACTAACAACCTTAGTTTAAGCTTAGGCTATAGTCACAACCTAATTCTCTTAAACAGTGGCTCTGATACCAACTTGTAACACCCTTATTTACACCATAAAGATGTCACGTCTTAAACATCAAAATTCATCAATAAAACCTTACTAAAGATAACAATAATAAACTCCCAATCACAGCGAAAGACTTACAAAAATAAAACAAGTCTCCTATCCTAATTCGTCCCATACCGAACTAGAAACATTTAAAACAAAAGTCAACAGCTTGTACTGTAACTAAAATACTCAAAAGAAAACGAATGTAAATTCTAAGTCGCAGGGCCGTTCCTAGAGTTTCGGATGCCCTGTGCGAAAATGTAAAATTATGCCCCTATGTCTTTCTATTAAGCAAATGAAACGATACACTAAAACGATTTTTTAAAGGGTTTGGAAATAGCCAAGCTACGTGGCTCATCTCTACGTCGATTTTTATTATCTAAACAAAGAATACAAAGAGGGACATAAGAGAACCAAAACCCCAAATTACAAAAGATAAATATAAGTCACCTAAAACGTTGTCTCGATGCATAGAAGAATAAAAAGCAAGAAATACTATAATTAGTTTATACTAAAATGGTAAAGAATAGTGGATTTCATCGTTCTATGGTTACTTCTTAAACGGTGAGGTATTCTCTATACACCGAAGCCTTAATTAGATTAAAGTTATTTAACAAAAACATGCACCTCAGCAAGTCTATAAATGTGAAGATTAATAAAAACAGTAAGATCATTGAAATTGATAAAAAAAAATAGTGAGTGCAACAGTACAAACAACAACAAATGACTAAATCCTAAATTCCTAAGCATAGGTTGCATAGCAAGTTAATTGATGTTGTAATGCATATATGCAATCTGCCAATTTCTTAAATCCTTTAATTGATGCAAAAACAAGTAACGTACATGGAATAATGAAGAATTCCACTAAATCAAAATCTAAATAAATTAATGATGTAATATAATACCATACTTGAGAATTGTATAGAGCCTAAATTCAAAATTTATTAAAACTAATTACCTATACTAGTAACATTATATGGAATTTTGATGCCCCTTGGGCTTTGATGCCCTGTGCGGTCGCACGGGCTGCACGGCCCCAGGGCCGGGCCTGCTAAGTCGGTCCCTTGCCTTTGTCCACACCCGATCCACTTGCGCCTAAGATGTATACTACTAGTCAGCTAATAAGCCAGTGAGTTCATGGTTTTCGTGCAAAACACTTTATATCCAATTACACAATAATTTAGAAACAAAACAAAACTTCATGCATTTAACATAAAACATGCATAACACCCAATAAATCTCCTTTTTTATCCTAGTATGGTCGGGATTACTTCATCTCCTTAAATTTCTCCTTTATTTGGCTTTGTTGGACGCGATCCACAACTAGCCATTCTCCTTTACAGGACTAAGCCTGTTTGTCTTACCGGCAAACCGGTTGTAATCCCGTGACATACTTAGACTCGCTCTAAGTTACTCACCTTATTAATGCATTTATGTGGCATGCTATAAACATTAAATAATTCAAGATAGCATGCAAAACACTAAACACCTTTTACATGTCATATAAATAAAATAACATGCAATAAACTTCCAATTAATACAAATAAACTACTACCCATATAAAGCATGCTCCAAAATATCATATAAATTACATATGTATACATCCCAGTTTAAATCGCATGAAACTCACCGGATTGCGTTGATGGGCTAAA
This sequence comes from Centaurea solstitialis, assembly GCA_030169165.1. Classification (NCBI taxonomy): domain Eukaryota; kingdom Viridiplantae; phylum Streptophyta; class Magnoliopsida; order Asterales; family Asteraceae; genus Centaurea; species Centaurea solstitialis. The sequence goes on along the minus strand of CM058044.1, from coordinate 2,681,426 downwards.
ATTAACTCCCACTTCATGAGCTTTCGTTAACCGACGTCGAGTTGTGACTCTAAACACATTCTTCTTCTGCCTCAAATCACCACAAACTTCCTTAGGAAAGCTACTTCCCTGAGTTTTTCTTTTTAATTCCACCCTTATGGTACAACCTAATGACTTTTTTTAAACCCTAATGGGGCAGCCTACCGGTTAAGGCGTGGTGTTCGGGAAAAACCCACCCAAGTTCAAATCCGGGGGTGAGCAACCAGGGGCCACTGAGTATCAATCCCAGGGGAGCATGCTTTAGCTCTCGGTAAAAATTACCAAGGATGTAGTCTGGGCAAACCCAGATGAACCTTATAAAAAAAACCTAATGACTTTTTAAATAACCAAGAGAGTAACCACATTCCTTTTATCTTTCCACTCCATATTCACGGCTTGGAGATTTCTCTTTCATCTCCTATTTTTACTCCAACTCATCTTCATCCCTTTAATTTATTTATTTATTTATTTATTATTATTATTTTGTTTAAACAAATCCTTATACTTAGTTTTAAAAGAATAAGCCTTATATTATTTATTTTACTAACAATATGATAATACTAATAATATCATTATTAACAATACTAATAATAATAATGATAACTTTGGGATGTTACACTGTCCCCAGTTCGATACCTGGTCAAACCCGGTCAATTCCCGATCCATCCCCGTCCCCATTTTAGACCCGATCCCCGACCCAAATCCACTTAAAATCCCAAACTCAAACATAGAAGACGAAAAAAAAATACGAATACATATTCATCTATTCAAGCTAGGAGGAGAAAACTGCACACAACTAATTTTTCAATTTTATATAATTACAAAGGAAGCTTTGAAGTAAATCCATTTTGTGAATGTGTGTAGCAACAAATTACTCAAATATTTCTGCAAGGTAAACAAAGAATATTTAGTATGTGCTTGACAACAAGAGTATGTTGCAAAGCAGTTAAAATATATATGGCAGACCTTAAAAGCATGGAAGTCTATTTAGTATGTGCATACCAAACGCACCCTAAAAGCATGGGAGTCTATTTATTGGAAGGGTTTTGTGTCTAATATGATATTTGGGAATTAATGAGAGAGGTCTGATAGTGCTTGGTAATATGCAATGAGTTTACGAGAAAAAATAAATAAATATATAGAAGTCATATATATATATATATATAGGTGAAAGTTCAAATGCAAACCACTTTTTGATTGTGAACGTGAGGACAACCCAGAGCGCGACACGTGGCAACAAAATTTCTGACACGCGCGACTTTTCCCGCGACTTAGTGTTATTCAGTCTGAATAATAGTGTTATTCAGTCTGAATAATAGTGTTATTCAGACTGAATAACACTAGGTCGCGGCTTTTTGGTACAAGTCGCGCGTGTCACTGAATTTTCGGCGACTTAGTGTTATTCATACTGAATAACGCTTTATTCAGTCTGAATAAAGCGTTATTCAGTATGAATAACACTAAGTCGCGAAAATTCAGAGTGACACGTGGCGCGCTCTCGGTTGTCCTCACGTTCACAACCAAAAAGTGGTTTGTATTTGAACCCATCCCTATATATATATATATATATATACATATATACATATTTGAAATAATATAAATAAAAATTGTAACACCCCAAATTCTAAACAAATTTTTTTTTTCAAATAAAGAGTTTTACTAAAGAAAAATATTCCAAAAATATCAATCGTTTAGTTCAATAATGATCACCCAAAAATCCCTAACAATATTGTTGGGTGCAAAATCGGATTGTATCCGAGATCACAAGATTGTGCTCAAAGTGAAGACAAAGGCAAAGTCAAAGTGGTCTTCAAAGTCAAAGTTTGCTTATATTGTTTTAGTCCTTTATTGTTTACTTTGTAATAGTTTAGTTTAGTTAGGGTAGAAAGTGTAATTCTTCTATTGTGTAAGGGTTTGAGTGTTTGGGTATAAATACCCATAGTTAGTTCATTTGGAAGAGAGAACATGCATACGTACATGATTGTGAAAGAGAGTGAATATTGAGAGTTATAGTCCTTAAGTGTGTATGTTCTTGGTGTGTTAGTGTGTGTAAACTTTTCATCCAAGAATCAATGACATATGGCTTTCAAATCATTCTCTACTTGATTGCATGTTGATTAGAACTTGAATCTGGAACAACAAGTGGTATCAGAGCTGGAAATTCATTGAATTTGGTATGATTTCTTGAGCTTTTTTATGTTTTTTTTGAAAATGGAGGTTTGAGTTTTGATTTTCTTCATTTGATCTTGATTTGCATGTAAATGTGATTGTTTGTGGTTAAAATGATGTTTTTACTGTGTTAGGAAGTGATTTAGAGTCAAAATTTGGTGATTTGAGCAGTAATTTTTGAGTTTTTTTACCTTCTGCTCGGTTTTTCCTCGTTTTTCCGAATTCTGTTCATATTTTCCGAATCGGAATATTCATAAATTCCGAATCGGAAAATACAAATTTTCCGAATCGGAATTTTGAAGTTTTTCGAATCGGGAAATTTTTTGGATTCGGAAATCTTGTTCGAAGGTAGTTATACTCATTTTCCGACTTGGTATTAATCAAACTCCGATTCGGAAAACACCATTTTCCGATTCGGATTTTGACCAAATACCAACTCGAAATTTTTCTCGGAACTCTATTAATCTTGTTTTTCCGATTCGGAAAACAACATTTTCCGATTCGGAAAATTGAAAAATCCGAATCGGAGTTTAGTGTTTTCCGAATCGGATTAGTTTAAGTAAAAAAAAGTCTGGAAGTGTTTTTCGGGCGTTTTTTCACGTAAACTTTTTTAGACTTCTTATCTGATTCTAAGGTGAAAAAGTTCAGTCATTTTTAAGGTCATTTTTTCCCGAAAAATGTCGGTTTTTCCGAGATTTTGGTGATTTCCGGGAGGTTGTATTTTTGGACTAAGATTTCAATTTCGCGGTCAAAATCAACATTCAAATTTTTGAAAAATATTTTTTCTCGGGATTTCACTATTCACAGTTGACTTTACGGTTGACTTTTTGATTTTTGTCACTAACCTTTTTGTTGATCAAAAGAAGTGTTCAGATTAGCTACAGATTCTCAGATTTATATACCTCCAGAAGTTCGGAAGAAATCTACCAGTTTCAGTGAATTACCGATCATTTTCAAGTTCTACGAAGATGTCAAGAGATTTATTAAGCATGGGTTCAAAGTCCAAACCTCCGGTTCTTCAAATTGGAGAATATCCTCAATGGCGTGTGAGGATGATTCAGTTTCTTAACAACATCGACAAGACACTCATGGTGAGCATCCAAGAAGGTCCGATCAAGCCGTACATTGATATTCCGGGCACACCCGAGACTGCCACTACTCCTGCGATTGAACCAAGGCGTGTGTTCAAACTCTTTCGGCACTATAATGAACTTGAAAAGATTAGAGCTGAACTTGATGACAAAGCTCTTACTTTACTTACGATGGCGATTCCGAACGATTTGTTTAATCGTGTTGATAGTAGAAATACTGCGAAAGAGTTGTGGGATGAGTCGGAAAAACAGTTTCAAGGGACGGAGAGATCAATTCAAGCCAAGCTAAACCAAGCAATCGGAGCTTATGAAGGGTTTAAAGCTTTAGAGGGAGAAACACTTGCTGATTCTTACAGTCGGTTCAACATCATTCTAAATGATTTGAGGAGAAATGGGATGCAAAAGTCTACTTCTGAGATAAACTTCAAGTTTCTAAAGAATCTCAATCCGGAATGGGATCATTACTCGGTTAATCTTCAAATGAACAAGAATTTGGCGGAAGAAGACTTGCATGACTTGTATTCCATTCTTAGTCAGCATGAAGTGAAAGTCAAAGATATTGTGATGAAACAGAAGAGTATTTCTGATTCTTTGGCCCTGTTGACTGAAAAGAAGAAGAGTGTGCTCCCCAGTGCTAGTTCGAAGAAGAAAAGTCATTCAAAGGCTTTAGTCACCGAGTTGTCTGATTCTGATTCAGAAACACCTGAAGATGAAAGTTATGAATCCGATGTTGATTTGAAGCGAGTTGCCGACAAGCTTGCTCTTTTGTCTAGTTCGATTCACAAACGTTATGGGAAGAAGAAGTTCTACTCGAAACCCAAGTTCGATAACTACAAAAGAGACAAGTACAAGCCAAAGGATTATGAGAGAAGGCCGGAGAGGAAGAGTTATGAGAAAGAAAAGACAGATGAGAAAGGAAACGTATGTTTCAACTGTGGCAAACCAGGCCATTTTGTCAAAGATTGTAGAGCACCGAAAGTCAGGGATTTTGACTACTACTCAAAGAAGGCTCAACTTGCGAAACGCAAGAGTGAAGGTAAAGTTTTGATGGCGGAAGAGGAATGTTGGTATGATGATACTTCTGATGATGAGGATTCTGCTCATTTCACACAAGTTCCTACAATCTTATGGCAAGTGTGGAAGAAACCATCAACCTTCACAAAGAGACCGAGGCATCAAATGAGGTAAGTCAAACTCCTTCCGACTCGGATATGTCTGATAATGATGAATGCTCTTTAGAAGAACAGTTTTTAATTTTAAAAACTGAATTTGATGACTTGAAGGAAAAGATTAAGTTCGAAAGAGCTCGAGTCATTGAATTCAGTAATGAATGTGAGTTATATAAATCTTTAGCTGATGATCGTGAGCTTGAAAAGGCTGAGATTAGGAAAGAGAAAACCAAACTAGAATCTCAAATTTCTGAGATGAAGAGTGCTTCAGTAAATTTGGAGTCTGAAAAAGCTGAATATATGATCAAATATGAAGTGTGTTTTCAAGATAGATCTGAGGCTTATGCCAAAATCAAACAGTTGGAGGATCTTAATATCAAAAGAGGTCAGACTCAACAGACGCTTAAGCTTTTGACAAATAATCTAAAGGATACTAGAGTTTACAATCCGAAAATGGGGTTAGGTTTACCTGAAATTGATGTTTTAAAGAAAGCCCCTAAAGGTCTTTATCAGTTTGATAACTTAAGTTTTCCAAAAATAAATGAGACCTTTGTAAAATCTGGTAGTTCATTATCTGATTCTTCGGATAAAGGTAAAGAAAAAGTTGTTGATGACTCAAGTGATAGTCTTTCAGATTCAAAGCCAAAGAGAAAGAATAACTTTGATTTCACATGTGATTTTAAATATGATGATTTAAATCAAAGTTACAAAACAAGAAAACCCGAGTTTTCTCATACTCAGTGTGTTTTTTTGTATTCTCAAGATGTAATGTCTTTTTCAAATGAATCTGAAAAGCTTAGTAACAATATTGAAAATGAGTCAACGACAACTGATTCTACTCCTAAATCTGAAGATAAGACAAGTGAACTTGAAAAAGAAACAGATTATGAAAATCTTTCTGAGTTTATTCAAGTTAATAATCTTTCAGAAAATAAAAGCGTTTCTGATTATGAGTCTGATTCTGATTCTGATGAGACCAAACCATGTTTTGATTCTGATAATGATGATGATATCGAAAAGGGTTTTGCGGAAGAAAAGATAAATTTTATTTCAAACCCCATGTTTGAGTCTCAAGAAACTCCACCTTGTTTTAATCAAAGTAGTAAGACTGAAGTCACTGATTTAATTACATATGCTGTTATTGACAAAGATGGTTATCTTGTGTACAAAAGTTTAGATAGTATGGTTGAAGGTGATATCCTTAAATCAGAACTCAAACTACCAGATGTGGAATTTGGTGCCGTTTTTGAAAAATCAAAGTTGGGTACACAAGATAAACCAAATGTTGTAAATGTTTCAAGTGATAGTGGAATTTCCAAAAATGAGAAATCCTCATATACTTTGTCAAAGTCTGAAACTTGTTCAATTAATTTTGATGCAAGTACTTTTGAGGTTGGAAGTACTTCGTGTGTTACACTTGAAACATCTTCAAAAGATTCATCTGATGTATGTTCAGTTCCTAAGACGCCTATTAACTCTAGTTCTTCTGATTCTACAGATTTAAAAAGTTTTAAACGACATGGCCTAGGATGGAAGAAGAAAGATTCAAAGAAGAAAAAGCGTTTTGTTAAAAAGTCATCCATTGATGATGCAAATAAATGTAATCTGAATGTTAGATTCAATAAGTGTCAAAACTCTTTTGAGTCTGCCTTAATGTTTTTTGCTATGCAACGTCTGCATTGTACTCATTGTGGTGATAGTTCTTTTTCTTTGAACTCTAGTCATGTTAACAAGAAGAGATCTAGTGGTGTTTCTCATGATCAATCTCATGCTTACTCGTTTGATCATCGTGCTAAAGTGTTTAGTGCTAAAAAGAAAAATCTTTCACAAGCAAAAGATAAATCAGTTGATGTGAAATTTGTGTGCAAATGGATTCCTAAAGATTTATTGAATGCACAAATTTCAAAGTCTGGTATAAACTGTAAGATTTTAGGTTCATCTTCTGATTTGTTAAAGATGTATGAGACCAACAAGAAAGGACCCATTTGGATATGGGTTCCCAAGATGAACTAACATGTTTCTACAGGCCAGGCATATGTGGTATGTCGATTCCGGTTGTTCAAGACATATGACTGGCTACAAGGAGTTGTTGCACAATTATGTGGAACGACCATGAGGAACAGTTAGTTTTGAGAATAAAACGACGGGTGTCATCAAAGGTTACGGCATTCTTACAAATGGTAAGGTATCCATAAAGAAGGTACTTTATGTTGAGGGGTTAAGTCATAATCTTTTTAGTGCAAGTCAGTTTTGTGATGGTTATAACATTGTTCTATTTTCCATCATTAACTGTCTTATCATTAATAGTGATGGTGTTGAGATTTTTGAAGGGAGAAGGTTTTACAATCTCTATGTGGTTGACTTTCCGGTGATAGATTCGTCGAAACCCGTTTGTTTGTTTTCAAAGGCAACAAAAGGCGAAAGTTGGCTATGGCATAGAAGATTTTTTCATCAGAATTTCTCAGATATTAGCAAACTAGCTAATGGTGGATTGGTGAAAGGTCTTCCAAAGTTGACATTTGATAGAGATTCTTTATGTCCGGCTTGTCAAATGGGAAAGATGAAGAGAAGTTCTCACAAGTCAAAGACAGAATCTTCGTGTCAATCACCACTCGAAATGCTCCACATGGACTTATGCGGACCGATGAGAATTCAATCAATTAGTGGAAAGAAGTACATTCTGGTTATGGTTGATGAATACTCACGGTACACGTGGCTAGAATTTCTGAGAATGAAATCTGAAGCTCCCGAGTTGATCATAAAGTTTATCAAGAGGATCCAAGTTCTTTTGCAACTTCCAGTTCGAAAGATTAGGAGTGATAATGGCACTGAATTTAAAAATGCTACATTAGATGCTTATCTAACATCTGTTGGTATTTCTCATAATTTTTCAGGTGCTTATACTCCACAACAAAATGGAGTTGTAGAAAGACGAAACCGAACCTTAGTGGAAGCGGCACGAACGATGCTAGCTTACTCCGGATTACCTCTTACTTTTTGGGCCGAAGCTGTTTCAACAGCCTGTTTTACACAAAATCGAACTATCATCACTAAGCGCTTCAAGAAAACTCCTTATCATATAATCAACCGTCGAGTTCCTAACGTCAAATTTTTTCATGTTTTTGGTTGTAGGTGCTACATTCTTAACAACCGTGACAATCTTGGTAAGTTTGACAAGAAAGCCGACGAGGGATACTTTCTTGGTTATTCGCTAACGTCAAAGACTTTCCAGGTCTACAACAAAAGAACCAAGATGGTTATGGAAACCGTTTATGTGACCTTTGATGAAACCGTGTCAATGACTTCTGAACATAGCAGTTCAGAACTCGAAATTCATAGTCAAGCTTCTCCTACGACTTCTGATTCTATTACTGATCCAAATAGTTCAGAACTCGATTTACTGTTTATGGATGCTTTTCTGGATATTTGTGCAGATAATGAAGATCTCGTTCTTTCCAGAAATCCAAGAGTTGATATTCACGATGTCCCAGAACCTTCAAGCGTGAATGATTCCGGACCATCAGAGAATATTTGTTCTACTTCTAACTCTGATCAGGCTATACCAGTTCCAAGTGTTGAGCAATCAGAGTTAACCCCGATGATCAATTAGATATTCCTGCAATCATTGATGAAAACGATAGTCAGAATAATCTAGATGATCTTGCAATTCTTCCTGCTCAGTTGAAATGGACTAGAGCACATCCACTCTACAATGTGATTGGTGATGTCAATGATGGTGTTAAAACGCGATCTGCATCTGCAAATTACTGCCTATACAAAAGTTTCTTGAGCAAAATTGAACCAAAGAATGTCTCTCAAGCATTAGACGATTCTGATTGGCTTTTAGCAATGCAAGAAGAGCTTCTACAGTTCAAAAGAAACAAAGTGTATCGCTTGGTTCCGAGACCGCAAGATAAATCAATCATTAAAACCAAGTGGATCTTCAGAAATAAGAAAGATGAATCCGGATTGATTGTCAGAAACAAGGGCGATTGGTTGCTAAAGGTTATTCTCAACAAGAAGGTATTGACTACGATGAGACTTTTGCACCGGTAGCGAGGATCGAGGCAATTCGAATCTTTCTGGCCTATGCATCTCACAAGAACATCAAGGTATTTCAAATGGATGTCAAATCTGCGTTCTTGAATGGAGTCTTGCATGAAGAGGTCTATATAGAGCAACCTGAAGGGTTCGTCGATCCAAATTTTCCCGATCATGTATGCATCTTGGACAAAGCTTTGTATGGCTTAAAACAAGCTCCAAGAGCATGGTATGAAACTCTGACTAATAATCTCTTATCCAAAGGATTCAAACGAGGTACGATCGATACTACTCTTTTTCTGAAGAAAGAAGGTGATGACTTGCTTTTAGTTCAAATTTATGTTGACGACATTATTTTCGGTTCTACTAATCCGGAGTTGTGTACAAAGTTTTCTAAAATCATGGAGACCGAGTTTGAAATGAGCATGATGGGTGAATTGAATTTCTTTCTAGGAATTCAAGTCAAACAAAACCCGGATGGCATCTTTATAAATCAGTCAAAATATATTAAAGATATGTTGAAAAATTTTAACATGACTGATTGTTCTCCAATTAAAACACCAATGCCAACTGGAAATCTTTTGGGTCCTGATTTAGCCGGTAAACCCGTTGATCAAAAGATTTACAGAAGCATGATTGGTTCTCTTTTGTACCTCACTGCGACTAGACCGGACATTATGTTCGCCACATGTTTTTGTGCTCGTTTTCAAGCTAATCCTAAAGAGTCACACCTTGCGGCAGTTAAAAGGATCTTACGATATCTCAAAGGCACACCCGAGTTGGGCCTTTGGTATCCGAAAGATTCTAGTTTTGAGCTAATATCTTTTACAGATTCAGATTATGGTGGTTGCAAACTGGATAGGAAAAGCACTTCTGGATCATGTCAGTTTTTAGGTGATAAACTTGTTAGTTGGACTTCGAAAAAGCAAAATTGCGTCTCCACTTCTACGGCCGAAGCAGAATATGTGGCCGCCGCAAGTTGTTGTTCGCAAGTGCTTTGGATGAAGACACAACTACTAGACTATGGTTACAAGTTGAAAAGAGTCCCTATCTACTGTGATTCGGAAAGCGCCATTGCGATAACGTCAAATCCGGTTCAGCATTCCAAGACCAAACATATCGACATTCGTTATCATTTTATTAAAGATAATGTGGAGAAAGGTAATATCGAAATGTTCTTTGTTCAAACAGATTATCAACTTGCTGACCTTTTCACTAAACCTTTAGATGAAAAGCGTTTTAACTTTTTGGTTAGCAAGCTTGGCATGCTTACTCCTACTTAAATCTGTTACGGATCTTAATTTAAGGGGGAGTTGCTTAATTATTCTGGATTGGATACTATCTGACTAACATCTAAGGATTCATTTTCAATGAATACCAATTTCTACTTTGTTTTGCAGATTATCCATTTGAGGGGGAGTTCTTAAAAGTGATATTCATTTTAGGGGGAGAGTTCAAATAAGCTTTAATGCTTACATATTTGAAAGATGAACAACTTTCAGGTATGAAAAATGTTTTTAAATGTTCAAACTCACTTCTTGATTCTCAAATGATTTTTCGAATTAGAAGTGTGATTTTACATGTTTTCATATCATGATGAGTTGACGGATATTTTCTAACCGTGTGTTTCCAAAGGTTAATACTTGCGTATTATCTTTTCATATACTTTTCAAGTATTCATACACACCGGTTTAGCTTCTTTTGACTTAGTTATTACCACGTCTCTATATGACCATATTTTTCGGTGGTAATACACTCGCTTGCTATCTTCCTATTTGTGCTTCATCGTTTATTTGATCAGATACGTTCTTCATTGCTATATCTATATCTTGATCGTATAGATAACATTTATTCATTTTGTGTACACCAAAGATTTTCAAGAACATATCTCACATCATATGATGAATCAGTTTTCTCAAACAAGTTTATATCATTCATGTTCTTCATTTCATATACTTGTTTGAAGAAATTTTTTATGCTCCTATATTCTACATATATATTTGTTCGAGCATGTTTCATATTGGCTCATTGATTCGCCCGATGAATCATTGTACTACCATGTTTAGGAAACTTATTTCATGGGATGTGTGAGCTAAATAGAACTTCTATAGATTTCCAGAACCGGTAATCCTACCCAAGAAGTTATCCTTGAGAAATGAGTGAGGGGTCTCTATCAAAGAGTGGGGGAGATAACTCAGGTGGTCGAGTTATTCTCATAGTGTTTGAGCGGAAAAATGTAATAAGAGTGATTGGTTATAGGGGTGAGCAAAAACCGGACCGAAAACCGAAAAACCGAAAAAAAAAACCGAAAAAACCGAAACCGAAAAAAAAACCGAAAAACCGAACCGAAACCGAAAACCGAAAAACCAAATGGTTCGGTTTCGGTTTTGGCTCAAAAACCGAACCGAAAAAAACCGAACCGAAAATATTATATTATTTTAAAATTTGATAATATATATATAGGGAAGGTTCAAACATCTTATATATATATATATATATCTATATATGTTATCGATTTCCCTTTAATCTTTCACGAAACAAGCAATCCTAACGCCTGAAACATCTTGTTTGTATTTTGACGATTCGTAAACTTACTTATATTTATTATTTTATACTTTTATAGTTAAAAATATAGAAGATAACCGAAAACCGAAAGTCAAACCGTTTCACCAACCGGTTGAAAAATGGAAGAAACATAGAGTTATAGATCGAAAACCGGGAGAAAAAACCGAAAAACGAAAAAACAAAAAAACAAAAAAAAAAAACCGAAAAACCGAAAACCGAAAAAAACCGAAAACCGAACCGAAAAAAACCGAAAACCGAAACGGCTCGGTTTTCGGTTCGGTTCTGGCCAAAAACCGAACCGAACCGTGCTCACCCCTAATTGGTTAGAAGTGAGGATGCTTAACAAGATTGGAGGGTGTGAGAACAGAGTTAAAAGAAACATAATACTCTGCACCAACCTTTTCTAAGCCGGGCAACCACATAATCTATTGGTTCACGCTCTTTGGTGACCGATATTGAAACAAGGCAAAGCCCAATGCCGACTCTCGTTTTTACCCCACTAGCTACTCATTTCCTTCTTAGCAAGGAGATGTTTTATTTCATCACGGGGACGCAGCACATAATCTATCAGGTTTTCATTTGGAAAATCGATATTGAAACAGAAGGAAGCTGCCCTGCCTTCGAACTTCATTTTTACACATCGAGTCGTGAAATGTTTTCACATTTTGAGCCTTATGAAAGCACTTGATGCTTTTTTCTTTCATCACAAATACACACAAGGAATTTGTTTCTTTGTCGGAACGTTCATAGGAATACTTTTAGTGTTTGCGATGATTGAACGGAAGCCCTGGGGAGTGATCATCACTAAAGCTTCTTATATAGTGCATTCGTTGTACTGAGTTGCTTTGTGCTTCTCACAGGCATTCCAACTGATTCATGTGTTGTTTCAGGATTTTCCCACTTATATCTGAATTTGAAAAGATTCGGATTACTTTTTGGAATTGACGGTATTTCTTTGGAGTAAAAAGGGGGAATTCTGGAGTAACAAGGGGGAAATGGTTACGTGAGATAGTTTTTGATTTCCTTGGTGGTTTGTTCATATATTTGTATTTTTACGAGATGAGTTATCTGATCATACATTTCTATAGATTTTGATGATTATTTCATATTTCATCAAAAAGGGGGAGATGGTTTAGAAATGTAAAGTCGAGAAATGTTTTTTGAAGATACTTTGGGAGATGGTTCTGAAATGTCAAGATGAAGAGAAGATTATGAGATATGACGAGAGAGGATTCGTTTGTTAAAGCTTCTTGTTCAAAGTTTGTTAAAGCTTCATGAAGATTTGGATGATTCGTGAAGATTATTACGGAAGTTTATTGTTCAAGAAAGCTTATTGTTGATGTTTAAAGTGTTGATGCTTTCTTGAAGACGTTTCCCTAATTCTTTTTGTGATCTCGAATCCAAAGGGGGAGATTGTTGGGTGCAAAATCGGATTGTATCCGAGATCACAAGATTGTGCTCAAAGTGAAGACAAAGGCAAAGTCAAAGTTTGCTTATATTGTTTTAGTCCTTTATTGTTTACTTTGTAATAGTTTAGTTTAGTTAGGGTAGAAAGTGTAATTCTTCTATTGTGTAAGGGTTTGAGTGTTTGGGTATAAATACCCATAGTTAGTTCATTTGGAAGAGAGAACATGCATACGTACATGATTGTGAAAGAGAGTGAATATTGAGAGTTATAGTTCTTAAGTGTGTGTGTTCTTGGTGTGTTAGTGTGTGTAAACTTTTCATCCAAGAATCAATGACATATGGCTTTCAAATCATTCTCTACTTGATTGCATGTTGATTAGAACTTGAATCTGGAACAACAAATTTGATAAAGAATAACTAAATAAATAAATAAGTGTCTAATCGGAATGCCATCTGCCGGAATATCAAGCCGGAGCCTTGCCTTTATCCACGCTCGAACCACCTAAAAAAAGGGTAACGTGGGGTAAGCACAACCGCTTAGTGAGCAAGTATCACATACGACATATTACAACAAGATATACATATACAACCACATAATACCACATTAAACGGTTTCCCGCTCTTCGGACCGCCCCGCAGTCCGGCCTTAGTGGTTACCCACCCTTCGGATCGTCCCACGACCCGGCCCTAGTGGTTACCCACCCTTCGGATCGTCCCACGACCCGGCCTCATCAAACACATCATTATACATACATATATGCAGGTTATAACACGACGCACGTAAAACCCACTCACCTCGAAATTACGATAAGCACGCGTAATTAAAATATCCTGCACACACAATCAAACCGCGTAACGATTTGAAATTATAAATAAAATATATGCATTCTATAAGAATTCGCTTGATACTCAACTGATCCTAACGATACCCAATTAAGTTCCTAAGAAACCCTCCAAGTTACGTCGACAAAACAAGTTAAAACGAACTCGGGAAACAAGTTTTCGGGCGACAGAAACGTTTGGCGCAACCTGACCCGCACCAAAATCAGAACAGCCTCGAATCAGGCCCCGCGCGGCTTCTGCCGCGGGCTGAACCCGCCCGTGCACTCGCCGGTGTGCGAATCTGGTACACGGGCGACTTCTCGGCGACTTGGGAAGTCGCCGACGAACTCGCCGCCGCACAAAAACTCACCCTAAGCGACCTGAAGTCGCCTCCTAACCCGTGCCGGGTACTGTTCGACAGTTTGATGTTTTTTTTAATTTTTTTCGAAACCAACGATGCCAACTCGATTTTTATGCAAAACCTTAATAAAAACTCAATCCTAAACACGCCTATAACGAAGAACGATCGCTAAACAACCCAAACCAATAATTTAAACAAAACCCTAGCTTACGAGAAATCAACAAGACGGGGTTTCGAATCCTTACCTTACGCGAATAGACACGAAATCCTACGTCGCCTCTTCTCGACTCCGATCTCTCTCTCTTTCTTGGCTGACCTCTCTCTCTCTCTCGGTTTCTCTCTCTCTCTCTATTACTTCCTCTCCAAGAAAATCAATGTGAATAATGAGGTAAAGAGAGAGGATTAAGGTATATATACTAATCGGGCCGGGCTTTTCTTGTAGCCTAAGTCTAACTAGATTAAGCCCACATCTAAATCCTAATAAAACCCAACTCAAATTTCCCAAAAAAAAATAAAAGCTACCAAAATAAAATACGCAAATTTGGGATGTTACAACTCTCCCCCACTTACCGGGATTTCGTCCCCGAAATCAATTGGAGAAAAGCTCTGGGTAATGCTCCCGCATGTCGGTTTCCGGTTCCCAGGTCCACTCGGAACCCTTACGATGCTGCCACTGCACCTTTACAATTCCGATTTCCTTGCTTCGCAACCTTCTCACTTTACGATCTAACACTGCTACCGGCTTTTCAACGTAGTTCAGGCTCTCATCTACCTGAATGTCGTCCAACGGAATGTGCACCGTCTCGTCAGCGAGACACTTGCGCAACTGAGATACGTGAAATGTGCTGTGAATTTGACCCAACACCGCTGGCAGCTCCAACCGGTAGGCCACTTTCCCAACACGCGCAAGTATCGCAAACGGTCCGATGTAACGAGGCCCCAGCTTGCCCCTCATACGGAACCAGATCACACCCTTCCAAGGAGAAACCTTAAGCAGTACACGGTCTCCTACCTGGAACTCTAGGTCCGACCTCCGTCGATCTGCATAGCTCTTTTGCCGGCTTTGAGCCGTCCGCAACCGCTCCCGAATCTTTTGAATATCCTCTGTGGTCCTCTGTACCACCTCCGTACTCCCGAGAACCCGCTGTCCTACTTTCCCCAACAGATTGGGGTCCGACACCTTCTCCCATACAGCATCTCAAACGGTGGCATCCCGATACTCGAGTGGTAGCTGTTATTATACGAAAACTCTGCCAGGGGCAGGTACGCATCCCAACTGCCTCCGAAATCTAGCACACAGGCTCAGAGCATGTCCTCCAAAGTCTGGATCGTTCGCTCGCTCTGGCCATCCGTCTGCGAGTGATACGCGGTACTGAAGTGCAGCTTGGTACCCAACTCTGAATGGAACCTCTCCCAGAAGCGAGAAGTGAAGCGTACGTCTCTATCCGATATAATTGACACCGGCACTCCATGCCTGGAAACCACCTCCTTCACGTAGATCTCCGCTAGCTGCTCCGCGGTCGAGCTCTCTCTAATAGCTAGGTACAAAGCACTCTTAGTCAACCGATCCACTATCACCCAAATTGCATCAAACTTCCGAGGGGTTTTCGGAAGCTTGGTGATCAGATCCATAGTGATGTTCTCCCACTTCCACTCGGGAATTTCCAAAGGCTGCATCTTGCCATGGGGCCTCTGATGCTCAGCCTTGACCTTCAAGCAGGTCAAACACGACTCCACATAACGAGCCACATCTCTCTTCATTCCGGGCCACCAATAACCGGTCCGCAAATCCCGGTACATCTTAGTAGCTCCTGGGTGAATTGAAAATTTGGACTTGTGGGCTTCCTCTAATAAGATCTGTCGAGCCGCACCTGCACGAGGAACCCACACTCGACCATATCTAGTCAGTAACCCACGACTATCTCTGACCAAAGCGGATAACTGACCACGAATTCGCTCTCCGTTCTGATTTGCCTCCCGACTTGCCTCTTCCTAGGCCCGCCTAACCACATCCACAAAAGAGGTAGTCACAACCATCTTCAGATGAGATATCCGAAGCGATGAGTGTTCCGTCTTCCTACTCAGAGCATCCGCAACTACATTTGCCTTACCCGGGTGATAGAGTATCTCGCAATCATAGTCCTTGACTACATCAAACCATCTCCGCTGCCGCATGTTCAGGTTTGGCTGCTTCAAGAAATATCTCAAGCTCCGATGGTCCGTATAAATGGTGCATTTCACCCCATAAAGGTAATGCCGCCAGATCTTAAGAGCGAAGACTACCGCTGCAAGCTCAAGATCATGCGTCGGGTAATTAGCCTCGTGTGGCTTCAATTGCCTCGAGGCGTAGGCTAACACTCGCCCCCTCTGCATCAACACGCATCCTAGACCAAGACGTGAAGCGTCGCAATAAACGGTCATATCTTCCACTCCCTCTGGTAACGTCAGGACCGGTGCTTCACACAACTTCCGCCTTAGAGTCTCGAATGCTGTCTACTGCTCAGAACCCCACACAAACGGTTCACTCTTCTTCGTCAGTCGTGTTAACAGTACCGCGATCTTAGAGAAATCCTGGATGAACCGTCGGTACTAGCCGGCCAAACCCAGGAAACTCCGGATCTCGGTTGGTGTCGTCGGAACCTCCCAACTCATTACTGCCTCAACCTTTGACGGATCCACCTTAATGCCTTCCCGGTTTACAACATGGCCCAAGAATTGAACCTCCTCCAACCAGAAAGCACACTTCGAGAATTTTGCATAGAGACGCTCCTTCCTCAAAACCTCGAGCACCTCCCGTAAGTGAACCACATGATCCTCCTTCGTTTTCGAGTAGACCAGGATGTCATCAATGAACACAATCACAGACCGATCAAGCTGAAAGGATTATGTGCAAGACAGTAACAGGTTTACCATGTCCAATGTTATAAGGCACTAGTGGGTCACACTGCTACACACCCGAATAGAGATCAATTGGATTTACCAGTTGTGTGGAATTAATTAATTGGTATAATTAATTA
Source organism: Centaurea solstitialis (assembly GCA_030169165.1). Lineage (NCBI taxonomy): Eukaryota > Viridiplantae > Streptophyta > Magnoliopsida > Asterales > Asteraceae > Centaurea > Centaurea solstitialis. Next base: position 2,664,766 of record CM058044.1, on the reverse strand, counting down.
ATTAAGAGAGAAATAAATAATAGATAGTTTATTTATTATTTATTGGATAAATATTAATAGTTAATTAATATTTATATATGGTATGGTTTAATTAAAGCCTATCGGGTTTGATAATTAAACGGGCTTTTTCTATTGGGTAGTTACCATATTTACTAATATAAATATATGGTAAACCTAATGATTTCAATAATCCATCTCATTAGTAACTTAGAGAAAAAGAAAAGCCTAAACCTTGTTCCCTCTCTCTTCAAAATCGTCCCACACACACACACTAAACCAGTTTCGGTTTTCCGGGTAATCCAAAGGCGGTCTAGCAGCGGTTCTCGTGGTGGTGCAGTAGCGGTGTATTCCCCGTTAGCTTTCCAGGAATCGTTTTGTGTTTAGCCCAAAAAGGTATTGTTCTAAACCCCCTCGTGATTGTATCTAAACGAGTTTAGGTTGGATCTCATGGTTTGGGAATTTCAGTTCAGTTTTATTCCGCTGTGCATATCTGTTTTTGGTCTGCAACTCCCAACACAAGCATCGGTCTGCAAACCCGATTCATGAGGTCCATAAAAGCCGCAGGAGCGTTGGTAAGACCGAAGGGCATCACCAAAAACTCGAAGTGGCCGTAACGGGTTCGGAAAGCGGTCTTGTGAATGTCCGCTTCCTTCACTCTTAGCTGGTGATACCCCGACCGAAGGTCGATCTTAGAGAACCACGACGCTCCTTGAAGTTGGTCAAACAAATCATCAATCCTAGGTAGAGGGTACCTACTCTAAATGGTTACCTTGTTGAGCCCCCGATAGTCGATGCACATACGGTGACTACCATCCTTCTTCTTCACGAACAAAATCGGTGCTCCCCAAGGTGAACTACTCGGACGGATGAATCCCTTGCCCGAGAGCTCCTACAACTGATCCAACAATTCCTGAAGCTCTGGTGGAGCCAAGCGATAAGGAGCTCGTGCGATTGGAGCCGCACCAGGCACCAGATCAATGCCGAACTCAATCTGCCTATCTGGCGGTACGCCTGGCAGATCTTCCGAAAATACATCTGGGTACTCACTAACAACCGGTACCTCCGCTACCAGCAGCTTCCTTTCTTCCGTCTGGTCCGCCATCGCATAGGCCAAGAAACCCGAACCTCCCCGCTGAAAGTACTTCTGTGCCTTCGCGACGGAACAGAACAACGTATGCATCCTCCTTCCCTTGCCGTACACTATCAGCTCTCCCCCACTCGGATTCTGGATCCGCTCCAACTGACCCGCAACATCTGACGTCGTCCGATTCGGAAACATCCAATCAATCCCAACTACCACGTCGATTCCGTTCATGGGGACGGGTATGAGATTGATGCTGAACTGCACCCCGAAGATGTCGATGGTATACCCCCGATACACGCGCTCGACTACATGCACCTTCTCCGCGGCTACGTCAATTGTCACAGGTCTATCTAGCTTACCTAGTCCTATTTGGAAGTCCTTACAAAACTTATGCGACACATAGGACCAAGTGGCCCCCGTATCAAAGAGTACTAACGCAGACTTTGAGTTAACAGGGAAGATGCCTAAATTACACATACAGCATATTACTATCTATCTACACAAGGCAAGAATTTATATAAACTAAACTTAACAAGGGTATACCTGTAATCACATCGGGTGCCGCCTGAGCCTCCTCAGCAGTCATCTGGAAAGCCCGCCCTCGCGTAGTAGGTCCGCTCCTCCCCGTAGTAGTACCATCAGTAATCGTAAGCGTCACTGGGGCCGGGGCCTGAACTGGTGCTCCTTTCAACTGGGGGCAATTGGGCTTGATATGCCCGGGCTGGTAGCAGTGAAAGCAGGTCTTTACTGTCTCCTTGCAATCGCGGCTGAAATGGCCCGGTTTGCCACACTTAAAGCATGACGTCTCTTGTGCCCAACACTCACCCCTGTGGTTCCGCCCACACTTGCTGCAAGTTGCAGGTCCGCTCCTAGTATCGCCCTTTGCTCCCTTATACTTCTTAACTGGCCCCGACTGATCATCCGCCTTACGCTTCCCCTGCCGCCGCTCTTCCAGGTGCATCTCCTGGGCTCTCGCTGTCTCCATCATATCGTTGAAAGTCTTGCACCTTTTCGTAGCCACTACCCCCTTGATTTCCGTCTTCATAACCCCCAAGTATCGAGCCATCTTCAGGGACTCGTCGTTCGCATAACCCGGCACGAACATAAGCTTCTCCAGAAATTTCGCGGTGACCTCATTCACCGGCTCCGTCGTCTGAGTTAGGTTCAGGAACTCAGCTGCTATCCGCTCTCTCTCAAAGCTAGGAGCAAACTCCTCATCGAACATAACCTTAAACTCCTCCCAAGTCAATGCAGTGATATGCGCCTCTAAAAGTCTCTTAAGGACCCACCAATCCTTACCCGCATTCCGAAGTAGGTTCACCGCAAAAAGAACTTTGGAGCCCGCCGGGCATCCGCTTGTGTGGAAAGCCCCTTCCACAGCCGAGTACCATCGATAGCAAGCAACGAGGTCCTTCTGGCCCTCGAAGAATGGCGGTTGGCATGTCATAAAATCCTTGAAGGTGACCACCCGACTCTGAGATTGCGCTGTGCTCTCGCTTCCCGAACTCCGTGCCGTGAGGGCCGCATGAATACGTTGGTCCAGGGTTTGAACCAGCTCGTCCTTCTTCTGGTCAAATAATCCAGGCAACATCTGTTGCAACGTCTCAGCAATCTGTGCAACAATCTGGTCTGTCTGTTGTGCCCCACTATCATTCGTATGCCTAGTTTGCACCATTCTGAGGGTGAAGGATCGACTTAGATCTCGACTACGATAAGGCAGTTTAAATTACAACGGGTGCCTAACCGCATCTCTATGCTACTAGTGCTCATGCAGGTACCTACCTCTAGTCTTAGTGCGCATGCAAATTCATAGACTAGCTCACACCTTTCACATACATAAGCACTACACATATTAGCTAACCACATAGATGCTCATCCCTAACTGTCATCAATGAGTTAAAGTCTCCAGGACTTAATCAATCCCAACCCCACATAGATGTTTATAGTAACACTATTATTGGCGCCGTATTACTATAACCATCCCTTCATGATAGTCAAATCAAGATCATCGGGCACCAATCAAACAAGAACATGCCCGATGACCCATCCTTAACGTACCAAGGTGTTTGCGTTTAAGTTTGATACCGTCCTACTTAGACCTTAACCTATCGACTAAGCAGGTACTCGCAATCATAACACTATCCCAACAGAACTCATTATACCAACCCACGTATAACTATGCATATAAGCATGTATCCACGTACAAATCATCGTAACATATATACACAATTTAATTCTACATCATACGCGCATATATGTATATATATCAATTTAAAAGTTCAACTATTGCTCACCTCCGCCTTGACAGTTCCACTGGCCATTCCGATCTTAATTATTCCCAAAATCACCTAGTTTAAGTCCAACCACACACACACCCACTAGTGTGCATGCTGATTCTCTTAAACCTAGGCTCTGATACCAAGTTTGTAACACCCCAAATTCTAAACAAATTTTTTTTTCAAATAAAGAGTTTTACTAAAGAAAAATATTCCAAAAACATCAATCGTTTAGTTCAATAATGATCACCCAAAGATCCCTAACAATTTGATAAAGAATAACTAAATAAATAAATAAGTGTCTAATCGGAATGCCATCTGCCGGAATATCAAGCCGGAGCCTTGCCTTTATCCACGCTCGAACCACCTAAAAAAAGGTAACGTGGGGTAAGCACAACCGCTTAGTGAGCAAGTATCACATACAACATATTACAACAAGATATACATATACAACCACATAATACCACATTAAACGGTTTCCCGCTCTTCGGACCGCCCCGCAGTCCGGCCTTAGTGGTTACCCACCCTTCGGATCGTCCCACGACCCGGCCCTAGTGGTTACCCACTCTTCGGATCGTCCCACGACCCGGCCTCATCAAACACATCATTATACATGTTAATGGAGAAGTGTATATATATATTTTGATGATTTACAAAGGGAGAATACAAGACTATATATAGGCAAGAAACCCTAAACAAAAGAGAAACCCTAAAGCCCATGGGCCTAAACAACTAGCTGTACAATAATTACATTCTAACACTCCCCCTCAAGCTGGAGCATAGATGTTAATCATGCCCAGCTTGTTACAAATAGAAGAGACTCACGAACCAGGCAAAGCTTTGGTAAAGACATCAGCCAGTTGACTGCCTGTTCGAACAAAGGAAGTCGAGATGGTTCCATCTTCTATCTTCTCACGAGTAAAATGGCAGTCTATTTCGATATGCTTTGTTCTTTCATGGAATACATGATTGTTTGCAATGTGGATAGCCGCCTCATTATCACAATATAGGTCCATCGGTTTGGATTGAGCAAAGCCGAGTTCACCTAGCAGGTTACGTAACCATATCAACTCACAAGTAGTTTGGGCCATAGCCCTGTATTCGGATTCAGCACTTGACCGGGAAACGACATTTTGCTTCTTACTTTTCCATGAAACTAGATTCCCTCCAACAAACACACAATAGCCTGTCGTAGACCGCCTGTTTGTAGGATCCCCATCATAATCAGCATCTGTAAACCCTTCAGTGACATGATGATTGTGGTTTTGATAAAGAATACCAAGCCCAGGAGCACCCTTCAAGTACTTCAATATATGTCTAACAGCCTCCCAATGTGGAGTTCGTGGAGATGACATAAACTGACTCACAACACTGACCGGAAAGGCGATGTCAGGACGTGTAATGGTCAGGTAGTTCAGCTTTCCCACAATTCTTCTATATTTTCCAGGATCCTCAAGTAGATCTCCATCTTCTACATTCAACTTCATATTTGGAATCATCGGGGCCTCACACGGTTTTGTTTCAATCATCCCGGAATCATTCAATACATCCATACAATATTTCCGTTGGGACAAACAGATCCCCTTCCGAGTGCGAGATACTTCAATTCCCAAGAAGTATTTTAAAGGGCCTAAGTCCTTTGTTTGAAACCGAGATGCAAGAAAACCTTTCAATTTCATGATCCCAGTCGTATCACTCCCAGTAATCACAATATCATCAACATACACCACTAACAGAATACATCCAGACGACGATGAAGTAAAAAACACAGAATGATCAAAAGAACTCCTTCGTAGGCCAAACTCAGTCACTACTGCATTAAACCGTCCAAACCAAGCACGGGGGGATTGCTTTAAACCATACAATGATTTACGCAGTCTGCATACTCTACCAGACTCCCCCTGAGCAACAAACCCAGGTGGTTGCTCCATATAAACCTCCTCGTGTAAATCTCCATGCAAAAAAGCATTTTTCACATCCAGTTGGTGTAGTACCCAATCATAAGTGGCGGCTAATGAAATAAACAGGCGAATAGAAGTTACTTTAGCCACAGGAGAAAATGTCTCAGAATAGTCAACCCCATAAGTCTGAGCATATCCATCTGCTACCAACCGAGCTTTCAAACGAGCCACAGATCCATCCGGATTAACTTTCACGGTGAACACCCATTTACAACCAATTGCCTTTTTGCCCGCAGGTAACTCTACCAAATCCCATGTATCATTATGATCGAGAGCATTGATCTCATCAAGCATAGCATCCCGCTATCCAGAATGGGCCAGAGCTTCACCAACTGTTTTAGGAACAGATATAGAATCGAGTGTAGAAATAAAAGAACGGGAGCGTGAAGAGAGTTTATCATAAGAGACAACTGAAGAAATAGGATAAGTACATGAACGCTTACCCTTCCGAAGAGCAATGGGAACATCAAGATCAGGATCATGTGTATCTGAAGGTGGGGACTATTGGAAGCAATGGGAGCACCAGTAGGCAGATCTGCAGACGAAGACGAAGCTGGAATAGGCTCGGGATCTGATGTAGGTCGCTGCCGCCTATTATATACATGAACTATCGGTGGTTTAGGAGGCTCTTGAGACGGTGTGAAGTCGGATGGGGTAGGAGACTCGGGAAGTGGTATGGCATATACCAACAAGTCATCACCATCTCCTAGGCTGTATGAAGTAGACACAGGAAAGAATGGTACATTCTCATGGAATGTAACATCTCGAGATACAATGTAGCGATTAAGCATGGGAGAAAAACACCTATACCCCTTTTGAAGCCTAGAATAACCAAGAAAGACACATTTCAAGGACTTTGGATCCAACTTAGTTATGTGTGGTCGGGTATCACGAACAAAACAGGTACTACCAAAGATCTTCGGATCTATAGGAAACAATGGCTTTGTAGGAAACAACACCGAGAAAGGACTTTGTCCGTCTAAAACGACAGACAGCATTCGGTTGATGAGAAAACAAACCGTAGCAACAGCATCAGCCCAGAATTGTTTAGGAACAGTCATGTGGAATAACAAGGCTCGTGCCACCTCTAAGAGATGACGGTTCTTTCGTTCCGCAACTCCATTTTGGGCTGGTGTGTCAACACAGGAAGACTCATGAAGAATACCATTCTGAAGCATATATGACTGAAACGTTTGAGAAAAATATTCTTTCGCATTGTCACTACGAAGAGTTTGAATGGAGACCTTAAACTGTGTTTTAATCTCAGCATTGAGTGAACAAAAATGTGTAAACACTTCAGAACGATTTTTCATAAAATAAAGCCAAGTGGTGCGAGAGTAATCATCAACAAATGTAACAAAATACTTAAATCCAAGTTTTGAAGTAACAGGACATGGTCCCCAAACATCAGAATGGACTAACGCAAATGGGGACGAGGCCCGCTTATTACAGACTCTAGGACTTAAATGAATACGCTGATGTGACAAGACTCACACAGTAGAGACGGTAAAGAAGAAAACTCAGGACACAACTTCTTCAAATTCTGCAGAGACGGATGGCCTAATCGACAATGAACTTCAAGCGGAGACGATGGGTTGGAGGAAGCCAAAGAGCGAGATGGTTGATGTTCAAATATATATAGGCCGTCAGCTTCCCGTTCTCTACCAATAATCTTCTTCGTCAACAGATCCTTAAAGACACAAAAATCGGGAAAAAATTTAACACTACAGTTTAAAGTACGAGTAATTCTACTGACCGATAATAAATTGAAAGAGAATTTAGGTAGGCTCAACACATAAGACAATGAGACAGATGGGGTAAGTTCAACGGTGCCAGACCCAAGAACAGATGAGGCAGACCCATCAGCAATTGTGACATGAGATGGGGACATGTGTTTATTAAAGGTAGAGAAGAGAGTGGGATTACCTGTCATGTGGTCTGAAGCACCTGAATCAATGACCCATTTGGAGGCAGAAGATAATAGGCATGTACTAGAGTTACCTGTCTCGGCAAATGCAGTAGTAGGTGCAGTGGAATGTTCAGTCCCCAAAAGTCGTGCATATTCTTCTGCCGGAATAGTAACAGTATCATCTGATGCAGAGGCAACGTGTGCCGACGAGCCCTTCGGATATCGGGCCAAAAGCTTCTTGCATGTTCGTTTGGTGTGACCGAGCTCATGACAATAGTAACATTCAACAACATCAGAATCGGGAATAGTGGCCCGTGGCTCGGTTGCTCGGTTAGTGTGGCCACCTCTAGTGCTCCCTCTATGTCCTCCACGAGATCCCCCTCGGAAGCCACCACGGAATCCCCCTCGACTAACCAAAGCACTGTTGTGTTCCGGGTTTGGAGAGGGCTGAGTACTCTCGTTCCGAAGAACACGAGCAAAAGTTTCTTGAAGAGAAGGAATAACAGATTCACTCAAGAACTGAGATCTGATAGAGTCGTATTCTGGTCGCAAACCAGTCAGGAAACTGATAACGGCTACTTGTTCCCTCTGAGCCTGCATAGCTTTGACATCAGCACTTAACGGAAGAAGAGAGTTAAGCTCCTCATAATCTTTCTTGAACTCCATGACGTAATTAGTAAGTGATCGGTCCTGTTGTTCTCCACGATGAAAAGACTTACACACGGTGTAAATCCGAGAGATGTTACTTTGTCCAGAGTATAGAAATTCAAGATACTCCATAAGGTCTTTCACATATTCACAGTGACTAACTAAGGATGAAACAGAAGGCTCAATCGTATTGATGATCTGTAAATACAGACGAGCATCAGTTTGCAACCATGAATCAGAATCGTTACCCTTAGGAGGCTCAGACTTGAGATGAGAAGCCTTTCCCATGCTTCGAAGATAGATACGAATAGTCTTACTCCACTAGAAAAAGTTGGAGCCATTAAGCTTGTTGTCGGTGAGTCGAATACCAACCGGAAGCATCTCGGGTACACGTGGACCGTTGTTGCTGGTAGAATCTTTGTCTTGTCCAATCATCACGAATCAATCCAGAACAGAAAAACGAAAAATGCACTCACAAGGTGCGACAAACAAGGGTCGACAATTAACAACGCACTCACAGGGTGCCAAAGAGAAAACGAACCAGAAACTCGAATTAAGCCAGGAAAAAAAAACGAACCAAAAATCACTCGCCGGAAACACTGTTCACTCGCCGGAAACACTGTTCACTCGCCGGAAACACTGTTCATTCGCCTAAAACACTGTTCATTCGCCGAAAAACACTGTTCATTCTGTTGGGATTTTGTGAGATCCTCGTATCAAACTGACACGAGAACAACTATGATCTCAAACCTAACTGGATTAAGATACACGACTAAACCACATGAAACAAACTGTTCCAAACAGGTTTAACAATCAAACCTAACTGGTTTGATTACGCGGAAGCAATAACGATTAAAATCCCGAAAAACATCACAGATCTTATTTGTTTATTTTATTACAGTTTAATTATAGGTTTAGAATAATTACCTGAATTGCTTGAGATTAATCCACCCGTAATCGACCAAACGGAATTCCCTCTAGCTGGATCTAACCCCGGAACGCTCCACGAACAAACGGTACGCGAAGAACACGATCAAGCAAAACAAGAAACCGAAACTGGTTTCGGGTTTGTGTGGATCGACGAAGAGAGAGAGGAGAGAGAATGAGAGGTTTCTTTCAGAATTAAATTAATTGAATGAATGAATCTGATATCTTAGCATATCTTATTTATATGGAAAACTTACCATATATCAGATAGCTTTTATGGTTATCTTTTTATTCTTTCTTTTTCTCTAAGAAAGAATAAATGCCATAATTATCTTTATTCTTTCTTTCTCTCCAAGAAAGAATATTTACTAATTATTATGTTAACTATATAATAATTAATTCTAGATAATTATAAACTAATTAATTACTTATTATATATTTATTTAACTAATAAATATATAACCTTAATTAATTATCTGAAACCTTTTACTTTGGGGTTTTTACAGAAAACACCCAACTGTTTTATAATTTACTATTATAAAACCAAACTCTCCAAACTGGGGTTAATTTACTATCCGAATTATAGGTCCTCACAGGTGTGACCCTCAAGTGACTTATAACGTTGGATGTGCGATCAAATGGTTTGTCAACTTATGCACATAATGCTAACAGACTCCCACTTGTGCAAGTTGGCAATACCAGATTGATGACACGGACCTAAGGAGGCCCCTAGACAGGCACTTAGGCTAACCAGGTTATAAGCACCCTTATACCCAGGTAGGTGATAAAACGTTCCTAAAAGGAAACAACATTTATGAACAAACTGTCCACAAATCGGGTATAACTAGGCTTTTCCTTTTGCATCACGATATTTCAATTTTGAGTATGAGCATGGATACAGTCAACTCTGAATACTCAAAGATTATGTTTCTCGACTATCCGACCTCTACTGATTGGTAAACGACAAAGAACAAATCAGTTCATTTGGGCATGGCCATGCACTTCATCAGTCTTTTCAGTCAGTCAAGGGGCCCGGAAATATCTCTCTTCATAGAAGAGGTGCAAATCCCATCTCGCATATCTGCATTTGTCACCACGGCTTCCGCTGAATCTAGTTACGCCCCGTATGACCACCCTGTTACGGCGTGATGTTAGAATGTACTAAGTATCCAACAGTCCTCGTAATGGCAAACCAAATACCTCAGGTGCTAAGGACAACCTCTGGGAGTTTTACACATGACTAAATCCATGGAGTAATCTCAACCGGCGGATCACATCCGATACTCGCTGCTCTATCGAGTATCCGCGCAGTTTTTGGTCTACATCACTTGTAGCTGTTATTCAATGACTTATCATAACTACCCAAAAACTCCACGATGACTTTATAGCCCTATCAGGTTTCCACCTTGATAAGTTGTCACGGATAATTTCAAATAAAAACTTAAACTAGTTTTTATTCCCGGATCAAAAACATGCTAAGTGTAAAAGAAACAAAGAAACTAATTTCGTATAGTCCTCCATATTCCACTCTGTAATAATAACGAAATTAATAGCATTCCTAAGTTACTTTTATAGTGTCTATTCAACGAATACTAAATACTGATTTAAACGAAGTATCACCCACCTTCAGTTTAAACCCTTTGATAAGTGTTTACCGTACTAATCAAAGAAAAACAACCAAAACAATACAAGTTTAGTATCAACTGATACTTTATACTTGATTCTGTTAATCTTGTTTTGCAAACACTCTAAAACAAGATTAGACTTCTCTTTTCCATATTCCGTGATCCCGGAGATACTGGAACAACTCCTAGATACCCTGAATATGTAAAGTCAAACTACAACTTTCCCTAGTTGCTGTGTAGACGAATGATTTCTACCTGAAATCAAACAAAAATTTCCATTTACCAAACTGGTAAATCCAGGAAATTTAATCTAGTGTATTACAACACTTTAGAGTCCAAAAGATACTTGATATCTTTATTATTAATCATTCCAACACTACTTTAATTATTGATTTTCTTAAAGTCAATTATGACTTTATACTGTCTCAAAATTATGAAACTATTTTATGTCCCTTTTTAACAAAAAGGCAGATCTTATATCTTATGAATTTATATCCTTCCTGGATTATAATTCCGAGATATATTAAATCAATAATTAACATATATACATATATACATACATATATATATATATATATATATATATATATCTTTTATTCTTTATCACAGATCTGGATATAGAATAAACTGGGCTCCCACTAACCTATATGAAAACTGACTATTACTTAAAATCCACTATTGACTTAGTCAAAACTTGATTACTTAGTCAATTCTGTTTTAAGTAATAAATCTTATGTCTTTAGACTTCTTTTGTTATAATTTTGACATTTATAAAACTTAACTGGATCTCATCGAATCCTAATTCCAAGACTTGGAATTTTCTAGTTTTATAAATACTGATGTTATCAACGTCGTCTGAGATAACATCCTAAATTCTTTCTAAAACATATGAGTAAAAATGATTAAGCTGACTATAAAATATTTTATAATCCATTTTACTCATGTATGTTTTATTTCAAAAACACATTCCCAAAATAATAGTACTTCTTGCGTTTTTGACAGTTTTCATATAACTATTACTTCAAATCAATTAATTAAAACATTGAAGTAATTCTGTTAGTGACATATATGACATCTAGGATTTACGATTTGAATCAAGTCAATCTTGACTTTAAACAGATTCAACAATATCATTATACACAAGACATTCAATCAAGACAATAATTTTAAAACTTTAAAACAATTCAATAAACTATAGATATCCAAAATAATAAACATCCATAAACATTGTTTTTAAAAACATAAAATAGAAAAATGTCTTGATAAATATCTAATGATAAACTGGCACGTAGATCCTCGCAATCCTGGGCTCCTCACTTCTGACCACCTGCAATTAAAACATTTGCACTAGGTGTCAACATACTTGTAAACTAACAAGTGAGAGTGATAAACTAAAGCATTCACAAATACCTGAGGCGCTGGGGCCTGCTTTGTGACGCTTTGGGCAGTTCTGCCTCCAATGGCCGACCTCATGGCATCTGAAGCACCTATTCTCGGTCATGGCTTTGTTAGGCTTTACTTTCTTGCCCTTGCCCTTGCCTTCGTCATTGTTCTCGACCTTGGTCACACTCTGGCTAGCCGGAGGCTGGCTTTTGCCTTTACTGGTGTTTCCATGCCCACGCTTCCTTTTTGCCCCACCATTTCTGACCATGAGCACATCCTTGGTCTTGGTCCCGGTCCCCATACTCAACTCAGCGGTTTTCAACATGGAATGCAACTCAGCAATTGTCTTTTCCATGTTGTTCATATTATAATTGATTACAAACTGCTTGTAATCCTCAGACAGTGAGTTGAGTATCGTATCCGTTGCAAACTGCAACGGAACTGGGTGACCTAGCCTCTCTAAGTGATCAATGTGCCTCTTCATTTTCATGACGTGATCACTAACTGAGGTCCCCTTGGCCATCTTGCACGCGTTGAATTCCCTGGTGGCATCATAACGCTCTGTGCGTGCTTGCGTCTGAAACATGTCCCTCAACTGGCGGATCATGTCATAGGCATTCGTGTTTATGAGCCCCGTTTGCAAATCTGGGCTCATAGTCGCAAGCATGAGACAGCCAACGTCCAGCAAGTCATCAGAATGCTTTCTATAAGCATTTCTAACAGTGGCAGTTGCACTTGCTGGAGGGGCCTCACCAAGAGGCTCTTCTAGGACATACCACTTCCTCTCGTGCCTGAGCACAATCATCAGATTGCGCTCCCAGTCGAGGAAGTTAGCTCCAGTGAGCTTGTCCTTTTCAAGAATGGAGCGAAGAGACAGGTTATTAGTATTGGTTACAGTGTTTGCCATCTACACATTTAAAACATTTGGCTTTAGTAACTGTGAATAGACTCCCAACAAATATCAATAAACCCTTAAATGATAAGTATTGGGCTAGGATCCTTATTTCATACGTCCTGATGTACGGCTTGCTCACGTCACACCAGACCCGTACTATTTCGGTAGGTAAGGACTTATACCAATCACATCTAACTGACATGACTCCTAGATCTTTTCGGGACATCGGATAAAACCGCTCAGTGCATTTTGGCCCGATACGACACGGTGAATTGTTACAAAACCAAAATAGATCACACCATTTGGGACTGGTGTACTTATCACACCCCTTTCAACTTGGGGTTTGAACGCGGACGCCCAAGGCTTGCTCACTTCCAACGCCCGCGTACCTTACGCCGTTAGGTGTCCCAAGTGGGTTGCACTACTGATCTATGATTTTCCTGGATTTTTAACTAAGTTTTGAAAAAACCTTTTATTTTCCAGTATCTTTAGAAAACTTTGCAATTTTTAAAACTGACTGTTTAAAAAGGCAACCAATGTTTAAAAACTAACTGTTATTTAAACATAGACGCTATTTAAAACTAACTGTTTTAAAAGCACTTGCTAATTAAAACTAACTGTTCTAATAGCATGACTGCTAACCAAAAACTAACTGTTTTTGAAAGCCTTCTCGCTGACCAAAACTAATTGTTTTTGTCAACATGCCTTTATAAAGAGAAACAATCTTATAAACATAAGGTTTTAAAATAAAATCTACCGTTTAAAAGGTTTGGAAAAACTGGTAAATTTAATTATAAAAACCTAACATATCTCATGATTAAATAGTTTTAAAACTCTCTCTAAATTTTAAAACGTTTGATAAAAGCTAAGCATGCAATAATTATCAACTAATCATGAGCAAACATATTCACGCAGTTAAATATTAACAACTACGCAGTTAATACGTCTAATTATAGATTTGCCAACTAATTCCTAAAGGACCAAAATGACCTAACTAATTTTTTCAAAATTTTCTAGTAGCTCCCACTGGCCTTATCGCCTCTCGGTGGAATTTTGAAAAAGTAAATATTATACTTAAGGTCATTCATATTATAATGGAGTTGTAAAATTATGCAGGCCCTTTCAAGAATAAAACAATGGGCTAAGTTGGCAAATTCTATAACAGACACAAATAATATACACAAACAGGTATAATATATAATTTATGCATATATATAAAGCAAATAAGCAAGCAACATATATAAAGCATAAAACAATCCTAGATCCGTTAAATAATATCTCGTTCGGTTTATCGTAAAACATGGTTTTAACTGATTTATAAAAACAAACTGTTTTATAAATCGAAACTAATATTTTATTCTAAAATCGGTTTTATAAAATTACCTAAGATTTATAAACTATAAATCTATAAAACAAAACCAATTTTTCTAAAATATTCACTTTTATCCGAAAACATATCAAACCGGACACTCCAAACCAACTAGTCGGAACATTAAATATTGGCCCAAAACTGTGCCGTAGTTCGACTAACTGGTCAAACATGACATCCGGCCCATTTGACCAAAAACAGGTCAAAATAACTGGTTTGATTAACACATGGATAATTATCAAAAATCCATTAAAACAATTATATAAGATAATAAGCTTATCTAAATAAAATTAATTTGGATAAAAGCCTAAAACCATTAAACCCTTTTGGGCCTCAAACTGGGTCCAAATTTCTGGCTCTCGGGCCTTGTAAGAGTTAGGCCTGATAAAACGAAAAACCCAACACACGACTCGTGATTGATCGAAAACGTCGTTACATCGACCACGGCCACCGTCGTGATCCGGCGATCGAACAACCACCGCACGGCCGCCGCTAAGCGCGGTTTTTGGTCCGCCCCGAAAACACCATTTGACGACGGCAGCGGCAACCAAGGTCACCATCGCCGCCGCCACTGGGCCGATCGACGACAACAGCGGCCAAAACCGCCATCGCCGCCGTGCCCGACGGCTTCATCCATAACAAACGCCACCACCACCGGGTGGTGGTGTGGCTTGCGATCGCGATACCAAAACATCCACCGCCGCCGCCCGGCGAGGCCGCAAGGCAGCCGGCGGACGGCTTGGTGGTTCGTGGTTTATCCGGCGACAACGGTCACAGCCGCCGCCACCACCACGTTTGCGGTTCGGCTCACTGGCCACCACCGCGAATTTCCACCATGGTCGCTATTGCGATCGGAAAAACAGCCGGCCACCATCGAAAATCAAAGGTCACCACCACGCTGGTGGTGCGGCCTTGGCGTCGACCGCGGTCTGAGGTTTGTCATCGCCGCCGTTCACGGCCACCACCGAACTGGTGGTTAGGCCATGGCTTGGTACGGTTCCGGCCACCGCTTGGCGCGGTTCGGTTCTCGCCGGGCTATTACGATCGGGAACCGCCGCCACCACCAAACCGGTGGTGTGGCCACCACGATCCAGCCACTGTCGGCTGCGGTACGGCCCTCCGCTGTCCGCGGTTCGGCCACCGCCTGGCGGTCCGGTCGGCCGCTGCCGCCGAGCCGCCCCGTGGTGGTCTGACTGGTGATCGGTGGGATGGTTGCGGTGTTTCACCCTTCCGCCACCAATCACGCTACGCTGTGTGTTTTTCGTAATTTTTAATTTTTAACGAGATAATCATAAAACAGATAAAGATTAAAAATAAAACTTTATCTAAACTGTTAAGGATTTACAACTGATAAAGATTAAAAACTAAACTAAATCTTCATCTAACTGATAAAGACTAGATTTTTATATGAAACTGATAAACATCAAACCTTTATACAAAACTGATAAAGATTAAAAACTGATAAAATTTAAAACTTTACCTGAATCTGATAAAGATTAAATTTTATACAAAACCGATGTTTATCGAATCTTTACCAACAAGAAAAACTTAACGAATCTAATAAACAATTAAAATAAACAAGTAAACCTGTGGCTCTGATACCACTGTTGGGATTTTGTGAGATCCTCGTATCAAACTGACACGAGAACAACTGTGATCTCAAACCTAACTTGATTAAGATACACGACTAAACCACATGAAACAAACTGTTCCAAACAGGTTTAACAATCAAACCTAACTGGTTTGATTACGCGGAAGCAATAACGATTAAAATCCCGAAAAACATCACATATCTTATTTGTTTATTTTATTACAGTTTAATTATAGGTTTAGAATACTTACCTGAATTGCTTGAGATTAATCCACCCGTAATCGACCAAACGGAATTCCCTCTAGCTGGATCTAACCCCGGAACGCTCCACGAACAAACGGTACGCGAAGAACACGATCAAGCAAAACAAGAAACCGAAACTGGTTTCGGGTTTGTGTGGATCGACGAAGAGAGAGAGGAGAGAGAATGAGAGGTTTCTTTCAGAATTAAATTAATTGAATGAATGAATCTGATATCCTAGCATATCTTATTTATATGGAAAACTTACCATATATCAGATAGCTTTTATGGTTATCTTTTTATTCTTTCTTTTTCTCTAAGAAAGAATAAATGCCATAATTATCTTTATTCTTTCTTTCACTCCAAAGAAAGAATATTTACTAATTATTATATTAACTATATAATAATTAATTCTAGATCATTATAAACTAATTAATTACTTATTATATATTTATTTAACTAATAAATATATAGCCTTAATTAATTATCTGAAACCTTTTACTTTGGGGTTTTTACAGAAAACACCCAACTGTTTTATAATTTACTATTTTAAAACCAAACTCTCCAAACTGGGGTTAATTTACTATCCGAATTATAGGTCCTCACAGGTGTGACCCTCAAGTGACTTATAACGTTGGATGTGCGATCAAATGGTTTGTCAACTTATGCACATAATGCTAACACATTCGCCGAAAAACACTGTTCACTCCGTCGGAAAACCCTAATGCCGCCAGAAAACCCTAGGGCTCTGATACCATGTTAATGGAGAAGTGTATATATATTTTGATGATTTACAAAGGGAGAATACAAGACTATATATAGGCAAGAAACCCTAAACAAAAGAGAAACCCTAAAGCCCATGGGCCTAAACAACTAGCTGTACAATAATTACATTCTAACAATACATACATATATGCAGGTTATAACACGACGCACGTAAAACCCACTCACCTCGAAATTACGATAAGCACGCGTAATTAAAATATCCCGTGCACACAATCAAACCACGCAACGATCTGAAATTATAAATAAAATATAAGCATTCTATAAGAATTCGCTTGATACTCAACTGATCCTAACGATACCCAATTAAGTTCCTAAGAAACCCTCCAAGTTACGTCGACAAAACAGGTTAAAACGAACTCGGGAAACAAGTTTTCGGGCGACGGAAACGTTTGGCGCAACCTGACCCGCACCAAAATCAGAACAACCTCGAATCAGGCCCCGCGCGGCTTCTACCACGAGCTGAACCCGCTCGTGCACTCGCCGGTGTGCGAATCTGGTACACTGGCGACTTCCCGGCGACTTGGGAAGTCGCCGACGAACTCGCCGCCGCACAAAAACTCACCCTAAGCGACCTGAAGTCGCCTCCTAACCCACGCCGGGTACTGTTCGACAGTTTGATGTTTTTTTTTTAATTTTTTTCGAAACCAACGATGCCAACTCCATTTTTA
The DNA here is from genome assembly GCA_030169165.1 of Centaurea solstitialis. NCBI lineage: Eukaryota > Viridiplantae > Streptophyta > Magnoliopsida > Asterales > Asteraceae > Centaurea > Centaurea solstitialis. The sequence goes on along the minus strand of CM058044.1, from coordinate 2,647,404 downwards.
TTCAAAACCTTAATAAAAACTCAATCCTAAACACGCCTATAACGAAGAACGATCGATAAACAACCCAAACCAATAATTTAAACAAAACCCTAGCTTACGAGAAATCAACAAGACGGGGTTTCGAATCCTTACGTTACGCGAATAGACACGAAATCCTATGTCGCCTCTTCCCGACTCTGATCTCTCTCTTTCTTGGCTGACCTCTCTCTGTCTCTCTCTCTCTATTACTTCATGTCCAAGAAAATCAATGTGAATAAAGAGGTAAAGAGAGAGGATTAAGGTATATATACTAATCGGGCCGGGCTTTTCTTGTAGCCTAAGTCTAACTAGATTAAGCCCACATCTAAATCCTAATAAAACCTAACTCAAATTTCCCAAATAAAAAAAATAAAAGCTACCAAAATAAAATACGCAAATTTGGGATGTTACAAAAATAATACCTATATATACCGGGTCCGGACGGGTCGGGGGACCCCTCACCCGGCCCCGACCCCACCCCCACTTTAGTTAAACCGGGTATTCCCGTCCCCGTGACCCTTTTTTTGGGGAATCCCCAGCCCTGGTCGGATCAGGTGAACCGGGTTCCCCGTCGGGTCAGAGAAAATTACCATCCCTATTCTATATCCATATGTAATGGGTAAATAGGAATTGAATTTACCACAAAAGTATTAATGATAAAAAACTATGAGACGGCTTAACGTCATAATTCGTTTCTCTAAAATTGTATTTCGAGCTTTATTTGCATTGATATCACGAAATCAAATTCAAGATTAATCTCCGAATTTTTGTAATGGTTTTATCAAAATTATTTAACTTATAAACTTAAAGATTCAAAACTGTGTTTATATTAAATGAAAATGATTGTTAGAAATATTAGTATGCGCTTAACTGCAAAACGGTTGAAAACTACTTACACAAATCAAAAGGATACTTAGAAACTGTTAATGTAAAGTTTATATAAGAAGTTGAGGGACTTGAAGTGTAACTTTCTATTTCCTAGGGTTGGGGTATAAATACCCCAATGCCTTTGTATTGTAAGGTTGGACGTATCATTTGCAATGACATAGACTTGTGACTTTCTCTCTACATCTCTCTACATACTTTCTCTCTCTACATGTTTCTTATGTTCTTGAGTTTCTAACTCAATCTTGTTGAGATTGTGTTAGATTTGGATTCATTCAAACTAACAAGTGGTATCAGAGCTGGATCTACTACATTTTTGATGAAGATTCTCATGGATTGAAGCAAAGATTTGAAGATTTGAAGCTTTGAAGATAGTCATCAATGGAGGTTCATGAAGACTTGAAGAGTTTTTGAGTTGTTTGGTGATTTTTTCATGAATTCATGTCTGAATTCATGAATTAGAGTGATGTTTGATTGTTTTTGCACAGGATTTAGATAGGATTTGAGGTAAAATTGAAGGTTTTAGCTAGATTTTTGAGAAAAAGTTGAGAAAAAGTTCATCTTCATATGTCTCGAGTCTAGTGTATCTTCATATGTCTCGAGTCTTTTGTATGTTCATATGTCTAGAGCCTCATCTCGAGACTACGTGAAGGCATCTCGAGTCGTGTTTGGTTAAGTCACGAGATAAGTCTCGAGTTGGGTTGTTAGAGTACAAGACAAGGAAGGCAATTCGAGTGTTTGTCGGTTTGTGACGCGTGAAAATACTCGAGACATCATCTCGAGTGATACTGTTCATCACTCGAGACAACTTTGCAACGGTTGATCCTATCACGAGACAATACACTCGAGACAGTATCTCGAGTAACTCTGTTCATCACTCGAGACAGTATCTCGAGTAACTCTGTTCATCACTCGAAACAGTATTTCGAGTAGCACTTTTCATCACTCGAAACAGTATCTCGAGTAGCACTGTTCACCACTCGAGACAGTATCTCGAGTACTGTGGTTATTCACTCGAGACATCATCTCGTGTGACACTGTTCATATCTTGTGTCTCTATTGACATCTTGAGTATTACTATTCACACTCGAGATAGTTGAAAGGTTGAGAATCTGAGAAAAGTAGTAGAAAAGATCCTGAATCAAAATGAATCCAATTAACAAAAGGGAAGATTTGGCAATGGGATCTGACTCAAAAGCACCAGTATTGTTCAAAGACGAGTATGAGCTATGGGTTGCAAGATTCAGACTGTTTGTAAAGCGAAAAGATAAAGGCAATCTGATTTTAAAATCAATTGACTATGGAGCAAAACCATTGCCTACACATGTGGTTAATGGAATAAGAGTAATGAAAGAGGTTGAAGAGATGGATGAGGCTGAGAAAACTCAATACTTGATAGATCTGGAAGCACAGAACTGTTTGATTCAAGCTATTCCAAATGACATATACAGAAAGCTTGATAGTTATGATGATTCAGCAAAATCCATCTGGGATCAGTTAGAGAAGATCATGCTAGGGTCTAAAGTGGGAAATCAGTTGAGGATAACTACTTTGATGGACAAGTATGAAAACTTCAAGATGAAGGATGGTGAATCTCTTGAAGACGCTTATGACAGATTTGTTATACTAATGAATGACATGAAGAAGAACAGAATTCATAGGTCAGAAATGGATTTTAGTGTGAAGTTCATCAATAATCTTTCTTTAGAATGGAAGCCATTTACAAGATTTGTAAAGCAACACAAAGCACTAAATGAGCTCAAGGTATATGAAGTATATGAGAATTTGAAGCTGTTCGAAGAAGAAGTTGAAGAAGCTGTGTTGGAAAAACAGAAGAAAGAAAAAGCTGAACAAGAATCTCTTGCATTGTTAACTGAAAGAAAGAAAGGAAAGAGTGTTATCAAGAAAGGCAAGGCAAAAGTGTTTGAAGTAGATGATGATGAGGATGAAGAAGAAAGTGAGGATGAAGAAAGAGATTTGATGTTCCAAAGCTTACTGACTTTAACAGAGGCATACAGAAAGAAATACTACAATAAACCAAGTTCCAACAACAGACGATTTGCATCCAGAGGAAGGAATTTCAACAGAATTGGCAATCTCAATCAAGGTCAGATGTATGCTCAAAGAAATTCAGGTAATTATGTTGATAAATATGCCAATAAGGGAGTTGAAGAAGAAAAGGAAACTGCTGAGGTTGCTGAGGAGAAGAAGATAAATGAAAACATCACATGCTTCAAGTGCGGCAAAAAGGGGCATGTGGCAAGGATATGTCCAGCAAAGATGTCAAAAGTTGAAATTCTCAAGAAAAAGTTAGAATTGGCAGAAAAACAGGAGCAAGGGTTAGTGCTAATGGCTGATGATGAAGAGTGGCTTGATGTTTCAGATACAGAAGATCAAGCACAAATGTGCTTCATGGGATTGATGGAGGAGGAGTCAGATGATGAGGAAGAGAAAGCGGCTGATCCTCAAATGGTAAATGATCCTCATTTCATAGAATTCAAAAACAAATTGCTTGAAATGACAAATCCAATTCATTTGAAAAATCAAGAACTTGAAATTGTCATTTCAAAGCAAACTCAAGAACTTACTGATTTAACTCAACAAAGAGATAATCTTCTGTCTATGGTTGATAAGTTGAATGAATCAGTAAGTGAACTTGAGTATCTGCAACAACAAAATAAAGTTTTAAAGTCTGAAATTGAGTTTCTAACTCTCAGTTTAATATCAGAAAAAGATAATGCTTCTTCTTTAAATAAAACAATTTCAGAATTGAACTTTAAACTGTACAAGATTGGACAATCTGAGCACACATTTTTTCTCAATAAACCATATGCAGATAGAGACTTATTTTCAAAAGAAGGTCTTGGTTTTAAAAATCCTCAATATTTGAAAAAGGCCTTAGAGGAAAAACCTGCATTTTATGATCTCACTGATTTAAGAATGAGTGCTCGATTTCCAATATTAAAAGGTTTTGAAATGAAAGAAGAGTTTTCTGAAATGCAAGAGATAAAGAAGCATGATCCATTGTATCATGGTGAAAAATATCACAGAGTTAAATTTGTATATAGCTCTGAAAATTTGAAAATCAAATCACCTGTAACAATGGATACTTCAGATTTGTTTGTACAGACAGAATCACAGAGTGAATATGATGGTGTGCTAAAACCATATGTTCCGACACTAGAACTTGAAGCCAAAATTTCTGAATTAGAAATCAAAATTAAAGAGTTATCAGAACAAAATGAAATCCTTCTTTCTAAAAGTAAGAATTTTTTAACTTGGGATTCTTCTGAGACAGATTCAAAGTCTTTGGTTTCTGATATTCTAAGTGAATTAGTTTCATCTGTGTCGGACTCTATTTTTGACATACCAGATTCTCAATGTGATTCTGTACCTATGAAGTCATCCACAACTCAGAATTCATCTTCAAATGTATACTCTGATGGCTTAGATGATGAACAGGAAGAAACTTTCAGAGTTGTCACATCTGATGGTTATGTGGAATATAAGGAACCATCAGCTATGTCTTCAACTGATGTTTTGAAACCTTATCAGTTGAAAGTAGTTGATGATACACTACCTGTTATTTGTGAATCATCTAAATCTCAGAAGGCAAGTGAATCTCCGAAGTCACAGTCAGATGAATTAATACATGGATCATCTTCTTTTGGTTCTTCTAAAGTCTCAGATAATTCTGTACAAGATGATATCATTTGTTTAAAGAAGAAACATGAATCTGTTAATAAACAATTTCAAAATACAATCAAACAACTGAGAGTAGAACTAGCTCAACATAAATGTGATTCAAAATTTTGGTCTAGCAAGTGTAGTTCTTTAACCAAAAGTTACGACAGATTAGTTGAAAGACTATCTGTATATGAAGAGGGACTACATTATGCTGGTAAGAATCAAAAGATTGCTACTCCTTCAGTTACTGAAAATTATATAAAGAACATTCGTTTTACTCAGGGTGTGCAATCAATGTTGCGACATTTTCAAAAACAAATTGAGTTGAAAAAGCAAAATCCTAATCTTGAGTCTTCTACAAAATCTGAGGAAGTTTCTAATCATACTCAGTCTAATACTTTCAAGCCCAAACCTTTTGATATCTGTGCTAATGTGTCTACAGATGAAGTGAGTTTTCCTATGAAGAAGAGAAGACAGAAGAAGGCAAAGAGTCAGTTTAGAAAGCAAGTGTATAGTATGCAGTTTTCATCTAGTTTTGTTACTCCTCCTAATAGACGGAGTCATTTTTCTTTCAATAAGAATCATGTACCTTCTAATAATTCCAGTATTAATAAAAAGGCTACTATGATTTCTTCAAAATTAAAACATCTGGATGAAACTCATACTATGACTACTACTGCTTCCACTCTTCAGTCTTCTGTCTCTACTTTCTTACCATTTAGAAAGTCTATTGTGCGCCAAGGAATCAAATATTTTTGGGATCCAATCTCACGTGTGTATAAGACTTTTTCTCCACAAGGACCCATTTTAAATGGGTTCCTAAATCTGCTTGATTTTATTTATTGCAGGCCAGTCATAAGTGGTACCTTGATTCCGGGTGCTCCAAACATATGACTGGAAGAAAAGAGATCCTGTCCAATTATAAAGAAGAATATGGTGGATCTGTAAAGTTTGGTAACAATGAATTAGCTCCGGTAGTTGGTCAAGGTGACATTGTATGCAAAGACATTACAATTAAAAATGTTGCTCATGTTGTTGGTCTAAATCATAATCTCTTCAGTATTGGCAAATTTTGTGATAAAGATTTAGAAGTTTATTTCAAGAAAAGAAGATGTGTTGTCAGAACTGAAGACGGTAAAGAATTGTTAGTCGGTTCACGACGAACAAATCTCTACACAATTAGACTACAACATAAGTTACAATCTATGTCCCCTTGCTTTCTTACCAGATCCTCTTTAAGACAAGCAGTTTTATGGCATAAACGATTATCTCATTTGAATTTCAGATACATTGACAAAATTGTTAAACATCAACTTGTATCTGGAATTCCAATGATTAAATTTGAACAAGAGGAAATGTGCCCTGGATGTGAAAAAGGCAAGATGAAACGTGTATCTCATCCTCCAAAACCTGAACAAGGATCAACATCTCCTTTGAGTTTGTTGCATATGGATTTGTGTGGCCCTATGAAGTTTCAGAGTTTGGCTGGTCGTAAATATATTCTGGTTATTGTTGATGATTTTTCAAGATATACTTGGACAAAGTTTTTAAAATCTAAGGATGAAACTTCTTCTCTTATTATCAATTTCATTAAAGCTGTTCAAGTACAACTTAACCTTCCAGTCCAAACTGTTCGAACTGATAATGGGACGGAGTTCAAAAATATCATTCTTAAAACCTTTTATAATACTTTTGGTATTACTCAAACGTTTTCTGCTGCACGAACTCCGGAACAGAATGGGGTAGTTGAACGGCGAAATCGTACTCTTGTTGAAGCTGCTAGATCTATGTTTGCTGAAAGTCAACTACCTCAATACTTGTGGGCTGAAGCGGTTAATACTGCTTGTTACACACAAAATCGTTCAATAATTCATAGGAGATTTGGAAAAACCCCATATCATATTTTGTTTGGTCGTGTACCTTCAGTTGGACACTTTAAAGTGTTTGGTTGCAAGTGTTTTGTTTTAAATGAATCTGAAAATAGGGGTAAGTTTGGACCTAAGTCGGATGAGTTAATTTTTGTTGGATATTCTGAGTCCTCAATCGCATACAGGGTACTTAATAAACAGAAAAGGGTGGTATCTGAAAGCATCAATGTTCGCTTTGACCCAATTACTGAATTATCCTCTGATTGTTCATCTTCTTCGAGTACTAATCATGTTGTGTATGCAGAATCTTCAAGTCAAGATCAGTGTGTAACTCCTGAGTCGTCTCAAGCTTCTTATCTTGATTTTCTGTTTCAATCTGTTTATGATGATTTTTCTCATGCTACTTCTTCATCTACAGGGTCTGCACTTGATTCGCTATCTCTTCCATCCTCGTCTAATGTAGAGTTATCCTCTACCTCTCAGAATGAGCTTGAGTTATCCGAGGCAGTTGACACACAAGCTTCTAATACTTCGTCCTTGGATATTACTGATTCTGCTACAACATCTATTCAGGCTACTTCTGATGTTCAAGATATACCTTCTGCTTCATCTACTGAACCTCATGTTACGAACCCCCCTGAAAATCCTTCTGAACCTTCTACCACTGTACCTGTTGACATCATTGAACCTTCAACAGTAAATGATCAGACTCCTTTACCTCACACTGTCAAATGGACTCGCAGTCATCCAATTGAACTGATTATTGGAGATCCTACATCCACAGTCAAGACACGAGCTGCATCAGCTAATGAATGCAATTTTTCAGTCTTCTTGACTGATACTGAACCAACCCGTGTTTCTGATGCATTACAAGATTCTGACTGGGTGACTGCCATGCAAGAAGAACTAAATCAGTTTTCAGCACTTAAAGTGTGGCGGTTAGTGAAGAGACCTCAAGACAAGTCAATCATTGACACCAAATGGCTGTTTAAGAACAAGAAAGATGAGCATGGTACGATTGTTCGGAACAAGGCTCGACTTGTTGCGAAAGGTTACCGGCAACAAGAAGGCATTGATTATGATCAGACATTTGCTCCAGTTGCTCGACTTGAGGCTATTCGTATGTTTCTGGCATATGCAGCATACAAAGACTTCACGGTGTTTCAAATGGATGTTAAAACTGCGTTCTTATATGGTCATTTAAAAGAAGAGGTCTATGTCACTCAACCGGAAGGGTTTGTTGATCCTGATCATCCTGATTATGTCTATATCCTGGATAAGGCTCTTTATGGATTAAAGCAAGCTCCACGTGCTTGGTATGAAGAATTGTCGACATATCTTCTATCCAAAGGATTTAAGAAAGGATCTGTAGATTCAACTTTATTCATTATGAAGGAAGGTGATCATATTGTGGTCATTCAGGTATATGTGGATGATATTATTTTTGGCTCTACCAGTAAGGAGTTATGCAAGAAATTTGAAACTATCATGACCCAAGAGTTTAAAATGAGTATGATGGGTGAGATCAATTTCTTTCTTGGTTTGCAAGTGAAGCAATTTACTGATGGCATCTTCATAAATCAGTCCAAATATATCTTTGATCTGTTGAAGAAGTATGACATGTCATCGTGCAATTCTATTGGCACTCCAATGGCAACGGGGAATAAGATTGGACCTGATCATGAAGGAAAGGATGTGGATCTTCGCACTTATCGGGGAATGGTTGGCTCATTAATGTATCTGACAGCGAGTCATCCAGATATCATGTTTGCTACATGTGTGTGTGCTCGATATCAAGCAAAACCAAAAGAATCTCATCTAGCTGCAGTCAAAAGGATTTTCAGATATCTAAAAGGAACTCCATATTACGGGTTATGGTATCCAAAAGGTCTAGGTTTTGAGCTTCAGGCATATTCTGATGCAGACTATGGTGGTTGCAATATGGACAGAAAGAGCACATCAGGGCATATTCAGTTACTAGGCAACAAGTTGGTGTCTTGGGCTTCAAAGAAGCAACAGTGTGTTTCCACTTCCACAGCTGAATCTGAATATGTTGCTGCTGCAAGTTGCTGCTCACAGGTACTATGGATGCAAACACAGTTGCGGGATTATGGCTTTGTGTATAAAAAGATTCCCATTTACTGTGATTCAAAAAGTGCGATAGCTATCTCTGCTAATCCTGTTCAACATTCAAAAACAAAGCACATTGATATCAGGTATCATTTTCTTAAAGACAATGTGGAAAAAGAGAATATCGAATTATATTTTGTAAATACTGAGTATCAGCTTGCGGATTTATTTACCAAGGCTTTAGATGAGAAGCGGTTCAAGTTTCTAATCTCCAGACTTGGTATGATTGATAAAAAGATTTGAATATCAGATAGTAGGTAATTATCTATATACAGATTACTTTGATATACAGTTAGTGGTCTGAGTGTATATTCTTGTAGTCTGTATATCTTTAATTACTTGATCATGTCTGAGTTTATTTCTTTTAATTTTTCATTCATTTCTCTTTTTCCTCAGTATTTTAGTGCATATGTTTTTGTCTACTAATGTGTGTTTTCAGTGATTGCAACTGTTCAGGGGGAGTATCTCAGACTATCATACTGGTAATTGTATTATTATTTCAGATGGATCAGGTATGCTCAAGTATAGGGGGATAATGGTCAAGGGGGAGTGTTTCATGTAGTTGCATGTCTCGAGTGTCTATCTCGAGATGGTCATGTATCGGGTTAGCATCTCGAGTCTTTAATTCGACATTGTTATGGATGTCTTTGTCTCGAGTCCATCTCGAGTATTCAACTCGAGTGTATTCCGAGATGTGTATCTCGAGTATGTATCTCGAGTGTATTTCGAGTACGTATCTCGAGTGTGTGTCATGTGAGAGGCTATCTCGAGTCCATCTCGAGTGTGAGTCATGAGAGTGGCTATCTCGAGTCTATCTCGAGTGTGAGTCACGTGAGAGTCTGTCTCGAGGCTATCTCGAGTGGTGCAAGAGTTTAAGGGTGCTACTTATCTCGAGTGTCCACGTGTCATCTCGAGTGTCCACGTGTGATCTCGAGTGTCCACGTGTCACAATATGATATCTCGAGTCTATCTCGAGTCTCTTCCGCGTCTCAATTTCTATCTTGAGACCTTTGAATGTTCAAATATCTATCTCGAGTCTATCTCGAGTCTATCTCGAGCCTATCTCGAGTCTATCTCGAGACCTTTCCGTGTCAAATCTTATCTCGAGTCGTTCCGTATTCACGCGGTCTCGAGTCTGACAAGCCAATAAGCGTATGACACGTGGCACTCTCTATATTTTCAAATCTGTTCCTATATATACTTCATTCAAATCCACGATTCAACCTTTCTGGATCGTTCTTGTTCGTGCGAAGATTGTTGAAGCCGAAGACTGTTGAAGCCAAAGACTTAGTATTTGTTTCTCGTATTTAGCTATTAGTGTGTGTACTTGTAACCGTTTTCCCGAGTCTCTACAATTCCTATAGGTATTCACTCATAATCATATACCGATTAGGATAGTAGATACGTTGTTTTTGTAAACACTAATCTTTAACACGGGGTTCAAATAACTTGGGTTTGTATTCCTTCATGAACAATTTTAAAAACATAAGTGTGAATGATTCATTGTTCGAATCATATGGACTTGGATGGACTATTACGTTGATTATACATGACCTTCAACTCAATGGATATTATTGAACTCATTAAAGTGTATAATGGACAATATTAGGGTAGGACCGTTATCAATTTCTATCTTACATGATCCAAAATCGAATACACTGAACAAAATAAAAGTGTTCAAAATGCATCTTTTCTGAGTTCATAATATGTCATTCATGGTCATATATTTTATTTTCAAAAAGTTCAAGTCCCACACTTAATGGATTTTTGGTTCAAATCCATTTTATTTCCAATTAACTAAAATAAATAAAGTGATAATGTTTTTCTTTAAAGATCTAATCTTTTGTCACTGTATCAGATATGGCAGACTACGTTTTTCCTGACACTGAGTCATTGGAAATCCCACGCATCATATCCGAACGCACCTCCATGCATCAACCTCAACTAGATGCTGATCGACAACTCTTGCAAGCTGCTCTCTTTCTTGAAGAAAAACCCAACAATGTGGTATATTCGGTGCATGCAAAGACTAAAGCTCCGGTGATAGCTGAAATACTGAAGAGTCATCCGCTATTTGTTCCTTTGACGAAAGAGGCTGATGTTCCTCTCATTTATGTTCAACAAGCTTGGAAATTGTTAGAATTTCATGAGACTGAGGATCGATGTTATTACACGACTAAGATTGATCATTTCACCATCAGCTTTGGACTCAACAAATTCCGTTATTTGTTGGGATTTCCATCTGCTACGAGTCGACCGGGAGCAGTCCAGTTTGAGCCGTTTGACAGTGTTGATGAAGCTTTAGCTAGTGTGCGTTCGATTGGATATAATGCTGAATTGCATACAACTTCGGGGTTCAACAAGACTAATCTGCCACCTACCTACAACACTTTGTTTACCATTTTGAACCGATGCCTAACTGGGAAGAAGACAGCCCATGACACGGCTACACAGTCCATGTTACTGTTTTTTCAAGGAGTGCTGTTTAATCGACACTATGATTATGCAGCACTGATCTTTCATGACATGCACGAGCTCAAGGGCAGGAATCCTAACCATTTGGCGTATCCTCGGTTTCTAAGCATCTTGATTGCGAGTGCGATGGAGCAGAATCCAGATATTCCAAGACGACTCAACTCTGTCAAAGTCAAGCATTTTTCATTTCAGTCTGTTAGGTATCCACCAACAGTGTTTGGTCCGGAGATTCCATTGTTTAGTGAACTTCTCGCGTATGCTGATCAGGGGGTAAAGTGCGTTAGAGAGTATAGGGCAAAGTACGCATCTATGGTCCAACCAGAACCGGCGGGACCTTCCCAGGATGCCATCCATAGAAGTGAGGGTATAGTACTTAGGGACCAGAGATCACGGGATCCTGGTCAGGGTGTGCAGAGGGAAAATACCGAGAGGGGACTTGGTGGGGACCTCCCTGATCAGCCAGCACATTCTTCTACTGCGAATGTTGCTGCGCATATCGGACAGATCAGCTCGGCAGTTCAAATGGACGACGTCTTTGCAGCTGCTGATGATGAACATGCGGTTAACCAACCGTTTGTACAACTGCAAGATGAAGACCAGCTTGTTGATTATGAGTTATCACCATTGGATGTTCACACTCTCGAGTCCTTTGGTGATCATGAGATTGACTCACCACATGTGATTGCTGACCAACCTGTTCCTCTCTACACTCCAGTTGAGATGGATCAACGACTTACTATTCTGATGGGCTATGAGTCTTCAGGCTCCGTGTCATCCGAGGAAACTCTTATACTTCCTTCGGATTCGGAAGCTGCATGTGACATGGATGCCCAAACCGAAGAACTTCAAGATTCGGATGATGATGATAGTGATGATGATGCTGACATGCCTGACCAAGGCTCGAGTCGATTGTTGACTCTCGGAGAAATAAGGACGGATGAGGGAGTATTAGTTGAAAATCCGGAAGTGAGAATGAGTGAAGGGGAAGGAGAAAAAGATGGTGAGAGTGAGATAGGGGCCAGAAAAGAAGTACAAACCCCTCCCCAAGCCGAGTCTAGCTGGGTAGCCACATCTACTAGGGATGAGCATCTGTTGCCATCACCTATTGACCAAGACATGAGATCCCCACTCATGCAATGCACAACCCAACTCAACCACTCTACCGTTTCTCAACAAACGGTAGTTTCAACTTCTCACGGGGATGTATCACAACTTGTACCTATTCCTCATTTGGAGGTTGGTGGTACCGATATAGTGAGGCAGCTGCCCCCGCCCACGACTTCATTTCCTATCACATCGAGTCTAGAACCAATAGCTACAAATGTAAATCTTTCTTTGGCTAGGACACCGGTGCAAACCACCTTTGCAGGAGGCTTTAGTAGCCCTGCCGGAACCACCGGAGTAAGTTCTGCATTTGTTGCGGGCTTGCGAGGACCGGAGGGAAATCCCATCAGTGCTAACATTATGCCAACGCTGAACATGGGTTCCTTAGGTTCTACCTTTGGATCAACGAGAAATCTAAGTGACCTCGGTGTTAGTTTACCTGTATCTCCGATCATTACAGCACTCAGGCAGCAGTCTACCATTCTGGGTTCCTCCTCAACACCCGTTGGTAGTTCCTCATCTGCTTCTTCTTCCGCCACTCAATCATCCACAGTATCTGCTTCATCAGCATCAACTACACCATCTGTTTCAGTACCTCCTCCGCATGGTTCTTCTTCTTCACCTGATATTGATCTGTCACAGATTCATGTAGTTGCCACTGCAGATCAACTTATCACTAGATCGATGTTTCGGGCTAACAACCAGCAGATGGCTAGTGTAATCAAGCAACAGACAGCTCGAATTTCGGATCTGGAGAAACAAGTGGCCTTGTTGGCAAAAGGTAAAGCTCCGATGGCTGATCCTCCAGCTCAGTCTACTCAATCAGCGACTGATTCTCTATCCATTCCGGAGTTAAAGGGATTGTTATTCTCTAAACTTTTGGAAGCTGGCTCTTCGGAAGATAGTGATCTTGTGAGTATTCTTCAACAAAAAACAGCTCTTCAGCAACGTGCCATTCAAGAGCAACGATCTCAATCTCACTTGGTCACGCATACAGAGTTTCAACAGTTTCAAGCGTCTCTTGATGCTTCTCTCACAAAGACCTTCACCGAGATCAACAAAATGTTTACTGAAGGATTGTCTCAGTTATCAGATCGGATCCGAGGAGTTGAGGAAACATGTCAAGCGGCAGCCAGACGGCCCACTAGAAGGCATGATGATCATGATGATCATGATCGTCATGAGGGGGAGAGGAAACGCAGAAGATTGGAAAGTGAGCCATCTAGGGCGCCAACAACTTCGGGTGTGAGAATTGTTGACAGATTTGAGGAAAGGCCACCGAGAGAGAAGCAACCAACAAGACACAGAGATGCAATTGTTCTTGCGGGAGGTGAAGAGATGGAAACAGAAGAGCCAGTCATGCAATCTACTCTTGATTTCTTGAGCTCTGTTCAGGAAGAGATGCCAGAGGAAAGGGTTGAAGAAAGCGGAGTGAAGTTTTCAGGGGCTTCTAGTTCTTTGTCTGAAATAGATAGAGTTCTAGCGCTCCTGGATAATGTAGCTTCTGAGCTTAGGGATTACCAAGTTCCGAATGAAGAAATCAATGATGCAAGGTGTGCAGAAGACATAAGACTGAAAGATATGTTTGATGATGTAGAGTTTGATTTTGAAAAGGAAAAACCAGTGGATGATGTAGAAGGACCGAGCCTAGAAGAAGTGTTGCCTCAAGATGATTTGATGCCGGTTGATCCGAAGAAAGTTGAATTGTGGGAAAAGATGAAGGCTAGCTCTGGGAAATTTCTTAAGAGGACTGAATGGGATCGATTCACTAGAGCAACTGGAAAGTATTTGGAGGAGAGGTACAAGAGTAGGTTTTGCTATCATGAGAGAAAGTTGAGCTACACAAAGCTGTATGGGATAGAAAACCTGAAGAAAGAGCTGAGAACTGAGTACATTCACATGAGGAGGGTGAATAGACAAAGAAGAGAAATGCTAGTGTCTGATCACAAGTTTGTAAGTGTAACAAGTTACAAGACTAGCAAGTTGAGCGCTTATCTCTACCCTGTGATTACTTTTAGAAGAGATGATGGAAAAGAGTACACTATCACAGAGGCAGATTTTCAAGACTTGAGCTTTGATGTGATATTGGGGATATTGTATGATTTAAAAGGAAAGTCTTTCAGAACAGAGGAGGAGATAATTGCATTAACAGCAATTGTCAGACATGTCAAAGTATCTATCTCCTTAGCTCATCTTTATGACTTCCAGCTCGGATTGGAAAATTGGACTTCCAAGCTTTTCTGTCACAAGCCTCGAAGAAATTTAATTGGAGATGAAAAGGATTTTGTCATGTATACTGTGTTCTATGATGCTGAAGAAACTGAGATATCTTGTGTGTATCCTGATTCCATGGGAAACAAGAAGAGAATGTATTCTCATGAGGTGATGCTGTACTGTGATGATACCTTGAAGATGGTGATGGACAACTTGAATCTTAGGTTACAAATGGACAGTCACAATGTGCATGACATTTCTGCTGCAAACAAAGTTCTAATCAGACATTTTGTAAGTGAAATTGATAGAAGGTTGAGGCTCAGAGTTGACATCAGATTTGCAGAGATCAAATTCAACCTTCGGAAGCCATCTGTTAAGTAGTTTTGAGAGTTGGTTGTTAATTACTTTTTGGTGTCCCTCCTTCTTTTATAAAAGGGGGAGATTGTTAATGTAAAGTTTATATAAGAAGTTGAGGGACTTGAAGTGTAACTTTCTATTTCCTAGGGTTGGGGTATAAATACCCCAATGCCTTTGTATTGTAAGGTTGGACGTATCATTTGCAATGACATAGACTTGTGACTTTCTCTCTACATCTCTCTACATACTTTCTCTCTCTACATGTTTCTCTTATGTTCTTGAGTTTCTAACTCAATCTTGTTGAGATTGTGTTAGATTTGGATTCATTCAAACTAACAGAAACACTTCAGAATCAAAAGCTTTTCAAAGTTCAAAGTTTTTGAATAAAGATCAGAGATTTGGATAAAATATGAGATTTGGATGCTCCTTATAAGCCTCAAGCCATAGGTTACTTATAACTTCCACCATGGTTTTAAGTTGGACCCGAAGTTATTGGATCAATCGGTAGCTTTCGGTTTGGGGTGTTACAAATGGTATATCCTTGTACCATCAGAATGGTGGGGAAAACCTCATCGGGTATGATGAGTCCTCGAGGGGGAAGTTGGTTAATCTCACATTGCCGAGGACAAGGAGAAAAAGATTTTAGGTAGGCCTGACGAGGACGTATCGGGTACGATGAGTCCTCGAGGGGGATGTTGGTTACATCTTAGGCGAATCCCACATCGCCGAGGGCAACAAGAAAAAGATTCTAGGTAGGCTTGACGAGGACGTCAGGAGTTCAAGTGGGAAAGTTTGTAACAACTCATTCCATATAGTGTAATTGGATAGATGTGGTAATTGGATTGATTTGGATTGAAACCAAGTATAAAGATAGTGACCTTAGGGTCAAGGATTTCAACAAAATGGAAAGTGTTTGAAAAAATATAGGATTGTGATCACATTTACCTTTTTGTTATTTAGTCTAAAGATCCATATATTAGATTGGGTGTGACAAAGCAGAAAAGGATCGAGTTACAAATCAAGGCTAGCTCAGTTGGTTTCCCATGGACGGTAACATCCTTGGGGAGACCTGGGTTCGATTCCATGGGGGAGCAATTGAGTCCTTGAGGAGTACCCAGTCCTTAGTGGTTCAGTCATAGACTAGATCGCGCCCCAGCCCAAAAAAGTCATAGACTTTGGCTGGGAATAGGCCCAGTGTAAGCAGGGTCGGGACAAGGCGGACTAGGGGGTTGCCCAATTGGATGCCCGATACCGCCTGGGAGGCGTGCGTGCGTGAGTGTGTTCGGTAGTAGTCGTTCGAGAGGTTTGGTGCCGCCATGCCTTCCAAAAAAAGAAAATGATCAAATTGGTTAAAGAAAATTAGTAGAAACATGCCTAGCATAGGAAAATATGATTAAAGTAATAGGCCACATAATTTGAAAGCCATTTTTTTGAAACTTGTGAGTAGTGATGGCCAAACAGAACCGAACCGAACCGATGGGTTAGCCCGAACCCGACCCGTTGACCAACCCGACCCGACCCAAACCCGGGCCTCAACCCGCGGGCCGGAAACCGGTCCGGAACCCGGGCTGAACTCGGGTCGAACCCAAAACCCGGGTCGAAAACCGGTCCAGAACCCGGGCCGAACCCGGACCCGACCAGACCCGGGTTTGACCAACACTGTAGCAAACCGGGTTTTGATCAAACCCGGCCCGAACCCGAAATTTGGCCAACACTACTTGTGAGTAAGAAGTTGTTTGCCCTCTAAGATACCAAAAGTTCCTCTTTTGTCTTCTATGGATTTAACGTCATCGTAGCATTAACATTTCATATACCATTTCAGCGTTACATTAACTTTTTTTTCTTTTTATCCTCTGAAACCTTAGAAGGGGTATCACAAACATTTCATACCCTCATACCCAGTATTTTAAAAACCGGCTTTCTTAGTTGAACCGGTGTGAATTGTGATGGCCTGTTCGTGGTTCAACTAGTTTCAAGTATTTTTATGTATTTTTCATTTTCCTGCATTCATATATATATTTAAACATTGCTTATACCCTTATCATTCATATATTTTAAATATAATACTTACATATTATATTTTAAAATTTTCATCCACCTTGAGAAACATTTAAGAGATCCACGTCCTCTTGCAAGAGTTGAGCAATTGAGTTCCTTAGGTATAGTAACACATCATTATTAAACAAACCTTAAGTAAGGATGGTAAGGACCACTGTTAAACACTTAACCTAAGTGCTTATCGGTAAAATTGAACATTATCGCCTACCTTATCGGACAATATTTCAGTCTCTCAAAATGGTATTGTATGCAACAATTTACCCGGTATGCTCTTTTTTAGTCCTTGTTATGTTCATCCCGTAAGGTAAAATCTTAACGATTTGATTATTGAGAAAACATTTATAAAAGTTTAAAAATTGTTGGTCTGATCCATCCTATGTGTGCTTTATATATGTGAGCCATTTGGTGAAATTCCGGGGCATAAGCCTAGCGGCTTGAGCTTCTACGAAAAGTAGGAGTTAAGTACGTTTGGTTATGATTGTTTGACAGTTTGACTATTCAGTAAACATTTAAACGAACACAACCAAACAAAAATTTTAAAAGAACGACCACGAACACTAAATTTTATGTTTGTTTAGGCTTGTTCGTTTATGTTCGTTTAACTTTTACATCCGTTCGTTTATGTTCGTTTAACTTTTACTTCGTTCGTTTATGTTCGTTTACCATGTTAAACGAACGAACATGAACGAACACGAACACACCAAATTCTTAAACGAACGAACATGGACACAAAATATTTTGTTTGTTTACCGTTCGTGTTCGTTCGTTTGTTCGGTTAAGTTAAACGAACGAACATGAACAAGCCTCCGTTTCGTGTTCGTTCGGTTCGTTTACAGCCCTAGATACAAGTGATTTGGTTTCTAAAGGATCAATCTTCCACAGCCTCACACCTCCCATACCTACATGGTTAATTTCTAACCAAAATTAATATCATATCATTAACTTCTTTCTTAATTTCTTCCTAAAAATATCATATCACATATACACAGAGGGTCATGATGTTCAAATGAAAATGTAAGAATAGTCGAGAACGCACCACGTGTCCTGTTCGACTTATATTCAATCAAAATAATACAATTCAGACCGAATGAATAATTAATACTACATTCATTCAGTATTATTTTTGGTTTGAATATTGTATTATTCATCTTGAATATTACATAATATTCGGCCTGAATAATCTTGTAAAACATGCCAGGTGGCTCGCTCTCGGCTGTACCCATGATGTTCGGAATGAAAAACAGCTAAAGCAGGAGGGAGGGAGGGGAGGGACCCACCTGAATGGTATTGCCAGCTTTGAGAGGCGTGGCTTCAGCATATGTGGTCTGACTCCGAGGTCCGCACTCCTGAGGTGGTTGATGCTGAGTTGTAAACCGGCGACGACTCTCTTCCATCCTAACGCAATATACACTCCTGTGCTCATGAGTGCCTCTGCTATCAACGAAGATACGCCTCCATGTAACACCTTGAATGGTTGTTTCAAATTTCAACACTTCCAATTTCAATTTCAGGAATTATATATAGGATAGGAGTCGAAAAAAATGAATGAATTGGAAATAGTAGGTAGGGTTCGGTCAAGTGAGTGAGTGACCTGGAAGCCTTGGCAGTAACGTGAAGACAACCTTGACCTTGTGCGGTGTCACCTCATCAACCTAAAATCCGATTGCATGCAGCGGAACATCCAAACACTCTGCCTTACCATCGAAATCCATGAGAATCAAATAGAGGAAGGAGGCTTTGATTTTGATTTTGATTTTGATCCCAAAAGGGGGATAGGAAAATAAAGTAGATAGCTAATGCACCAAGTATAGTCCCTTGTTCACACGAATTTGTGGACAACCTTAGAAGTTGTTGCTTCTAAGGTACCAAAAGTTGCTCTTCTATGTATGTAACTTCAAAAACCCTACAAATAATCTCTACCCCCCATGAATCGCGTCAATCCCCCGTGATCGCGTCCACCGTAACCGATCAAATCTACCTTTATTGACCGGATGAGTGGTGGATATCACTTCTCTACTTCGTAGTTTTTTAGCACTTCTTATTTGAAACCCTCTCCCTCTCCCTCTCTCTCTCTCTCTCTCTCTATATATATATATATATGCGGAAGTTCGAATGTGAACTCAATTTCATTGTGAACGTGAGGACAGCCGAGAAAGCGTCATGTGGCATATTCAGTCTCAATAACACAACATTCAGTATTATTCAAACTGCATAATACTACATTCAGTATTGCAATTAGTATTATGCAGTTTGAATAATATTGAATGTTATGTTATGGGTTAATTACATGGGTATGTATCGAACTTGTCATGTTTTATCATTGTATGTACTCAACTTATAAACTTACCATTGTGTGTATCAAACTTTCTAAAACTGTCATTGTATGTATCCAACTTTATCAAAACCTCAAGTTCGATACACTTCCGTGACAAGTAGAATACATTCAATGATAGGTTTTGATAAAGTTGGATACATACAATGGCAAGTCTAGCAAGTTCGATACATACAATGGCAAGTCTAGCAAGTTCGATACATACAATGGCAAGTCTAGCAAGTTCGATACATACAATTATAAGTTTATAAGTTGAGTACATAAAATGATAAAACGTGACAAGTTCGATACATACCCATGTAATTAACCCTTATGTTATTCAGACTGAATATGCCTAGTGGACACTACCGGCAGCGTCCTGAAGCTTTTCGTGGACACTACCGAAAAGGGTCACAAGTGGGTCCATAAAAGGAACACTCGGGTTTATAATGCTTCCTTGACGAGATGCAATACCAAGTGTACTTTGACCTGTAACAGGTCTAGCGATCCAAGACACCCCTGCATCATGACCGTACAGCTAAATTTTAGCAACTTCTTCCGGATCTTGTTCAAGATCATTTGCAGGGCCGATTATGTACTCTTCTATCGATGTTTCACCCCCAACTCTAAGGCCTTCAACTAGTAAAGCCATCTCACCTGCCAAATCAAACAGAATCAGATGAGCAAGTCGTAAGGTTGTTAAAATAAACAATGAGGTAGGTCTTCAGATCTACTAGTATTGCTATCAAAATTATTTCTACATTAGGTTATCATCCACCAAATCAGTACTAATAATGGGCAAACTTGACCTCTTCTAGAATCCAAGTAATTTCTTAGCATCCTCCAGGGGCCATTGAGTATTAATCCCAGGGGAGCATGCTTTAGCTCTCGGTAAAAATTACCAAGGATGTAGTCTGGGCAAACCGAGGTGAACCTTATCTAAAAAAAAATTATGTTTTTTTTTTAATTTTATAGTTAGAATTAATTGGTTGGTTTTTTGAGGGTTAGTATAAAAAACCAGCCCCATAGTATAAACAAATAACTATAGAAGTAATAACCAACTCTCACTTCGTATTATCTGGATCCAAAGAACCAGTCAAGATATGATATATTGTTCATATTGTTGTAGCAACTGAAATCTTTTTTTATTTAAAAAATCTGCTTCTAAGTTGTCAGGGTTCGAATGAAACAAATTTAGTCCCGGTCTCGGAAGAGACGTAGCATTACGAGCTATTCGCGAACACTCAAGAAATCCGTTGGGCAGGCAGATTCACATCTCTTACAACCAACGCAATCGGTCGTCTCGGTTCTAATCCGTATATCATCCAGGAAGGAACTCACTGTTGAAATTCCGGCAACTTGTTCAACATTGCTATTTGATCTATTGTGGTTAGTAAGATGGGTGAATTAGGTGAAGGTACGCGTTAGTAAGCTAGCTTCGTAAGCTAAGAAAGCCTCTGCTAAAAAAATCCAAGAAACTTTTGTTCTAAAAGAAGCAATATTATTAATAATACATGAGACAGTGACATACATAGACAATGATTGCGGTACCTAATAGTTGTTGCTTGTTGCATTGCGTATGGGATTTTCATGTTTTTTTGGAGAAGGTTCATCTAGGTTTTGCCTAGACACATCCTTTAGATGATTTTGGAGATGTGAAGTTAGGCTTGCCAAATGGTCTTCGAACTAAACCATAACTCGAGAGTTGACCATCGTATGTAGCTTATTGCACTTTATGTTGTTACCTCCTTAGTATGTAGCTTATTGCCTTTTACGTTGTTACCAACAAGATGCAATGATCCCGTTACAAGAACCTAAAAACCAAGATTTTTAAGATAAAGATAATAAAGTAATAATTAGGGCACTAGGCTATGAATTAGATAACTGACCAGATAAATTTGGTGTTGTTGAAGCAGAATTAACCTAATTTCGAAATAGAAATAAGAAACAGATAGTATCACTTGAAATCAATCAGCAAGCAAAAAGAGCATGGAGAATTGGAGACCTGACCTTAGAAGAAGAAGAAGAAGAAGAAAAGGGTTTCAGAGGTTGGGTTAACGGAAGAATCGATAAGTTGTTTACTTTTTTCTAGCGAGGGCACTTTTAAAGTTGATTGAAAGCTTGCAAAATCGTCTACGTGTTTTTTGTCTAATTCCATTGTTTTGAGGACATATTTATGGTTGATTTCAAGGAAATTTTAGTTTTTTCTTTAGATTTTGAATGACTTTTTAGGTTTTTTTGGTTGATATCGAAAGTTTCTTTATCATTTTTTGGTTGATTTCAAGATAAAGCTTTCGTTTTTTGGTTTGTGGGAACCTAGACAAAGATTTACCGGGAAAATTGAAGTAAATACTAGAAAATTTATGATAGATATAGGTGCATCTCATCCTGATGTCCATCCATTTATTATCCAACAATTAATAACTATTTTTCACATTTCTCATCTTATATAGGTTCAACTGGTTTCAAGTATTTTTATGTATTTTTTATTTTCCTGCATTCATATATAGAGAAAAGGTTCAAATGAGAAGTGATAAAAAAATATAAAAAAATACGAAGCAGATAAGTGATCTCAATCGTTGATACGATTGAGATCATAGTTGACTAATCAAAGTTCGATTGGACACAATTCATGAAAGACAGAGATCAAAGTCGTCCTTATAACGGTGAATGACCCTTCAATGTGAATTTAAAATGATTATTCAAGCAACAAAATGGAGTGTTAGGTCCATGTGAGATTATGAGACCACCATGTTTTTATTATAAGAAATGTGAGAATAAAATTTTACACTTAAAACTTGACAACAAATTATTATAAAAGTGAAAAAAGAAACTTCAAACTTTTTAGAAAAAAACACTATAAAGATTAGCTGTTATGCAATGCGGTTTCAAGAATTCAATCTTGAAAGTGTCATTGCACAAAATGCAAATAAAGGTAAGGCCATCCTTAACGGGGCCGGGTAGGGCGTCGGTACCGCCGGTAACACCACCGTAGATGACCAGTACCCCCCATGCCATTGCAACAAGACACCCCCACCCCCCACTCTGGAGACGCCAACACAATTTACCTACCTATATATATATCTCTTCCACCCCAACACAATTTACCTATCTTATTTACTTTCTTATTCTCTCTTATTTATCTCTTATTCTCTTTTATTTACTATCTTATTCTCTCTTATTCTCGCTTATTCTCTCTTATTCTCATCCTTATTGTCATACATGGTTTCACACGGTACCCCTTCCGGTTCGAAGCGTACTCATCCGAGAGTCACAAATCTCTCGGTTCCGACGTCCCCAATGCCTCCCCCACCGGGTGTCTACCGCCCCCAAATGTCGAGCCCAAGGGGTTTTGCGGGTAGTTCCGACGTCCCCAACGCCTCCCCCACCGGGTGTCTACCGCCCCCAAATGTCGAGCCCAAGGGGTTTTGCGGGTAGTTCCGACGTCCCCAACGCCTCCCCCACCGGGTGTCTACCCGCAAACCCCAAATGTTCCCTACGTCGACAATTGGGCTTATGCGCACTTGCTTGCGCAACAACTACCATATGTTACGTTACCCCAACAACATTCCGGTTTGCAACACCATTCCATGCAACAAACGCCGCCGGGAGCGTGGGAACTACGAGATGAACGATCCCCGTAGGGGGGAGACGAGGACGTTGTACCCGAAACCCAACGTTCGCGGTCGTCGTCGCCGTCACCGCCACCACAACCACAACCCAAACGTAAATCACGCAAGGGTAAGAGTGCGGCAACGGACACGGGTGCGAACCCGACCAAGGATAAAGCGGCGTGTAAATCGTGGTCGTTGGAGGAGGAGGTCGTGTTGGCAAAAGCATGGGTCGAAGTCTCGGAGGATCTAACCGTAGGTAACTATCGAGAAAAATGTAAATAAATAAATGTTTTAGTTTATAAGCTTTCCACTAATGTTGTTTTAATTATTTCTTTTGTAAAATAGACAACTTTTGGGGGACGGTGAAAGCGGAGTTCGACAAACGCATGGGGTACAACCCCCACACCCGCTTCGGAGACGCCATTCAGACCAAAGTGGGAATGCTCCTAGCTAGCGTCTCGAAATTCGCTTGCATTTACAACATTGCATTCAACTCGCGACGAAGTGGTGAGGGTGACCTTGATGTGTTTGATAGAGCTAAAGATCAATACCGATCCGAGAATCGCAAGGTTTTTCCTGACGAACACGCTTGGAGAATTATCAAAGACTCTCCGAAGTTCAACCCGGAGATAATGATGGACCCAAAAAACATCCGCGCGCCGACAAATAAACGGTCGAAAACGTCCGAAACCGCAACGGAATCCCCCGGCGAATCCGATGCTTGCACTTATTACGTGAACGTCGACAATGACGACCACCTCTCATAAACCGAGCGGACACGACCGATGGGTCGAAATGCCGTGAGACGTGCGGGGTCTTACTCTACGACGGCCGCGTTAACCGATAGTGTGTCAAACTTGTCGACCTCATTAGACGCCATCGCAACCTCAAACCATTCGCTTCTCGATTCGATTAACGAAAGGCAAAGGGGTATAGAATGGTATGACAGTTGTGATACAAATCGGTTTCGACTTGTATTAGTGAATTTTATGGATTTCTGGAAACCCGGGAAAAGAACTCAAAAGAAGAAAAAATTCAAGTGCGAGGACAGAGCCGACCTCGCGGCGTGAGCCAGCCGCAGGCAGATCTGCACGTCTGACAAATCCGGAGAATATTGCGTTTATCAATTTGTTCAAATATTTTATTACCTGATAAATAGTTATTTAGATTAGGCATTATTTATTAGTTTTATTTCTTGCCAAGTTAGGATTTATATTCGGTAATTATTTTATTCAGTTTCCTAGTTAGAATAGAATTAGGTTCATTTACTTTCCTTAATTATGTTTTAGCTAGATTATAAATAGGGCTTTAGGCTACAATTGTTTTTCATACCTTGATTAATACAAATTATTCTCTTTGTGAGTTTTGAGGTTTATTCTCGTCTTATTTCTTTCGTTTGAAATATTTCTTATCGGGATTTGACGCTAGTCGATCCTTTCCACGTTTCTTACTGCGTCAGTTGGTATCAGAGCCAGACTACGTGTCTCTTTTCCTTCGGATGGCATCACCACAACCATACATTAATCAAGCTAGTATTGAGGCAATCGCCATGGCTTTTTCCACGACCCTCAACACTTTTTCCACGACCCTCAACACTGCCCGCGCTAACCTTGCCAATCAAATCGACACTCCCATCATCGAGCGTCGAAGAAGAGACAGGCAACCCGATTACCGTAACCGGGTTAGTTTTCCTTGCCCCAAATTCAAAAAGAAGGAGGAAGAAAAACCCGTTAAGCAAAAAAGAAACGCACACGTTGTTCATACAAAAGCGGAAATTCCGTTTTTCTATGGAACTTTGGAAGTAGAAGAATTTTTAAGTTGGCAAAACGAAGTCGACCACTTCTTTGAGGTTATCGAGATTCCTAGAGGAAAACAAGTAAAGTTGGTTGCTTTTCACCTAAAAAGCAACGCATCTGTTTTGGTGGGATAAAGTGGTCAAGCAACGACAACGCCAACGGAAAAGACCAGTTCAACCATGGAAGCGAATGAAACAACTCATGGAGGAGCGATTCTTGCCGGAAAAGAAAGGAGAATCACCGGAGATCGCCGACAAGGAAATCGTCCCCGTCGTGACCGAACCGCCATCCGTGACGATTGAGCCGCCACAAGAAATCGTCTTCTTCGTAACCGAACCGCTACCCGTCGCGACCGAACCACCACTCGTCGTGATTACACCGCCTCAAGAATTTATCCCGTCGCGGTTGAACTGCCACAAAATGTTATCGCCATCGTGACCGAGCCGCAACAAGTCCTTATCGAGACTAAATTTTCCAAATCAGATCTCGAGCTAGTCGCCAGAAAAGATAAAGATCTGAAAGTTAAGGAGATTCCCAAGCCGAAGCTTTTAATGCAAGAAGTCAAGATAATTGAGTCCGAAGAAGATGCTCCCGCAGTCTCAACGTCCAAAGTTCCGGATCAAGCCGACACACGTCCAACTGAAGCTGTTATTGCCTATTATCCGTATGAACTCGATGAAGTCATGCTTACATGGAGTCAAACACAACCTGCGGATGTCGATCCCTTTCTAAATTTCAAAAGCCAACCGGAAAACATGCTCCGCGATCTAATGTTATGTTTAGACCCCGAGATTTTAAGAAGTCTACAGAGAACTCGAGGTTGAGTTCTTTTCAAGTGGGGGTGACTGATACAGATCGGTTTCGACCTGTATTAGTGAATTTTATGGATTTCTGGAAACCCGGGAAAAGAACTCAAAAGAAGAAAAAATTCAAGTGTCAGGATAGAGCCGACCTCGCGGTGCGAAGCTATGGTTCGCGGCGCGAGCCAGCCGTTGGCATCTGCGCGTCTGACAAATCCGGAGAAGATTGCGTTTATCAGTTTGTTCAAATATTTTATTACCTGATAAATAGTTATTTAGATTAGGCATTATTTATTAGTTTTATTTCTTGTCAAGTTAGGATTTATATTTGGTAATTATTTTATTCAGTTTCCTAGTTAGAATAGAATTAGAATTATTTACTTTTCTTAATTATGTTTTAGCTAGATTATAAATAGGGCTTTAGGCTATAATTGTTTTTCATACCTTGATTAATACAATTTATTCTCTTTGTGAGTTTTGAGATTTATTCTCGTCTTATTTCTTTCGTTTGAAAGATTTCTTATCAGGAGTTGACGCTAGTCGATCCGTTTGTTAGATACTGGAAAACTGAGGTCGCAGTAGGTAGGAAGGATACGAAGGGTATAAGTTAAAGCATCAAAAGTGTAAGATATAGAAAATTTTGGGAAGCATTTAAAAAGGCGAAAAAATGTGAAAGTAGATCCGACGGCCTCATATATATATATCTTTTGACTTCCAACTGTGATTCATGAAATCGACATTGAAGCTTCATCAAATCGAGCTGCGAATTTGAATTTGAATTTGAATTTGATGCCTTCTCCTCTCGACTTTTCAACCAGTCTTCTCCTCTCGATTTGATTACAGAGGTACATAATCGACTTCAAATTGTTGGTTTTTAGGTTTTCTGTATTGCAATGGCCGCCATACAAAAATTGTTTTATGGTTCTGTTGGCATTGCCTTGTTACTCTTAATAATATTCATCCCAACCACCATTCTCCTCTTCACCAAAGGAACTATCGATTCCCATTTATCATCTCTTTACTACACATCATCATCATCATCATTGGTTATTCCAGAGATCAACAACTCCAATTCCAATTCCAATTCCAATTCCAATTCCAATTCTGGAACTGGGTTTATTGACATAGACAACACCACCACATTGCTTCAAACCAAGTCAAAAGATTTGGAATTCGTTAACGATGATGACTCAGTTTCCCCAAATGATTTGGAAAAAGATAGTGTGAAGAAGAGTGTGGATTGGGGGAGAAGTTGTAATATGCATTCTGGGAAATGGGTGAAAGATGAACAACAACACTACCCTATTTATAAACCTGCTTCTTGCCCTTTTGTTGATGAAGCTTTTGCTTGTCAAGCTAACGGAAGATCTGATGATGATTACATGAAATGGCGATGGCAGCCTGATGCCTGTCACCTTCCAAGGTTCCTTCTTTTTCATCTTATTAATCTAATGTATCTATCTATCTATCTACCTGTCTATCATGTATTATTTTTATAAGCAAAACAAGTTCAATTTACCATCTCCAAATATAGAATTTATGAGAGAAATGAGTTCAAGTCATTTAACAAATATGGAATTTTAATTAGGCATTTAAATTAACAAGGACAGCTATCTAAGCTCATTAATGAGTTTGTTAGATAATACATTTAATGTAGAGAGATTTGATTCTCTCTAATCACAAAATAGAATAATCTTGTGACTGAATTCAATGGTATTTTGTGATGATTTTTGATCCTTGTCCTTGTGTCATAGTAGAACCACCTTTTATTTTAATGCCTAAATTGCCTAAATTTGTACCATTGATGATGAGTTATTTATGGCTATTTATGTGTTTAGGTTCAATGCAACTGATTTCTTGGTGAGACTAAGAGGAAAGAGATTAATGCTCATCGGAGACTCTATGAACCGAAATCAATACGAGTCACTTCTTTGTCTTCTCTACGAAAGCCTTCCTAACAAGACCAAAATGTACGAAATTCATGGATACAAAATAACCAAGGGAAGAGGCTATTTTGTCTTTAAATTTGAGGTAATAATAGGGGATTTTCATTATCTTTGTAATTTTGTTCCTAAAGTTAGGGGCCGTTTACTTGATGCTTACCCGGTAAGTGCTTCCCGGGTCAATTTACTTTACTGTATGAACATGACAAGTACTAGAATCTTACCCAACAAGAGCAATGCCATGACCCGGTAAGAGCAATATGAACCGAGAGTCTTACCTGGTAAGTGAGATTGACAACCGGTAAGAGCATACCAAGTAAATTGATGCTACGACACCATTTTGAGAGACTAAAATATCGTCCGGTATGGTAGGTGATAATGTTCAAGTTTACAGGTAAGCACTTATCGGGTAAGTGTTTAAGTAAACGGCCCCTTAGTCTTCTTATCCCTCAAAAAGTATCATTCTCCATTTTCATATCTCACATCAAGTAATCAGGGCCAACAAAATGAGAACGCTAAGGGTGCGTTTGGTTGTGCAAAAATTTTCAGTTTTTCAAGGAAAATGGAAATCTAGAAAACGTGTTTGGTACATTTAGTTTTCAAAAGTTTTCCAAGAAAATGAAAATTTTCTGTTTTCTAACTTCTTTATAAATTAAAAAAAATGATTTTAGTAGTTATCCGAAAAAAATTTAACACGTTTTCTAATCTTCTAAAATGGAAAAATGAAAGCTCCACCGTTTCAACCAAACGCATTTTCTAAATTTTTGATAGAAAACTGAACTCCATTTTCTGAAAACGTTTTCTAGGAAAATGAAAACAGTTTTCCACTACCAAACGCACCCTAAATAACCCACGTAAACATATGTTAGACTTTAAATTTGAGGTAATAATAGGTATTTAGTTAAGGAAAAAAGATAAATGATTTAAGGATATAATATTAAGGGGTGAAGATTCTTAAAGTCTCAACGTTCCATTTTGCATAATTTTGAATTCACGGCCATTCTATTTGTTAGTGAAGTTAGTTCCATAAAAGAAAAAAGTAAGGACTAAAAAAGCTATGTTTTGGCAGGATTATAACTGCACAGTTGAGTTTTTGCGCTCTCATTTTCTGGTCAGGGAAGGAATTCGAATCAATGGGCAAGGGAACTCGAATCCAACATTGTCGATGGACAAAATTGATAAATCAGCTGGACGTTGGAAACGGGCTGACATTCTTGTTTTCAATACTGGACATTGGTGGGTTCATGGAAAAACTAGTCGGGGGTATGTATGTCTTTTCTTATATAGTTTAATTTCTAATATTTTAATTTTTTTTCAGTATTTTAAACAAACTATAAGAAATTTGTATCCAATAACATAAGAAGTGTCTCTTTGACAACTTCTTTTCTGTTCAGTGAGTCCATCTTCGAATCACTTTGCATCAAGAAAATGGAACCCACAAGCACGTCTGCAATTTTTTCAGTGTTCAGTTACCATCATACAAGTTTGTACTCCTATAAAGCCAGATAATGATACCATGTCAAACCTCTGGCGGTTTCTATTTCAAGCAAGTCCTTTGGTTAAATGATAATCTGATAGGTTTGAGAATGTCACTGCTTCACAAAAGAATGCTTAGAAACAGGTAATCGATTTTAAAGCACTTGTGAGGAGGTCATTACAAAGCCAATTTGCTTAGGGGGTGCTTGGTTCTTTTTAGGGAATGGGAATGAAAATGAAAATGGGAATGCTGGAGAATGGGAATGAAAATGAGCATTGTATTAATTTCTTAGGGGGTGCTTCATTAACCCACTATAATTAATGAAAAAATGTTTCATATTAAAAAAATATTTTTCTCCACTTTGAAAATACAAAAGATGTTCAGTTTAACGTCAGAAGATGGAATGACATATGGAAAAAGGAACTAAGTAGAAATAAAATTTTCATTCCCTCCAATTTGGTCAGTAATGGAAATTAATGGATCTGTAGGAATGATTCCATTATATAATATCAGACCAAGCAACAGTTTTCATCATCATTCTCATTCCTTACCCTGCAATACCAACCAAGCGCCCCCTTATTGTCATATATGTTCGTTCATCAAGATACTTGTTATTACCAAATGTCGAGTGGTTGCTTGCTGGTATAGTGGTATACTTGGTTGCCATTTGTTTTTTAAGAAGCCTGAAGTCTTATTTCACTTTTGGTGCCAGAGTCTGAAATCGGAATCAATAAGACCGTTTGTCTTGTAAAGTCTGGATTGATTTTAAGTTGTTTTAGAAATCGACTGGATCTGATATTGATTTGGAGGTCATATGAACTTGGAGGCTACGTCTTGAGTCTGTGAACTTGAGTGGCGATTAAGAGGCATTTAAGAAGCTAGGTTCCACTTATTATTTCTGATATATTTAAGAGTTAAAGAGGGTGTGACTCTGAAAAAAAAAAAAACATAAAGGGTCTGAATGTAAAAAGGTTTTACCGATTAAGACTTACGAGGTATTAAGAGGTTTTTTATAAAATGAAAACAAACAAACAGCCCCTTACTACAAAAGTTTAGGCTATCAAAATATGTTTGAGATTGCTTGTGAAATATTGTTCTCCTCCTATCTTTTCATAATATCTTGTGAATATAATTAAGAGAAGTGTTCGGTGTTTCAGGAAAAATTATTTTACAGAGGGGGGTTACCTATATCCCAAGTTTGATGCTGTGGAAGCTTTTAGGAGAGCAATGAAGACATGGGGAAAATGGATTGATAAGAATATGGATCAAGAAAAGTTGGTCTTTTACCGTGGCTATTCGTCTGCCCATTTCAGGTACTGTTTTCCTCGATATACGGTTTTGAAGAGTGATCTAAACCTATTCGTCTGCCCACATATATTGTCACATGGTATAAAAGCCGATAAGTATTTAGTTACCCTGATAATGACCACTTGCCCTAACACTTATCGGTGAGAGTCTGACACTCTTATTTAGCTTACTGGGTAACATTCTAGTCCATCAAGTCGGCATCATATGCTATATTTTATCCGGTAAGCGCTAACCTGGTAACAGTTCTCACCCTCATTTACTGGTAACCGGTAAGCGTTTGGTATATCGCCCCTAAGGGCCCTTTTGGTTTGCCGGAATGGATTTGGGGGGATTTGGATTTCAAATCCATTCCAATTCCACCTTTGGTTTGCAGGATTGTCTACATTTGAAATCCTAGGATTTCTTTGAAATCCATCAAAGACAGGATTTTGGAATCCCAAGGAGATGGCTAGGATTTTTTAGGGATTTCGTAGGATTTATGTATAATAATGTTTTAAAATATATTTGATATATTTGTATTCTAATAATCAGTCAAATAAAAGGTAATAAAAAAAATTTCAAAATTTTTTTTATGTTTTTAATATATTTTTTTATAAATAATGGAATTCAAATCCTTTCTAAATCCTACAAACCAAACACAAAAGGACTCCAAATCCTCCCAAATCCAAATCCAAATCCAAATCCAAAGCCCTACATGAAATCTAATCCATTCCATTCCTACAAACCTAACGCACCCTAAAGTGTTTTTAGTAAACGACCCCTAAAGGGTAGAAAATCACCATCTTATCCTCGATTTTCTTGATTAAAACAGAGGTGGAGAATGGGATTCAGGTGGAACATGCCATGGTGAGACCCAACCCATCACAAGTGGAAGAATCATAGATTCTTATCCGCAAAAAATGCAGATAATTGAAGAAGTGATCCAAGAAATGCGATTTCCAGTTGTACTTTTAAACGTTACAAGGTTGACCAACTTTCGTAAAGATGGCCACCCATCGATCTATGGCAAGAATGTGACTGGTCTGAAAAAAGTGTCGACTAAAAGGGAAGATTGCAGCCATTGGTGTCTTCCAGGAGTCCCCGATGCTTGGAATGAACTCATTTATGCCACGCTAGTAGCTCGATCAAGATAACTCATTAATGATAAAATATCGTTGTCCATAGACTTTGCATCGCCGATTGTGCATTGCTCTAGATGATCAAAGAACGATAATGTTGGAAGTTATTGTACATGCTCGTTACGGATGGATGGTGGCACGGAATGGAAACACGATCATGAAAACGGTGCTCACACATGTTTTTGAGCAAATGATAATATCATTCTATAGGCAAAATGGAACAAACTTTTGCCTTGGCTCCTATTTGGTGTAGCCTAGATTTTCTTTTATCAATTAATGTAAGATAGCTTCAAAAAAAGTTTATTTAATGTAACAATGTTTCATTATTATACTCATTTTGATCGTTAACATGTTGCTTTGTTGATTTTATAAGATATCATTAGTTAAGGTGTGTAAAAATAGGCAATTTTCGAACTCTGTTGCATCAATCAAGGAAGTTATTTTTTGCTATGGTAAGTAGAAGTGAATACGGATCTTAGGCTTGTTAGACTTAGAATCAGGTGAGACCAAGCTGTTACCATGAGACCGCGTGAGACCAATACCTAACGTACGAAACTTCACAAAAAAACACCGTTAATGTACATAAAACTCGAATACACAGACCTAAAAATCACTTTCGATGCAAAAAAATATCCAAAACAAGCTAAAAAACGAAACCTTCACAGCTCAAGTTCTGTGAAGGTTACATATATATAATGCGAACCTTCACAAAAAAATGTTGTGAAGGTTTCGTTTTCTAACCTTTTTTTGGAATTTTTTTTCGATAGTGTTTTTTAGTATATTTTAACGATGAATGTTCAATTTTTTTTACCTTCACAAATGTTTTGATGTGAAGTTTCAAGTAAAATATGTTGGTCTCACCGGTCTCACGAAAAGGGTTTGGTCTCACCAGAACTTAACTCGGCTTGTTAAGTATAATTGTTTAATTAAATATATGAGTGATTGTTAAGTATAATTGTTTAATTAATATCTTAGGCTTGTTAAAAATCAAATTTATTAAAATAAATTATATATTAAATATTTTCTTATATATATTTAAAGACTATTAAACTTATAAAAAAGTTTTGCCTTAAAAAATCTCGTGTTTAGAAGAACAAAGAATATTAAGATAGATTCACATATCTTTTAAATTAGAAATTGGAACATGGGAACGAAACTGAAAATGAAGTTAAGTTAATGTAAAAAATTAGGGTTAATGACTTATTAGGGTAATAAACTATTCGTTTTGTACAAAAAATACCATTGAATGTTTTTTTGTACTCGATATACCATTGAACTATTTTTTTTTGTACACATTATACCATCGCAACCGGGAATAGCCGGTTTTGACGTCGATTTGTACACATTATATCATTGAACTATTTATTTTGTACACATTATACCATTGAACTCTTTTTTTTGTACAAATTATACCATTAACCTTTGATATGCTTACAAAAAAGGTGACAATTCCTTAAACATATGTTTTATGCATACATTGAAATTGAAATATGATTTCCATAAATCGTCTTGAAAGAGTGTTGTTACATAGCTTTCGGGTCAACCCAGTGAGGTAATCCTCTTCGTCGCTTTCTATCTCGGTGGAACCCATGACGAACTCTACCGGAGAACTCAGATGCGACCCGAACCCGTAAAACCCAGTGGAAGAGCCCTTGTTGTTGTTGGTGGTGGGTTTTTCCTTTTCCGGCAAGAAGTCCGTGAGTATGTCTTCGTCGTTAAGGAACTCCGTTGGAGAAATGAATTTTAGTATGCAAAGGAGAATGGGGGAGTGGTGGAGGAGGAGGGAGGTGGTGGTAGTGGTTGTGGTAGTGGTGGTATCTTGAAGAAAGTCATTGCCACATTTTTTGTAAACATATCAAAGGTTAATGGTATAATGTGTAAAAAAAAAGAGTTCCATGGTATAATGTGTACAAAAAAAATAGTTCAATGGTATAATGCGTACAAATCGAGGTCAAAACCGGCTATTCCCGGTTGCGATGGTATAATGTGTACAAAAAAAAATAGTTCAATGGTATATCGAGTACAAAAAACATTCAATGGTATTTTTTGTACAAAACGAATAGTTTGTTACCCTAATAAGTCATTAACCCAAAAAATTAATATACGGGTAAATAATAAAGAACTATCTTCACCATAATGTATCCAACTTTACCCAAATTTCTATTGTATGTATCAAACTAAAAAAAGTGCTATTGTGTGTACTGAACTTTTCAATTTGGTTTATTGTATGTACAAGTTTACCTACTAAACAGGTTACCGGTCACCCCTTGCCATGTCATTGCCACGTGGGTTCCATGTAGATGCCACGTGGGATTGCTTCTTCCCAGTCATCTTTTTCTCCGGCGATTCCCTTCTCCGGCCACCACCCTTCTCCGACGACTCCCTTCTCCGGCCACGACCACCACCACACCCACCACCACCAATACCAAACCCACCACCACCACCATCACCAAACCCACCATTAACACCGCCACCATCACCATCACCAAACCCACCACCACACATCACCAAACCCACCACCAACACCAACACCCCCACCACCACCATCACCAAACCCACCACCACCACAGCCACCATCTTCCACCACCACAGCCACCACCACCATCACCAAACCCAACACCACCATCACCAAACCCACCACCAACACCGCCACCACCACAGCCACCACTCTAAATCAGACAATGAAGGTGGTGTAGGGGTGGTGGTCGCCGGAGAACATACCGAAGAAGATGGAAGATGGTGGTTGCCGAAGAACAAGAAGGTCGAATCCGGTGGTCGTCGGAGAACCTGCCGGAAAAGATGGTGGTCGTCGGAGAACACGTCGAAGAAGATGATGGTGGCCGAATAACTCGCCGGAGAAGATATTGGTTGCCGGAGAACTTGTCAGAGAAGATGGTGGTCGCCGGAGAACTCGCCGGAGAAGATGGTGGTCGCCGGAGAACTCGTCGGAGAAGATGGTGGCAGTGTTGGTGGTGGTGGCTGTGGTGGTGGTGGTGGCCGGAGAAGGGAGTCGCCGGAGAAGGGTGTCGCCGGAGAAGGGAGTCGCCGGAGAAGGGTGTCGCGGAGAAGGGAGTCGCCGGAGAAGGGTGTCGCCGGAGAAGGGTGTCGCCGGAGAAGGGAGTCGCCGGAAAGTTTACCTATTACACCTCAGGATTAACAGGTTTGTAGGTAAACCATAACACACAATAAACCATTTTTTAAACTTTAATACATGCAATAACACTTTTTTAAGTTCGATACATACAATAGGAATTTGAGTAAAGTTGGATACATTATGGTGAAGATAGTCCAATAATAAATAACTAGAATAACAACAAAATAAATATTAAAAAAACTGATTATTCAAACAATTATGAAAAATTATTACTATAACACGCGTACATTTACATGGCACCAAGACAATGTTTTAAAACTCGGTTTTTAGTTGACCCGATGTGGTGATCGGGTCATAGGTCACCCGGTTCAACCACCGGGTCAACCCAATTTCAATAGAGAATTTTAAGGGGGTGGTTGGGATTGCTTATTAAAACTCTATTTTTTTGCTTATAATGGAACCCACCGGTAAATAAGAAGCTTTTAAAGAAATCAAAACCATTTAACTTTTTCGACTTGCTAATAAGCAAATAAGCATATAAGCATATAAGCATAAGTTGTTTTAAATAAGCAATTCCAAACACCCCCTAAGGGTATGAAAAAACCCGTAAGCGGTTGTTATATTAGATTCAATCGACTAGTGACTAATAATACCAAAGAGGGTATGTGTAGAGGTAAGGGTATGTGTAAGAGCATCCACAATGGAGGTTCTTCACGAGGTTCTTCTTGACGTTTTTGCAGGAACCTCCACTGCGGAACAGAGGTTCTTGTCCAGTCACAGGTTCTTATTGAAACCTAGGTGCTTGAACAAGAACCTGGGTTGGCGGGTTCTTGTTATACTTTCTTTTTCTGTTATTATTTTATTTATTGTTTTTGTTATTTCTTAACTATTTTTTCTTTTAATAAATCTATACAACATATATATTATGCAATAAAACATATATATTAAATTAATAAAAAAATTGTTCTTTTGTTTCTTATAAATATTTATACAAAATTTATAAGTTTTGTTTAAGAAGTTTTATTTTTAATTACTTCATTAATTTATTATGTTTAGATTATTTTAAATATTTTTAAATATTTTTGTACTTGTAAATCAAATTAGATAACTCGACACACATATTTCAAGGTTCCACCCACGAATTCCTAGAATATCTTCAAATGAATTTCGAGATACGCTCAAATGAAGTTCATCATCAACTCCGCTCTGACCTGGTTAAACATATTTGGTTGAATCGTGATTACGAGTCATCTATATTATAAAATATTTACTCATATTTTTTAAAGATAAATATTTCTGTAACGGTGTACCTCCTTTTTAGTTAAATTATATTTACGTTTTAGTTGTTTTTCATATATATTAATAAAATATATAGATTGAAATTTTAATATTAACAAAAAAGTGAAAAATAATAAATTATATTTGAAAATTTTAATATATATATATATATATATATGTATATATTGAATTTATATAATAATTGATAAATAAGAAAAGGAAAGTGAAGTTTTTATAAGAACCTCCACTGCAGAGTTTTAAGGAGGTTCTTACTTTGATGAGGTGACAATGATGTGGCATAGAAAAATATGGCAAATGAGGTTCTTAGAGGTTCCACCACTGTGGATGCTCTAAAGGTAGCCTTGCAATATGGTAAGTAATAATCATCACTCTCTAAATAGATAACCTAAACGTAGTAGTTTATGGTAATCTTTTTATCTTTGTTACCCGATTCTCTAGACTTTTATAAAACTAAAAATTCTGTTTTTCTTAAGTAAATCTTGGAAAGGTTTGTGCAAAGGACTTAAGAAGTTAAATCTTTGTTACCCCATGCTAATATTGTAGATTGGAATGAATGAAATTTTCTTGTGGCATTTCAATCAAACAACAAGAGAAAAGATATTCACATAGCATGGGAAAACACAACAAAGCCATAAGAAAAGCAAATTTGTTGTAGTTGTAGCAGGGATACAACCTGTTTTACAATAAATTAAGTTAGGGATTATTTCTCCACCAAATAGAGATCTAGCATCCAATACCAAGAATCAAGAGCATGGGCTCTATGTTTCAGAAACCATGGACGGGCCTAGTGTAGCCACACGGTGGCACGTGCTATTGTTTTCTTCCTTCGTCGTACTGGTAAAAAGTTATAAAACCGTGAAAAGTGCCACCATATCAGTTTGTTGTGTGTCACCATATATATTTTGAAACTACAATAAGAACACAAGTTTCTCTCGTTAGACTAGGTTAGTTTTTTGCCTTTTCAAATGTGAGGTCTCGTGTTGAAATCCAGTTGCTCAGGGGTTTACAAGGGTCGTCTTGTTGCTCAGGGTTTCTCACAGCAACCAGGTCTAGACTTTGATGACACCTTCAATCATGTTGTCAAACCTGCCACTATTCGCACCGTTCTTAGCATCTCCATCTCCCGCAACTGGCCTATTCACCAGCTTGATGTTAAGAATGCCTTTCTTCATGGTGATCTCACTGAAACTGTTTACATGCGTCAGCCTCCTGGCTATGTAAACAGTTCTTTTCCAGATCATGTTTGTCGCCTACGCAAGGTTCTTTATGGCCTTAAGCAGGCACCTCGTGCGTGGTATCAGCGATTTGCTGTCTACCTCTCCTCTTTAGGCTTTCTTAGCAGTAAGACTGACACCTCTTTATTCACGTATCATCGCGGATCTGATACTATCTACCTTCTTTTGTATGTCGACGACATCATTCTTACTGCCTCTTCTCCCACTCTCATCTCCATGGTTATCTCTCAGTTATCTTCTAAGTTTCCCATATCTGATTTGGGTCCGTTATCCTTTTTCTTGGGCATTGATGCGTCTCGCAGTAAGTCTGGACTCTTTCTATCTCAATCTGCCTTTGCTCAGGAGATTTTAGCACGAGCTGATATGGTCTCGTGTAATCCCTGCAGCACTCCGGCTGACACCAAAACAAAGCTCGATGTTGATGGTGAGCCTGTTTCTGATCCTACCTTATATCGAAGCCTTGCTGGTGCCTTGCAGTACTTGACGTTTACCCGTCCTGATATTTCCTATGCCGTTCAACAGGTCTGTCTCTTTATGCATGACTCGCGTCTTCCGCATTTAAATGCGCTTAAACGCATCTTACGGTATTTAAAAGGTACCCTGTCTCATGGCCTTCACATCAAAGTGTCAGCCGTTGATCGCTTGGTTGCTTATTCGGATGCCGACTGGGTCGGGTGTCCTAATACTCGTCGGTCCACTTCAGGGTTTTGTGTCTATCTGGGTGACAATCTCGTCTCTTGGTCCTCTAAACGACAGCATGTTGTTTCCCGCTCAAGTGCCGAGGCCGAGTACCGGGGGATAGCCAATGTAGTTACTGAAGCTGCCTGGTTACGAAATCTCCTGCTCGAGTTGTCTTGTCCTCTCTCTCGTGCCACTGTTGTCTTTTGTGATAATGTCAGTGCCATGTATCTAGCATCTAACCCTGTTCAGCACCAGAGAACCAAGCATGTGGAAATTGACTTACATTTTGTTAGGGAGCGTGTTACGATTGGTCATGTGCGTGTTTTGCATGTTCCATCCGTTTATCAGTATGCAGATATTTTTACAAAGGGTCTACCTTCTAGTTTGTTTCTTGATTTTAGAGATAGTTTGAACATTCGTGTTCCCCCTGATCAAACTACGGGGGTGTGTTAAATATTGTATAGTTTAGGGACCCCTTTGTAACATCTTTGTCTATATATTGTTATCAATACACGCAACCCTAGTCACGGGTTTTCCACATATTTCACAACGTTCACAACCAAAGTTGAGTTCACATTTGAACCTAAGCCACACATCTCGCGGTTACGGTGGACGTGATCACGGAGGATTGACGCGATTCATGGGAGGGTAGAGATTATTAAAGGATGGGACCCGGTTAAAGCCGCATTTATTAACCGGATGAGTGACTAAGATTCGTCCTCACGTTTCTTAAATTGATATATTTCTTGTTTGAACCTCCCTCTCTCTCTCTCTATATATATATATATATATACAGAGGAAAGTTCAAATGTGAAACACTTTTTGGTTGTGAACGTGAGGACAACTGAGAGCGCGACACGTGGCGGATGACTAGGCGCCACGTTAGGTCCACGGCGGATGACTAGACGCGATTCATGGGAGGGCATTGAATTAAAGGGGGGGACCACACTCAAAGCCGCCTTTATTGACTAGTCTCCGCCACGTGTCGCGCTCTCGGCTGTCCTCACGTTCACAACCAAAAAGTGGTTCACATTTGAACTTTCCTCTGTATATATATATACACACACCTTGACTCTTTAATTTAATCCCCTTAACTCAATATTGTGTATTTTGTTTTGAACACTACGTATTATGTTTTGAACACTACTTGAGTTCAGTTCACGAGTTCAATGTTCGCGTATCTAGCGATGAACAACTTCACGCTTCACGACAATCCGAAGTCAGACTTAAGGATCAAGAATTCAAGATGAAAGCCAAAATTGGAGATATATTTTTTTTGAGGGAGGTTCATACGAAAAGTTTAACTTTTAAAGAAAACACGAGGAGCAATCTCAACCACTCATCTCGGTCAACAAAGGCGGCTTTGACCGGTCCCCCTTTAATAATCTCTACCCTCCCATGAATCGCGTCAATCCTCCATGATCACGTCCACCATAACTGCAAGATGAGTGGCTGAGATTGCTCCTCACTTTTTCTTAAATTGACATGCTTCTCGTTTGAACTTTCCCCTATTTTTTTTAGTTTATCATATTGAAACAATTTACTTTTTTTGATATTTGTATTATATTTTGGAATGGATATTAAACTCTTTATTTTTTGGATTGGAGTCACTTTATCGGTTTATCTTTGCTTTTATAATGTGTTTTTTAACTTGTAACTTTTGCATTCTACACATAAAGAGCGTAGGGCCAAACCGCATAAGCTGCACCACGCCTCATGCGGTATGGGAAAGTGCTCAAACCGCATATGCGGTTCACAGTTTTACCCCAAGCAAAAGAAGTCATAACACTAACCTTTTATAGATTCAACAATAAATTCGTAGTGTTTTCGTGTTCTTAAAGATATCGATGATATCTTTGTTAGCAACGTCCCACTACAACAAAGTTGAGTTTATTGGACGGTTCAAAATAAATCTGCATCCTATGTAAAGTGTTTTATAAGACCTGTGTTTATAGGACCATCCAAAGCTATGTACATACCGATCCAACCAAATTGTGACCATAAGAAATCCCTGATAAACTAAGTGGTCGTAATTTTTTCATATGTCTAGAATTGAACTTTGGACAGGTTGAATATTCCACCACATTCCCTAACATCAACCACTATGGCACAACCCTTGGGTTGTATGTCTATAACTTTGTTTTATGGAGTCTTTCTATCAAGTGGTGGTGGGGTGAATTTTATAAGGAACCAAATATCATCTTACCTTTACACAACATAGACCATATAAATGGGATATTTGAATCAACAACAATAAGGTTTATAATCACAACCTTGTTTTCACCCAAAATATAAACAACTTGCTAAGTTCACTATTTAACTGATTGACACTATCATTAAGGAAAAGAAAAATTTGGCTATTAAAATCAACACTATCACGGGGGTTTGGTTCAAAGGAAAGTTCATAATTGAAATCCCACAAACATGAGATTTAGAAATCCAAATAGAGGTGGTTAATATTTCACATGATTTCATATAATTTGTTTGTAATAATATTTTATAAATACATTAAAAACACTTTATAATTATTAGTTAATAGATAGATAATTTATTTTATTTATAATTTGTGTTTATAAATTATCTATAAAGAATGGAATTCAATTGTAATCCAAATCTTTTCACGAAATTCAAATCCCTCAAAAACATTTCGTCGAAAACCAAAAGAGTCAGCTTTATAACCCTAAATCAAAAGTTTGTGGGATTTCATTGAGATCGAAGAATTCCAATATCGGACTTATCTCTAAACTAAATGAAATCCAATTCCAAATATCACCAAATCCTGCAAACCCAACCAATCGACCCTAATTTTTCTCACAAATCACAACATGGTGCAATTCCATTGTAAAATGCAATAGAATTCCTCTTTAAACTATGATACTTTGTAGCAAAGGAATCATCAAATCAGGATTCAATGCAATTCCCCTTGAAAACTGGTCCTCTTTGGTACCAAATACCAACAAAATTAAGAGAAATATATGCAAAAACAATCAAGGAAAACCATGTTCATAAACAAATCCAGCAACCAGAACTACCATTGAGCCAAAAAAAAAAAAAAAAAAAAAAAAAACCACCAAAAATTAGGCTAAACAAATACAAACCCATCAAGAAACTTGAATCTTTTCTTGCTAAGAACAACAAATTTACAAAATTGTTAACCTAGAGATAACCTTCGGATAATCATTGCGAACTAAGAAATTAATGTTAAAAATTGGATCACAGAACGATCAAAACAGAAGCCAATCACTTACGCATCAACATCATGTACCTTAGAAACCAATATCTCCAATCATTTGATTCCATCTTTACAAGTTCCTTCAATAGCTGAATACTGTTAGAAGATTTACCAAAATCAGAACAAAGTATTCGAGGCAACCACGAACAAACACAAGAGCTTCTTCTCCAAGCAACAAACAGTGTCTACCGAGGTGCATCTCATCTCTAAACAAGAGCTTCTTCTCCAAGGAACAAACAATGTCATACGAAAAATATATGTTGGGATAATTTATTTATTTTTGGAAGGCATGGCGGCACCGAACCTCTCGAACGACTACCACCGAACACACTCACGCACGCACGCCTCCCAGGCAGTATCGGGCATCCAACTAGGTAGCCCCCTAGTCCGCCTTGTCCCGACCCAGCTTACACTGGGCCTATTCCCAGCCAAAGTCTATGACTTTTTTGGGCTGGGGCGCGATCCACTCTATGACTAACCACTAAGGACTGGGTACTCCTCAAGGACTCAATTGCTACTTACACGGGTACAGGTCAAACAACCAAAAAGCATTTTAAATTGTTTGAAAAATCTTAACATTGACAAAATTGGGTCGATTCTTACCTGGAGAAAATCGAACTCCAAATGTTAAAAATGGAGAAAAATTAGATAGCTTGATCACGATCGATGATATGGACAATCAATTAACTAATGGCGCATCAGAAAATCTGCCACAAGGAGTGTTTGAGTTTTAGCACCAAAGGTTATAAGCGTGAACAAATTGCAGATTTGAAATCCGTTGCTAACATTTCTAATGGTAATTTATTAATATTATGTTTGTTAGATTCCTATAAAAATACTAAGGCTATGCTTAGCAAACTAGCTGATAAGCTAGCTGGTAGCTAATAAGTTAGCGTATGAACAAATTATGTTTGGCAAAAACTAGCTTATGGGTATGTGAAATGATCAAAAATGGTATATTGAGATATAATAATTAATATTAATAAGAGTATAATTGGAAAAGGCTATAAAAAGCTCTAAAAAACTACCTCCAAGTAGCTTATCAAAAAGCTAGCTTATAAGCTATTTTTTGTCCATCCAAACATGTACACAAAAAATAAGCTAGCTTA
Source organism: Centaurea solstitialis (assembly GCA_030169165.1). Lineage (NCBI taxonomy): Eukaryota > Viridiplantae > Streptophyta > Magnoliopsida > Asterales > Asteraceae > Centaurea > Centaurea solstitialis. The sequence goes on along the minus strand of CM058044.1, from coordinate 2,605,591 downwards.
TAAGCTACTTTTGGTTTACCAAACAATGCCTAACTAATGTTGATATTCCTATATGGTTAAGGAGAAAACAGTCCGATTTGTTCCGAAAAAGAAGTAGTTGCATAGAGGTACTGTGCAGGGAACAATGAACACTTTGCAAAGGTTTGGGGGGATTTTACCACCAATTGAGGATTAGAGGTGAAATATCTACACCCGTGACAGAGAGATGGCTTTACGTCGAAAAATCATGAAAAATGGATTGATTATTTACTTATACTTTCCGGGTTGATGAAAGAGAATGTGAAATGTGTGCCTAATCACACTGTGTAAAGGTAATAGCAAGTCCGCATATTACATTATTTTGCCACCATACATTTATGAGCCGGCAGAAGTAAGAGGAGATGATAGAGGGTTGCCTTCTCGTTACGTTAAGAGAGGTGGATAGGCTTGGATTCAAGGTGAAGGTTATGCAGGTTGCTGTAACTAACACGGTGATAGATAGAATAGAGAACACACGAGTAGTAAGGTATCTGTTACCATTGCCTAATCAGTTTCACCAACTGATGGATCGGTTGGTGATCCACAGATAAAAATATGTTAACGACAGAAAGCACCTACCTCAAAAATTAAAATCAATGCCAGATTTGGCCTGTGATTGAAATCAAAGGCGGATCGATGATCGATCACTGACTGAAATAATCTGTCATAGAAACTCATGTTACTTTTTTCCATCATTACTTAAAAACTTACTTTTTTAATGGATTAAATCCCTAGCAGATCAACTAAGATGCCTGTAAATTTACTAATTAACATATATCAATTTTGTGAATTGCCAAGGTGTGATGATCCCAACGGTTTTTGTAATGCAGTGGACTCCCAATGGTTTTCTTAAAAGCAGTGGACCAATGGTTGTGGTTCCATGAAGAGGACTACAAAGAAAGAGTTTGACAGCTTGAAAGAAAAGTTGATAGATAGTCTCAGATGTGACCCTCCGTCACTTAATACAGTTGGCATAACTGTCGAGGAGTTGGCACCGCCACCGGTCAAGTCGCCTTTGGTGCCGTGAGTCCAACAAATTGGTCATATCGATCTCGTTGGGATTGATCCGGTCTCGCAAATGTCATGTGAACGAACCCAAGTTGCATCCCAGGGCAAGATCTCCGGACAGATCTAAACAGAAGAAACTCGTAGTTGCTTCCTTTGAAATTCGAAGCTCCATTTTGCAAGAATCAGATGGGTTGAATGCGTTTGGATTTTCCCAAGTGTTCTTGTCACAGTTGATGGCGTATGCATTGACCATAACTCGTGTTCCTTTTGGGATGTGGTAGTCGGCGACTTCTGTGGCCTCTAGTGACTAGTGGAGAAGGATGGGGATCGGGAGGGTGAAGGCGGACGGTTTCTTTAATGATGCATTTGAAACCTTACTACTAATACCTTCAAATGCATCATCAAAAAATATGTCGCCTCCACCCTTCGATCCCCGTCCTTCTCCACAGTCATCGGAGGCCACAGAAGTCGTCGGCAACCACATCCCAAAGGAAACGGAGTTATAGTCAATGCATATGCCATCAACCGTGACAAGAACGCTTGGAAAAATCTCAACACATTCAACCCATCCCGATTCTTGCAAAATGGAGCTTCGGATTTCAAAGGAAGCAACTACGAGTTTCTTCCGTTTAAATCTGTCCGGCGATCTTTCCCTGGGATGCAACTTGGGTTGTATGCGATGGAGATGGCAGTGGCCCACCTCCTCCATTTGTTCACATGACATTTGCCAGACTGAATGAAACCCATCGAGATCAATATGACCAATGTGTTCAGACCCACCGCACCAAAGGCGACTCGACTAGTGGTGGTGCCAACTCCTCGACTATTATGCCAATTGTATTAAGTGACGAAGGGTCAGATCTAAGACTATCTATCAACTTTTATTTCAAGTTGTCAAAAGCTTTCTTTGTAGTCCTCTTCATGGCGCCACACCATTTTCCACAACCATTGGTGCTTTCCGTCTTTAACATACTTTTATCAGCGGATCACTAACCGATCCACACCAACTGATTAGGCAATGGTAAATGATACCTTACTACTAATACCTAAAAACAACCTTATACGTGGACTTGTCATACCTCCACACAATGTGATTAGGGACGCATTGTTCTTGATAAACACTCAAATTCTCTTTCAACAATTCAAGAAAGTATAAGTAAATAAATAGCTCATTCTTCATGAATTTACAATGTAAAGTCATCCCTATAGTAGGTGAAAATATTTCACTTCTACTCCACAAGTCAAGACCCACTAACCCACTATTAACCTCCAATCAGTGAGCGATAAAACCCCCCATATCTTTTCAAAGTGCTAAAACCCTCCATATGTACAATGTCTCTCAACAACAACTGTTTTTTCGGAACTAATCGGACTGTTTTCTCCTAATCTACGCAAGAATATCAACATTAGTTATTATTTTAATTAGAAACTAACAAAGGTAAAATTAACAAATTACCATTAGAAATGTCCGCGAGGGATTTCCATTTGCGCTTATAACCTTTGGCGCTAAAAGTCTAAAACATCTGACCATTCTAAGCCTTGAAGCCATGTTTTCCCAACAACTTCTGGATAGAAAAATATCCCAGATATACACATTAGGAAAAAACCAAAATCAATCAAGACATCTTAAAAAAACCACTACAAAAATGAGCATGAAGATAAAAACACAAAAGTCCAACTTGGTTGGTTATAAAATGGGTAAAGCGTAAAACTTCAAATTCTTTGGATGTTTTCTATTCCATTAATATGAAGTTTAGATCATATTACATGGTGTCGAAGACCACTTTTGAGCAGTTATCTCGACTCTAGTTCCATCAGCCGCCGAAGCGGAAGGTGACCATAGGCAAAGACATTACAAGAAGGGAAGTAGTCTAACACAATGTTTTACACGGAAGGTTTTTGGTGACAAGACATGGAGATATCAAAAGTGAGAATGCTGACACGAGTAACACTAAGGGGCTGTTACTAAGGGTGAGTTTGGTATGCAGACAGGACACGACATGACTTAACAAAACAATTGTCCAGCGTTTGGTAAGACATGACAGGGCGGGACCAGGCAGAATAGGACTGACTAAATCCATTACAACATGCATCATAGCATAATTACATTCTTGGTGGCAATTATGTGAATTAGCAAGAACTTTGGCTCTTGTTTGGAATTTTACTGACCTTTTGGCAAGATGAGGCCGCCTTGATCCTAAGCTTTATATTATCGTCTTTCTCTTAGGACATTGGAAACGTGGTTGGTCTAGCATGTTAATGCAGCAAATCCGAAAAGAATTCTTTTAAGAGAGTTCCATAAGGATCCGAAAATCTTTTGTATTTTCATGGTAAAACATCTTGTAAATTTGATAGATCTAAATCATATTTCGACTCCAAAGCAAAACCATCTAACACTTCATATATAACCGGTCCATTATGATGACACGAATCTTCAACTGTAAACTTATGAGTCTTCCCATTTACTTGAATAGTGCTTTGTCCAGGATACTTTGTTACTTGATTTTGTTTCATTAGTCTTCTAATAGCAGAAACTCCATCCCAACACGATGTCGATGCATAAATGTTTGCCATTTCTACATAGGGAGCTGCAGCTCGTGGTTCCATTTCAAAAAGACGACAAGTTGCAAGTTCACCAATCTCTACATTGCCATGAATTTTGCAAGCGCTAAGCAATGAGGACCATATGCCGGCATCAGGTTCCATAGGCATGCTTTGAATAAAATCTAGAGCTTCGTTTAGCTTTCCTCCACGTCCAAGAAGATCGACCATTGAAGAGTAGTGGTCTAGCTCTGGATCAAGTTTGTGCACTTTTCTCATAAGATCATAGATCTCCCATCCCTCTTCAATAAAACCTCCATGATTGCAAGCTTGAAGAACCGCGAGGAATGTTACGTGGTTTGGTTTCACTCCCAGTTCCAACATATGGGAAAAATGTGTTAAAGCTTCTTCAAATTCTCCATTTAGAGCACACCCGGCAATCATTGAAGTCCATGAAACAACGGTTCTTTCACTCATCATATAAAAGATCTCACAAGCTTCTTTAATGCTTCCACATTTTGCATACATATCTATCAAAGCATTCAAGACCATCATATTACTTCTCAATCCATTTAACCTAGCATAGTCGTCAACCCATCTTCCAATTTCAAGTGCTCCAGTTTCTCCACAACCGGCAATGACACTAAGCACAGTAACTAAATCAGGTTTCACACCAGCGGCATCCATGGAGTGAAACAAGGCTAAAGCCCCATCTAGGTCACCTTTCTCAGCATACCCACTAATCATCGCAGTCCAGGAAACACAAGTTCTATGTACCATGGAGTCAAATATTTGTCTTGCATAGCTAAGGTCACCAGACTTGGAGTACATAGAAATTAGGGTATTAA